>VZDJ01000325.1:1548060-1804079 GCA_008694505.1 Cyanoderma ruficeps | reverse complement strand
TGTTGTTGTTGTGTTGTTTGTTTGTGTTTTTTTAAAAATATTCTGTGACTTTCTGGCCACAAGATTTTTCTAGAAGCAATCAATTATTTGATTATTTGCATCTCTCAAAGCGTCCACTGGACAGGTTTTCTTACACACATTTCTGGTATCTCAGGTGAATGTTGTGGTGTAAACATCCCTGTTTTGAAGGTAAATACAGAAACTGATTTGGTTAAATTTGGGAAAAATCCTCAGTAGTGTCTTGGCTGGTGGAAAAAATCCTCAGTAATGTCTTGGCTAGAGCACCCCTCTGATGACATTGGAGGGGTGTTTAAAGATGATGCTGATTTTGCTGCTTTCTGCTGGGCTGGGTTCTTTGGGGGCTGTAGTCTGGAGGGTTCTCTGGAGTCTGTTCCATGGGGGGAAAGAGAAAGGCAGGACTGTCTTTCCTTCTTTGCTTCGGAGAGAGAAACACCTATGGGTTCCCTTGCAAAAGGGGCCACTGTCTCTGGGGAAGAAAACATGCAGCTGTTGAATGATCTCAAATTAATTGGACCCAAAGGCTTTAATCACAGAGGATCTCTTCAAGGGGTGGAGCAATCCCAGATCCATCAGGAAGTGTATTTGAAATCCTAACTAGGCTGAGGGGGAGCCAGTAAACATTGCTAGTCTAGTGATTGACAAAGACAAAGGAGGGAATTGTCACCCTGAATTTTCTGCCTTCTGTTTTTGTGCTGCAGATTCTCACGCAGCTTCATGTAAATAATGCGTATTTTTATAATGTTTACATATTTCTCCTCTGAGAGAAGAGATGATTGATGGTGATGTCCACCATCCAGGTTAGAGAGGTGGCGACCTGCGTAGCCAATCTCTTGACCTTTGAACAAATGTATATAAATGGAGTAAGATTTTTGAATTAAAGAGTTTGTTCCTTTGAACTGCTGCTGGTGGCCTCATCTTTCTGTCCCTGAAGTTGGGGCACTCCCAGCCTCAGCGATCACATGGAATGGCTGAGCAGGAAAGAAAAAATACTGGCCTTAATAAACTATTTTTGAGCAGCTCCGAGATAATTAACCCATGACAGGTGATCAATAAGAGGCAGACTTAATTTTGACAATAGTTTTGTCAAAATTAAATTCAGATGAAATCACAGCAATCGGATTTCTCCCAGTGCTAATGCTAAAAGTCTTCCTAGGGGGAAAGCAAAGAGATTCCTAGGCTTGGACTCCAGCAGAGAGGAAGCTTTTGGCAGTGTTGCATTTGGTATCCCCATAAGAAGACTAGATGAATTAATATAAACTGGATGCAGCCCTCTGTGGTTCTCTGCTAAAATGCAAGGTCTCTCTCTTCATAAACCTGATTCCTTCAAAGCCTGAATGCTGAAATCGCTGACAAATTACACAGTTGCAGATAACACCGGTTTAAAGGGGAGACAAGATTAAAATTCTTGAATTTAGGAGAAAATACGGGATTAAAAGGATGTTGACAAGTTGGAGAAGCCGTCTGGCCTTACATGAGAGTAGGATTCAGTGTGAAGCTCTTATCCCTGGGCAGGAGCAATCATCTGCTCAGTCAGGCCAGGGGAAACCCAACAAGCTACAAAGGCACAGAAGAGAATTTGGAGGGTGCAATGAATCCTAAAGCAACAAAGGCAGCCTTTCCCAGGAGAGAAAACACTCTGCTGCCCTTGGGGTTGAGAGGACAGGACAAATGGGACACCAGGGAAAAAACAGAAGAGAACGAGCAGGAAGTTCAGAAGAGGGGATTTTTTTCACCAGGAGTAGGCCGACAAAAGCCATTCTAAGCCACCAAGGAGGTAAAAGCTCACTGGAAATGGTGTCCCCCTGCTCTCAGTGCCCACAACACGTCAGATTCCTGATCCAGGGTTTGAAACACACCAAATGTGATGTAAGTTGGACACAGGGAAAAATCTTTGAGTGGCAAGAAGGGATGTAACATTGGAGTGACCTTGTAGTTGGTGAGGTCTTCTTTACTCCCTGAGAAGAAAAGTTTCCAGCAGAATTTTCAGCAAGTGGGGAGACAACATCCCCCAGGAGTCCTTTTGATTGAGGTCAGTCAGGTTTCAGAGCAGGAAAATACTTCAAGTGGCTTTTCAAGCCCCTCCAAGGTTCCATTCCTTCCAGATGCAGGGACATTAATTTTCAGCAGCATTATGTGTACAGGGAAATAGCTTCTTCCAAAGTCCATGTGACTGTGCCCTTTTGCCTCTCTTTTGTAAGAGGATAAATGTGGCTGTTAGAGTGAATATTTTTGTTTCATTTTTTATGATGCTGCCAGTTGTATTGTTCTTTTTTTCTCTTTTATGCTCTTTGAGGTGTATCTTGGAAGTTTTTTGATGCTGTATTAAAATTTCTTAGTGTTTCTAAAAGCTGTGGGGTTTTTTAATAATTTTTCTTGGTTGCTTTATCTGTGAAAGTTTTTGTCTTCTATTTTTACCTATTTTTTTTTTTCTGTATCAACTTCTCTGTTCTTTCAGTGGCTGTGCATAGTGTTTTTACCTCCATGGGATTTCAGAAAAGAGAGGGAGCAGAGAAAAGCCAGTCCATGATGTAGTTGAGCCATTTCCTCCACCTCTTTGTGACATAATGATTTCTCTTTCTTCATCTCCCTTTCCCCCATGAACTGCTTTTTCGAGATACTTGTTTGACATTCCATAAAATGGTTTTTAAAACAGTGAAGACTATCATTAACTGAAGATCTTGGCACTCTTGGCTTGCCCAAAATCTCTCCTACACCTGAGCTGAAATGGGATTTCTGTCCTAAAGAACAAACCCTGTGGAAATTTCTGGTGTGCTGAACAGGGAATGTGACAGATCTGTCACACCAGGAATATTGTTTTTCATACCAGCCCAGAATGGAAAGAGCCAGGCCTTCGTGGGCACAAACCATGAAAGCAGATGTTCAGACAAACTGCCAAGTGGGTACAAAATGCTGCTCACACACGTGCCCCCTGAAACACTGTAAATATTATCCTTGAGAAAATTATGACAAATTTACATCTGCACAGCCTCATACTGCTACTTGTAATGCTTTAATAACAAAAGACTACAGTGCCCACGGTTTCCTTCCCACTGGAAATTGAGCAGACTGCAGCATATGCTTTCACTGAGAGAAATTAAAAGTAGGCTGACGTTCATCATTAGCATTTCGTTCACAGTTGAAGTATTGAACACAGGAAAATTTCTATTGTTTCTCTGGGAAAGCCAACTGCCTTCTGGGGCTAATGGCAGGAAAATCAGCTTTTTGTGCTGCTGTGCCCTCTCAGGGCCCCCAGGCCCTTGGTGGCTTCTGGGCTATACTGCTCTGGGTTTCAGAGCAACTCCAACATCCTTATTTCACCAAAAACATGCTAACAGTAGTGACTAGGCCAAGGAGACAAAACGTCCTGACTTTTAGACAAGTTTCAGGTGCCCCTGGGGGATATGGAAGGGTTTTGTTGCTGGGGTTTCACCTGTGTGTGGGTTCTGTGTTTTCCCTCTGTGGGTCTGTGTGTGCCACCCACCACACGAGGGAGGAGGCTGCAGGAAAAGGGACACAGACAGGATTTGGGTTATGTGGCTTGGAGTCCACGGACCATTAGTGTGCTTAGTTTAAACTGGGGGTTTTGGCAGTGAAAAAACAGCATAGTCTGAACCCACACAGTTTCTGTGCAGGTAAATAGAGACACTGAGACAGTGTGAAGGAAGGCCTCCTGATTCCCTGCATGGCTCAAAGTCATCCCACCAGAGATTTGTCATTTTAGTGCACTGAAATCAGAGAATTTAGACAAGCAGGATTCTGTCTATAGCCAGTGATGGTGGGACAGCTAGTGCATCACCATCCCAAAAATCAGTATGGGATTCATTAGGAAAATGCTCGTTCACAATCAGTCAAAAAAGGAAAAGAAAACACAGCTTGGTTTAGTAATTGCCATAAGGCAGTGAGTGTACTCTGAGGGTCTGTAACAAGTGGTTTGAGTTTCCAGCTCTGCTTGCCTCCTTTGGAGATCAGGGTGAGCTGTAGCAGGGAAATAAAATGTTTGTGTTGGGATTGCTTTCAGGGCAAGCCTTCAGTGCTCAAATACTTTGTTTAGCACAACAAGTCATCCACTTACTCATGCATTCATTCATGCATTTCTGAAAGGGCTTTGCTGTTCTGTATTTACTGTGAGATCTCTTGGCTCACTTTCCACTTTTATGAAGGACTCTCCTGAGAGGTTTCAATGACAGCAAATACCACAAACTGCTCCTGCTGCTGCCCTACCTGCAGACTGGGCCCTTTTGGACAGTTAAGGGCAGAAGCTGCTGAAGTTTTGTTCATAATGGACAAAACCCTAAAAAATGTTTTCCAAATCCTCACCAAATGAAAATTCTGTTGCCTTTCAGATGCCATTTTGTGTTCTAATCAAAGAGAAGAGGGTATTTCTGGTGTTTGTAGTACCAGCACCTCATTTGACTTGTTTTTTTCTCCCTCTACTCACCTAAAAAACTGTTGTGCTTTATTATTCTTGAAGAATATTGGGTCTTGCAGCCCAGACTTACATGGGATATTTATATATGTGTCTTGGATGGCTGCCTATAATCCATATACTTCAAAGTGAATATCCCAGAACTGGAGCTAGCCTATGCCTGCAGCATTATGGAAATTTCCTTTTTTTTTTCTTTGCATATGAAGGGAGCTTTTAGAGCCAGCATTACTCCCATGGGGTCTTTGCCTGTGCCTCTATAAAGAGGATGTTTCCTTGGGCAGTTCTGGAGGTCTCTTCTCACCTCTCTTGGATTGTGAAGCCAAGGGAAATGTCACCTCTGGTAGTCTGTGTCAGAGAAGCTCCAGAGATTGTCTGGGTTGGAGCTGGGAGAGGTGCAGCTGGCCTGTCAAGTCAAGGGTGCTCACACAGCTGTTTTTCTGCCCTTCATGGCTCTGTTGTCTGAAGGTTCAGAGACACAGGAGAAGTGCAAAACTGCATTTCCAACCGTGTGGTTGCCATCTAGATGTATATCACATTTCTAAGTGTATATGTGGTATGTATTGCCCTCACTCTACAAACAGCTGCTGCAACAAGAGACAAAGAACCTTAAGAAAATCTCCACTGATGAGTTCCTGGTGCCGGGTTTTGTGCTTGGTGTGTGGAATAGAGCCCTGAATGAATCAGGGATCGATTCCATTTTCTGTAATTTAGTTAAATATATCAGGCTGGGCTATAAATATTCCCTGTGAATCCCCCCAGTACCATTATTTCTTTCTTTGTTTACCAGTGGCTGTAACTATCCCGTGAAGGATTAGTCACTGGAATGAGGGCTCCAATCAAGATACCAGGCTCCTAATTGGGTGTGCTGACTGTCATACAGTGCACTCATTACCACTCCTGTATCCCTGTGCTTCATCCTGGAGCACCTTTAACAAGACAAATCGAGAGTCCTTCTCCAGATAAACACGATCCAGGGACGTGGGACACTTGTCAGGGGAGCAGAAAGCCAATGTTTAAATCTTTGCTCCACGGACTTGAGAGGGCCTTTGAAACAGGGCTTTCTTCATGACCCAGATGTCACTAGTCCTGTGGAGTTTCCATGTTCATCTGACCCTTCCAAATTCTATTGCTGTTATTAAAATTCATGGAACTAAAATAAAGCAAGGCTAGGGGAGGATTGGTAATCTGCTCTTTTAATTTTTTTTCTATGTTAACCTAGAACTCTTAATTACAGATGAACTTTAAAAGATATCTATATCACGTAGCAGTAATTTGAAGGGATTCAAAGTACCTGCTTTCACATCACTTAAAGGGGAATATTCTATCAGCCCAAGTACACTGAAAATTTGCTGGAGGTTCATCTGCAAGGTTTATGAACCTTGGTTGCTTTGCCTTGGTTTTCAATGCCAGCAGAATCTTGAATGCATTTGCAGCAGATAAAAGAAGCTTTACCCCATGCCCTGGTGTATTAAAAGTATTAATTAACTTACTCTGTAAACAAAAATGCTTGTAGGTGATCTAAACAGTCCAGCAGAGAATATTCATTAGGTGAAAAAACAGGAACCTAGAAAGTGTGAGTGCTTGGAAGGCTTAAATACTTACAGATATTTGCATAAAGCCCCTATGCAAATCCTACCCTGCAGAGTGTTATCTTTACACTATTCCAATCACAAATTCGATGTTAGATTTCTTTAAGAAACTATCTGCATCATCAGGGGGAATAGGAGTGACAGGAAATACACAGGTGCGGCAAAGTCTGGCAGTGGGGTGTCATGGGGAGCCAAGGCTTGGGCCAGGGCTCAGGGAACAGCCGTGCACTGGCTCACCCAGTGCCATCCCTTCTCTGCCCAGCTTCAGACCCCAAACTGGACAGAAATTTGGGCACACTGAGAGTAAAACGCCAGTCAAGCTATGAACAGCACCCCAGTTTTCTGGTGTGAACTGCAAACGGTATTACCAGAAGTCAGTGGAAGAAACGGGGTCAGAAATCCACAGTGTGTGAGAGAAAACCATACCCATGACTGCCTTTTATCCAGGTTTTGTGTCTGCCTGTAAACAATGGATTGCAGGCTTCTTTGTAAAGAAAATTACCTTCCTGGCCTGAATAACTTGGGAAAAGGTAACACTCTCTCTGCTGCCCTTCATCTGTCCTTATGTCTTGTAGTTCTCACTTGCTGGATCAGACTGGGAGCATTTTCTCAAGGGGTTGTCAGGAGGCTACAACTGGGCTTAAACAGGGAAAGGGAGCACTGTGAATTACATTCTTTAATGAAGGTATTGCACAAAATAATACTCACCCTGAATCTTCATCTAAAGCTGAGCTTCTTGATTTTGGTGTTTTGAATCACTGAAATGCCTTTTATTCTTCTAATCTAGAAATTGTATCACTGCAGTTTAAAAGAGGACTGCAACTTTCCCATATATAAAAAGATGTACCTTTGTTTAGAAGAATGCTTGTATCTCTAATGTGTATCAAGAGATAAATGCTGAACACTTTCATAAATGCCAAAATACATTCATTCGAGTCATTGTCAAATTCTAGTTTCAGTCTTAAAAGAATTTCTGAAGAAATTATTTGGTTTATTTCTTGATCACAGAAAAACTGCATTTTTTCAAAGAGGTTTTATCAAATAGCAGCCTTCTTAAATTTTTTTAAAAAAGGTTTCTGTGCAAATGCTGAGTGTAGCAAATGACTGTGGATGAGGAACTGATTCCTGAATCAGGAACTGTCGGCATGAGCTGGTTTAGCTCTGTGCTGTGTAGGGGAAGAAGCCCCTGGAGCAAACTGTCCATGTCCATGCTGCACTGAATTCCACCCTGGCTCTCCCCTGGTGGTTCCAAGGTAACAATAATTATTATTTTATGAGTTTCACTTCAGTGTCTGTAACACTGCAAGGTACATGTTGGAGTTTTCAGGGAGTTCTTACAGCACAGTGCCAAGAGTCCTCACTGCCTGCGCTGTGGTTCTGCAGAACTGGAGAATTTGCAGGGCAAATCTCCATCATTCCTGCCCATACAATCCTTTGGGAGTGATCTGTAAATAAGCTAAAACCTCAGTTTACCCAGGAATTGTGGAGAAGTTACAGAATCACAGAGTAGCTGGGGTTGGAAGGGACCTCTGGAGATGATCCAGTTCAACCCCCCTGGCAAGGCAGGGTCACATGGAGCAGGTGGCACAGGAATGTTTCCAGGAGGGTTTGGGTTCTCTCCATGGAGGGACACTCCAGGACCTCCCTGGGCAGCTGTTGTGGGGCCCTGCCACCCTCATCATGAAGAAGTTTTCCCTCATGTTGAGGTGGAACTTCTTGATTTTAATTTATGGACATAGCTCCTTGTCCTGTCTCTAGGCACCATTGAACAGAGTCTGGGATCAACCTCCTGGAATCCAAACTACAGGTTGTTAAAAGAGCCTTTAGTAGGGACAGGGACAACGGACTGCTGACTCTGGACCAGGGGTGCCCAGGGGGGCACGAGGCCAATGGCCCCTGGGCTGTGCCGGCCATGGGGTGGCCACAGGCCCAGGGCAGGGCCCGTCCCCTGGGCTGGCCCTGCTGAGGGACCTCGAGGGCCGTGTCCAGTTCTGGGCCCTCCCGGCCAGAGAGCCCTGGAGGGGCTGGAGCGTGGCCAGGGCAGGGAAGGGAGCTGGGCAAGGGGCTGGAGCCCCAGGAGAGGCTGAGGGAGCTGGGAAAGGGGCTCAGCCTGGAGAAAAGGAGGCTCAGGGGGGACCTTGTGGCTCTGCACAAGTCCCTGACAGGAGGGGACAGCCAGGGGGGGTCGGGCTCTGCTGCCAGGGAACAGGGACAGGACAAGGGGAAACGATCTCAGGCTGTGCCAGGGGACGCTCAGCTTGGACATTTGGAAATATTTCCTCACCAAATGAGTAGCCGGGTGTGAGTCCTTATTCCTGGAAGTAGTCAAAATGTGTGTGAATGTAGCATTTGGGGACATTTTTAATGGTGACCATGATGGTGGTACTGGGTTCATGGTTGGAATGTAGGATCTTAAAGGCATTTACCAGCCTTAATGATTCTTTGATTCTGTAAATCAGTTGAATGGTGGAGGGCTCTGGTGTTGTGGTCACACCTTGAGTGGTAGAGACGTATCCACTGCCACTGGGAAAACAAAATCTTTCCAGAAAGAGTTCCTCCAAACAGAAGCTGTGAGACAACCTGCTGATGGCAATGGACAAGTCACTTTAATGTCATTGTCCTTTGCTGAACTTCCTGGGAGATTTGTGTTTAGGGAGTGCTGTCGAGTTTGAGGGAGGCTCAGCCCCTGCCAGGGGAAGCTCCATGCCTCTGGTAATGCCCTGTGGCTCCTCACAGCTCTCACAAACGAAGGCAAGTGGGCGTGCTGACTTTGAAACAAAAGCTTTGGTGTCTGCACGTCTCTTTTCGCGTGTGCCAGTGCTGAAAACAAATCCAGAGGCATTTTTCAACAGTTTGGCCCATAAACTTTTCAGTTTGTGCAAACCACAGGGGATGGTGAGAGAGTCTAGATCAATTTTGAAAACTTGGCATGTGAGATTCAGCTTGCATAAATTTAAAGGTAATGTGTGCCTGCAACAACAATACGAACCTCTCATGCTGCTGAGCTTTAAACTTTCCCCTTCCTCTGAGAAAAAGAAATTCTCTTTTTCACTGGTAAGCCAGCAAAGTGAAAGTCTCTCCAGAACACATCAACAGTAGGAAAAAGCAAAAATTGCATCAGCAAATCATTGGGGAATGGAAAGCAATGCAGAGAAAGTTAAGATTTTGTTGTCAGTGACAGTCATGAGCTTTTGTTTGGAACGCGAATTCCACGCAAAAACAACCCACAGAAATAATTCTGCAAAGATGCAGAGGACAGCAAGGCTAATGCTATGTTTTGGGAGTACTCCTTTGCAAGATCCATCTTAAATGGGAAGAAACTAAGAAAAAAAAATCAGCCTGGATTACAGCAATCTGTCATAATTCAGTGTAACTGATGGCAGGCAAAGAAAGTGAAATTGAAGGAGTATTTCAATAGAGCACACACAGCCAACTCGTGGAGCTGGAAGCCAGACAGGGTGAGAGCTGAACATTACAGCTGAGTGTTGTTGCTGGTTTTTGGCTAAGGCTGGTGAAGCTTTTGTCACCAGCAACAATAGGAAGAGCCATGTCTGTATAGAGGGGATCAAATTGAACATAGTTGAATGAAGGATGGAGTACAATGAATTGAAGATATGTTTCCCACAAGTATCAGAAAATATGTTTCCTCTACAGAAAGATTAAAAAAAAAATAACACAAGTTGTTCTTACTATTGAATTATTCCAACAGCCCCCCACTTCTATCCTGTTGTCACTTTTTCTACATCTCTATCCCTTCCAAAAAGGAGTTTGTTTCCCAGAGAAGCTCCACATGAGTCATGAGTCATCCAAATGCTTTGTCCTGTCAAAAATGCTGTTATTCCTTGAGCTGTGAGGAAACAATGGCTGGGACAGTGTCATATTCATGGGGCTGCTTTAGTTTGTTTAGCATTACAAATATCTAAAGGTAAAAAGCAAAAATCATCTTTCGGAATGTATTTATGGAGGATGGGCTTTTGCTCCTGTAGGATTTATGTGCTAGTTGGACTTTACTGTTACTATTTTCCTAATTGGAGCAGATTGGCTTTTGCACCTTCCTGAGGAACATTTATTTCAGTTCATATGGGGAGATGATTTTTGCCTACTTCAGCTCGCTTCCTCTTTCCATAGCAGCCGGGAATAGAGCAGTGAATTCATTAGCAAACTTCACACTGACTCTGCATCACACATCAACAGTAAACCCAGACACAGAGGTGAACCCAGTCTCTCTCCCAAAATCGCAGGTGCTAACAGAGTAAAATATTCCAGTGAACAAATGTGGGTGAACCGCCACTGACACTGACTGGGTGATCAAGGGGGAACAGGAGTGTTTGTACTGGGGAAAACTGGACACTCTGCAGCCTAATTAAGCCATAATTAGAGTTCTTGTTTTACAGTAATGAACTGTCATACAAATACTGAAAGTCATCTCCTCATGTTGTGATTTCTCCTAAATTTCTCCCCCTAAAGCCATGTCTGAAGAAACCATTTCCACAAAAACTTGCTGTTTGACCCCTAGGTCTCTGTGTGGTGCCCTGAGCAACTTTAATTCACTAAAAGAAATCAAACATAGCAAAATGTGTAAATAAATACTACTGCTGTATTTGCGTGATAGCACTGATGTACCATGAAGTGCAATCAGCAGGGAATCACAGGGTCCCTGAGGTTGGGAAGGACAAATCCAGCTCTCCCTGCACTGCCAAGGCCTCCACTAAACCAGGCACCCAAGTCCCACCTGTACAAGTCCTTAAAATCCGCCCCAGGGTCAGTGACTCCTCCACTGCAGCCTGTTCCAGTGCTGGACAAACCTCTGGAGAAGGAGTTTTTCCTAATAGCCAAGAAGAATAATCATGGGGTTGCAATCGTTGAGGCTGGGCGTGTCCCACTTCAGGGACAGAAAGATGAGCAGGCACAGCAGCAGATCAAGGGAACAACAACCTTTATTCAAAATCTGACTCCATCTATATACATTTGTACAGAGGTTAAGAGATTGGCTACACAGGTTGCCACCTCTCAACCTGGATGGTGGACATCACCATCAATCATTTCTTCTCTCAGAGGAGAAGTATGTAAACATTCTAAAAATACACATTGTTTGCATGAAGCTGCATGAGAAACTTCTGCACAAAGACAGAAAGCAGAAAATTCAGGGAAACATGGGAAAGAATAGAAGGATGTGGGAGAAAAAATTGAAGGATTCTGTGGACCTTTACTCTAGATAATATTGTGGATTAATAGCTATCCTAAATTGTCCTTAAATTTGTGACTACAAAACTAAATGCACAGAGAATAAACATTTCAAGGAGAGGAATGTGGAATAGAATTCAACTCATCTTGTGGCTGCACATTGAAAATAACATGAAAAAAAAAGACATGGTTTAATTTTTAGTACCACCCATTAAAATATTTCTTTATTTCCTTGGATTTTAAATTATACTGAGCCATAATTACTGAGTAAATACATATTTTAAATTAATTCAGTTTGGGGAAAACTTTGGCTAACTTTTTAAGCTTGAGATAAATTGAACAACTGAGTGCTTGCTTGCAGTGCAAAGAAATTCATCATTTTGTTTGACAAAATGTCAATTCTTTTTATAGGATTGTAATGGTTTTAAATGAAAGTCACAAAATTATGAAAGAGATTAAAAGATTTGCTGTCATGAGCTCAAACTTTGGAGAAATACTTTAAACTGAGGAATATATTTTCAGGTCAATGAGCAGGGTAATGGTTGAACACTTTTCCATTCAAGTACAATTAGTATTTATGAATAATTAATTCAATCAATCCTTTTGTTGGGCATTAATTTGAAGAACTATGTGGAAGCACATGTAATTCCTACTTCAGGTGATGTGAAGGCCACTGAGAAGCGGGCACTCGTGTAGGAAGATACTTCAGGAAGGGATGAAGCCCATGGAAAATTTTCTAGTTCAACCCCAAAATTAGAGAAATGGAGGAACTGTAGGAGAAGCTGTAGGAGGAGCCAGGTGAGTCCCATTAAATAACATTAAGTCTTTCTTTACCCCATTTTTCCCCTCCAGAAGAGCAATTCTTGCCTCAGGCCTCGTAATTTGTATGATTTCTCTGTATTCTCTTGGCCCAGGCCATTGACAGACGTATGAGGCAGCATCAAAAATGGGGTGATGGCAGCAACCACTGCACATTCACATGCTCTGCCTGTCATTCAGAGAGTTAAAGCAGAGTTTTTTCATACAGAAATATCCAGGTAGCTATTTCCATTCTTTGATCTTTTATTTGGAGTAGAGCCTCAGTGTCTCATTTGCTCTGGTACAAAATGTTTTGGTGTCTTCTCTGTTGCTCCAGGGAGCAGGAAACCCTTCATGAACTCTTGTGGCCAGAAGGGGAGAGGGAATGGGACCCAGGAGTCCAGGTGCTGGAAGAGAGGGAGGGACGGAGGGAGCTCTGTGTGTTGGACCATGCACATCAGCATCTTCTCCAGGCTGAGATCAGGGGTTCTTCCTCCTGCACTGAGCTGTCAGCCTGTTTCTATGGTGATCTCTGAGGCACTGATGGATTTGCTGTGGCTGTGTAACACATTCCAAAAAGCCTCAGCGCAACCACTGGGCTCTCTGAAGGCTGTCAGTGGGTTGGGGCACAGCCTGGACATCAGGACAGACAATGGGCTTCATCTGCTTACATGTGAGTGGGTGTTTGAGTAGAGTCAGAGGAGGGCCATGTGTCTGAGGTCAGCTTCCCCCTCATCTGGTCACTGTTGCCTCTGGCTGAGCAGCTATGATGTGTCCTGTTGAAGGCTTTGCTGCAAACCCGCTGGAGATTTTTGGGAGAGCACCCATCATGCGTTTGCTCTCATGGATGTGAGCCACCAAGAGCATAATTCCCAGCACTCCATTTCACCTGGCGCTCTGATTCTTTTTTGGCTTTCTGGATCCACAGAGCCTCACCCTAATCAAACTGATTGCACCTAGTGTTCTCCTTATGCCTTTGTCGGAGTATTCCTCCCCTTTCCCTTTCCCTTTCCCTTTCCCTTTCCCTTTCCCTTTCCCTTTCCCTTTCCCTTTCCCTTCCCCTTCCCCTTCCCCTTCCCCTTCCCCTGTAGTTCACAGTGTATTTGGGGCAGGTCCTTTTTTTAAACCATACTCTCCTTTCTCTGCCTCCCTCCCTGCACACGCACACACACACACCATCTGCCATTCCTGGGTTTATTTGGTTTCATGGAAATGTCATCTCTCTTTTGGAGCAGATGGATCCAGGTGGTTCCTGCTGGAGTTAAATGCCAGGGAGGGGCCTCATGCTGTGGAGCCGTGGGGGTTTCAGGGCTACCAAAAGGGCAACCAGGGCTACCAAAGGAGACACTTTGCAAAGCTCCCTTTTCTCCTGTTGGCAACAAGCAGTGACAGAGGAAAAGCTCAGAGAATTCAAAGCATCAGTAGCTGGGTTTGTGATCTGAACTGCAGGCTAAATGCTTGGATGTTTGGCTGTCTTGGAGGTTCTTTGCCTCCAAAATGCTTGCTTGCTCTGCATGTTGCCCTGAGTATTTATATCAGAAATGCTTCTAATATCCATTACATATATTTAAAAATATATATTATTAAAATATGAATTCATCAATGTTGTCATGGCACATACTTGCTACTCTAAATGAGCAGTGTGGCATATTACTGGGTTTAGCTGTAATTAGAATATTCCACCATGGATCTACTGCTATCAAGCTGTTGATGGGTGCCTGTAAATTTCTTAAATCCCTTGAAATGGAAATGAAACAAGATCTGAAAGGAAATGCAGATGGACAGACAGGACATAGATACACCTCCCAAAGTCTTCATGAATGTGCTGCATGACTAGAGTGTTTAGATGGCCAATGGCTGTACTAAATCCAGCTGGTTTTGGGCTCCTGCTTCCTTAGCAGATGCTGTGTTCAGAATAGGAATTGTCTCTCTGCTCCTTCTTCCTTATGTGTAATTTAAATGTGTTTTTGTGGCATTCTACCAATGCTCAAGGCCATTGTTTCCAGTAGTTTCCAGCCACTGTGTGGCTGCCATGATGTGCCATCAACATTTAACATTTTTTAACTACCCAGTTTTGTACATTTAAAAGAAAAAACTCTTCCTTATTGCCCCGTCCAGCCTGGCCTTGGACACTTCCAGGGATCCAGGGGCAGCCATAGCTGCTCTGGGCACCCTGTGCCAGGGCCTCACCCCCTGCTCCCTGGGAACAATTTTTTCTTAATGTCCAATCCAAACTTTTCTTCTTTCAGTTTAAAGCCAAAATATGCTGTACCTCTAGTCCAGAAAGGGTAATATATACAGGGCCAAAAAACCCCTTTCATATTCCACATCACCTGCATTAAACACAGACCCTTAAATTAACCTCCAGTCAGGGGAAGGGAGCTTTTCTAAAGGACTGTTCATCCCACATTAAAATTGTTCTCTCTGTGCCAGGTGTGCTGAGCTGCCCTTCCCATTGAGCAGCAAGTAGCTCTGAGTAGTTTTGGCTGAATGTTTAATCTGTGGATGGCTGAAGTAAGGCTCTGCGCATGGAAAGGAGTGAAATTCCTATGGATGTGAACCCTCAAATGCCTCTTTCTGGGGAAGGACTGACCCCCAGCAGTGACTGGGGATCTACTAAAAGCAGGAAAGTCCCACTGGCACCACTGGGTTGTGAAAGGAGACTGGGAACACGTCATGCAGAGAAGTCGTGGGAGCTCCAGGCTCCTGTGGGGTGAGGAAAGCCAGTGCCAGAGAGGGTGGGAATGCAGATGAGCAGGGAGGTGTGAGAGGTTTCCCACCCCTCATATATCAGGCAGGGAAGGCTGCACAAAATGTGATTTTCCCTGGCCTCACCTGCTGGATTTTCTGCTGCCTTTCCCCCCCATACCCTACACCCTCTGCTTTTTGTGCACAGGAAAAAAAGAGTTACCTAAATTTTCTTGGTTTTCCCTGAGCTTGTTTGTCTTACCAAAATGAGCACTGTTAGCAGAGGAAGATGATAATTTTCCATGGAAACCAGTGGAAAAGGAAGCAGGTTTCAAAATAACCTCACCACAAACACTTGAGGTGTCTTAGTGCCTGTTGTGTTCATTTCAGAGATGGGGACCCAGACACAGCGTGACAAATGACATGCTTGGTGTCACCAGGCATTGAGAGCAGGAAGCCGAGGGCTTGAATCTCTGCCTCTTGTCTCAGTCACAGCTCCTTCTTAGTTTTTTTGTATGTTTTGATTCAATTTTTGAAACATTTGGGTTTTTTCCTTCCAGGAGATGCTCCAGCCTGTTTTGTGGCTTTTCTATCTGAGTGATAAGCATTCACCCACGGAAAATAAAATTACTCATTGTTTCACAAGTAACCGATTCATGTATTGAAATGGAGGGATGGAGTAGGATTTAGGGAGATCAAGAATTGTCCTGTTTTATCATAAAGCAGAAAATGAGCTTTGTCAAAACGGAAGCCCTGTCTAGACTGGAAAACATGTCTGTGGATGTCCCCAAACTGGATGTGAGTTGTCCATGATGGCAACAACTCCAGGTATGAATGTTCCACCTGGTCAAAGAGCACAGGTTGCAGCCGGACAGGTTCCTCCATGTGAGTGCTGCTGTGTTGGTGTCAAAAGGGTTGTGCTCTTGTTCGGGTAGTGAAGAAATCACCATGGAATCATGGAATGGTGTAGGCTGAAAAGGATTGCCTGGTTCCAAGCCCCTGCCATGGGGCAGGCACAATTTCCACTAGAGCAGGCTGATCAGTATCCCATCCAACCTGGTCTTGGATGCTCCAGGGGAAATCATCCGTCTTAACTCTCGTGTCGTGTTGGAAAAATGAACCCACCCCATGCAGACCAGGCCTTACTTTTACTTGAGACTCTTTTGGAGCAGCTTTCCCCAAATCCTACTCACTATAGTGCTGCAGTCACTCATGGGGATGTTTTCAGTTTTCTACTAATGATAACCAGGAAATAAATAGCTATTTCTTCCTACAAACTGAGGCTGAACTTTACATAGTCCTAGGTAATTATTACTAGAACAAATTTCTTTCACATGCCATACTTGAACACTGATACAAAGGAAAAGAAACTGGGGTTTAATTCATGTTGAATCTTTGTTGCTACACTGGAGGATAAAAGCAATGATGCCATACAACCAACAATGTAAACAATGTTCAAAGCTTGTTAATTGCTGAAAAGAAGCTCGATAGTTTAATCATTTACAGAAGCTGCTGTTTTTAGAGCAGATAAAATATTTCCTGCTACAGAACATGCTGAAAATGCTCATTCTCACAACAGGCTCATTCAGACACCAGTCTGTGATCACTGAGGCTGGGAGTGTCCCAACTTCAGGGACAGAAAGACGAGGCCACCAGCAGCAGTTCAAGGGAACAAACTCTTTAACTCAAAAATCTGACTCCATTTATATACATTTATACAGAGGTCAAGAGATTGGCTACACAGGGCGCCACCTCTCTAACCTGGATGGTGGACATCACCATCATTTCTTCACTCAGGGGAGAAATATCTAAACATTCTAAAAATACACATTGTGTGCATGAAGCTGCGTGAGAATTTCCAGCACAAAGACAGAAGGCAGAAAATTCAGGGCGACACCAGTCCATCTTTAATGTTGTTATAATAGCATTGAAGTGTCACTGCTGACACAACCCTGTGTCACTAACCCAGTTCCTGACCATTGTCCCTGCCTTTTGTGGGATGGCATTGCTTACCCCTGTCATGGGGATAAGGTCTGAGTGTGCACAAGAACTGCTGGGGGAGAAGCAGGCTTTGACCAATTTTTTTCTTTCCCCTCAAAGAAGAAAATAGAAATTAAATAAATAAGTGCTTAGTTTCAGCAATGCTGATTACATGAACCCAAAGTGAGTTGTATTTAAACACTTTAAAATAAGTTCCATGATGCTTTTGCTGGGGCCCTTAACTCTGAGGTCTGAGGAAACCGTTACAGGCACTGGAGAAGAACTCCACGATAATGTGTGTTGTGACATCCAGACTGACCAGACCCTGAGGTGGCAGGTGCTTTCATTCTATTGGTAAAAGTCCCACTAACTACTAAAAAGGAGTAGTTTTCATCTGGTAATTAGGAGTGGTCCAAGCTCATCCCACTGAAGCCTTCTGACACTGCTGGGTCTCCAAGTGCTGAACCTGGAAGTCTCTCCATTCGAGCTGTTCCCCCTGATTCTGGCTGCTCAGATTTTGCTGGTGTTGGGACCAAGTTACTGTTCAGGCCACTTTCTCTTTTTCCTCCAATTACATTGATTCCTTTATTTTCTTACTCCCTTAGGACTGATTACTTTGTCTCCTGCTGTTGTCACAGAACAGCTTTTCCAGTGTCTGATTGAATCTTGTTATTGATCCAGCTTGTCTTGCTTTGGAAAGACAGGTGTCTGCTAAAGAAGGCAGGAGCCTCCCTTGAAATGGAGAATATAAACCCTCTCCCTCAGAATTATTTTAATTTTAAAATTAAGGGGCTTTCAGGCAAAGATATGGGAATAGGAATAACAGTTCTTTACTAGGAATATTAAAAAAAAAAAGTAGTAGTATAAAAAAAGCAAACAAATAAAAAAGAAAACATGGACAGAGTTGGAATACAACCTGACCCCCTGTTGGTCAGGGTGTTGGTGGTCAGTCCAATCAAGTCCTCCTGCAGTGAGAGATGTGGTTCTGTTGGAGCAATGATCCTGTAGAAGGGTGGAGTTTTCCTCTGAAGGTCCAGTGGTGGTGAGATGGGTCTGGTCTCCCTCTGGGAATCCAGTGCAAACAGGCTGTGCTGGTGTTCTGAATCCCAGCTTTGATCCAGGTAGGAATGCTGGGCTCCTCCCCCTGGGTGGAGCATCTCCCAATGGGATGATGGAATTGTCTCAGCCCTGCAGTGAGCCTGGATGGCCCACGGACAGCAGATATTCCCTGCAGGGAGGATGGGTCCTGGAAGAGATAAGGAAACACTCCCCCAGCTTTTTTTAACAGCTGGCAATAGAACACACACTGCTGGTCACATCTTGCACTGCAACCTAAGACATGACTCAATGTTTTTGATAGTCTCATCTAAATTTTTTGTTTAATCTTGTCTTTATTGAAGTTTCTGAGTAGCAGTTCTGGGAGCAATGCAGAGCCGCTTCTCATGGATTCCTATTTCCCGGCCAAGCTCCTCTATCAGTGATAAGCACTGATGGCAGCTGCTTCTTCTACTTGACTCTGTCTTTGCAAAAATTTATGTGAGCCTGACTGCTCTTGAATCTTGACTTCTCTTCCAGTTTGCTTGGAATCAGATTGTAAGATAATCAGGAGATGCCATATGCCATGATAACAGCAGGTTTTTAGCTGAGCTAAAAATGACTGCTGAGGGGTAACGAGACATAATTACAAACGTGAGGGAGATCCATGTTGTTTCGCAGGGAATGTGGTTCTTGCTGATGCATGGCTGTCTGCAGTGTGGATACTATTCCCAGGAAGCTTCCTGGAGCTAACTACAGCTCAGCTATGTACTCACTGAGAGCTGTGACCAGGCAGGGTTTTTTATTGTTCAGTATAATCTACCACCAATGTAATTTGGCTTTTTTCCGCAAGTCATTAGCATAATAAATTGCCTAATGTGCATCCTTTATTGTGGACTAATTCATCCTTTGAGAGGGAAAAAAAAAGGCAATCAGTGGTGTCAAACCCTAAATTAAAGTAAGCTTGGGAATGTGTTTGGCAAGATAATGCTGATGAGAGTGAGAATCTGAACTCCAGCTAGACCAAAAATCATTAGTTGAGCTACAGCATTTTCAATAAATAAGGACAGTGCTTACAAAGGGCCTGGTTTCACTACCCAAGCACTGAACATGTTTGTTTTTCAGGTTCAATACCACGGCCCCTTTGCGCTTGTTGGACTGTTTTTACTTTGTCTTTGCAGTCTGCACAGAACTGATTTGAAAGGAGGTGAGGCCTTGCACCCACGGTCTGCTTTGCTGAGCACTCCTGTCATCTTTAGCAAATATCCTCACACTTGTTAAAAATGAGCAGCAGTGGTGAGGCTGAACCAACCTTTGATTGCCCTTACAACTGGCAGTGCATGCCTTTAATTAATAAGAAGGCTTTCCTCATCTGTTTATCTTCCACCTCAAAAGCTCAGCTGGGCTGCACAGTCTATTGGAATACAAAATGACTCCATCACAGGGAAAGTTACCTCCTCAGCTGCTTTGCAGCATTTTCCCCTACATTTGCTTCCTATTTGAAAATGTAAGACTACATTAGACGTGGTTGAGATGTCTCATGAAAGAAATCATTGTGTGTAGAGCCATTAGAACTTGTAAATAGAAATTTCTTCTAGAGTGCTCTGTGTCCAGCAGGCCCTCTCAAAAACAGGGAATTAATGTGTCTGAAAAGACTCTTCTTCCTGGGACATTGTTCAGAAATCCACACCTACAAACTCCTCCAGAATAGAGAAAAAATAATGTTGATCACAGAATGGTCTGTGTTGGAAGGGATCAGGAAGCTCATCTCATTCCCCCACCATGGTCAGGCACACCTTCCACTATCCCAGGCTGCACCAAGCCCTATCCAGCCTGGCCTTGGACACTGCCAGGGATGTGGAGTCCACCAGAGAAAACAGAGAATTTTATTTTGAAAATATTCTTCTCCAAATCTTGCTTTTTTTCCTTAATTCCCAAGCAATAACTCTGGTGAGAACCATCTCATTGCTGCATCCCTCACCCCAGACTCCCAGGAACCCCACAGGCTTCATGTTCCATTCACACCATCATTTCAGGCACAAAATGGCACACACTTCCAGCCGTGGCTGCCTTTGGAGAGATACCCAAAGGCCAGTCCTATGCCCAGGAAAACCACCTTTACCTCACCTGCTGGGCCTTGTACTGGGGAAAGAATCTCTGCACACAGCACCTGCCTCAGGTACTTCTAACTGTTCCTCTTCCTCTATCCATCCCTCTCCACATGTCTGAGAACTCTAAAATAATCAACCTTTTATTAATCTTATCCTCCTAGAGAAAGAAAAAGCTTTTTGATTGATAACTTGTTTTTCAGTGAAACATCCTGAAAATATGTTCCTGGCATAGACAGCAGTCTCATGTTTGAAATACAAAACAAAAGGCCAACATTCATTGTAATACTCCCTCCCAATTTCCCCACAAAAGCAGCAGAAAGGGTTTCCATGAGAATATAAACTTTTTTTTTTCTGTGTTAGATCCAACCTTTGGGGATTTGAATGTGTAGAGGGTGCTGTTTGTTTCAATTCCAACCTGATTGCGCAGTGTTTAAATAAATGTAAGCACTTTTTAGGAACTCCCAGCTGAGGGCTAGTCTGCAACATCACTCCTCACTTCAATGCACTTAATGGCTCCTCCAGCTTTGCATTTTGGAGGAGAAAAGATCACTCTTCTCATCCATTTCCACTTAGTGAGTCACCCAACTGTTACACTGCTCTACACAGGATGAGGAGATAGGAAAGGAAAGCAAAAGCAAACTGCTTTGCAAATGACGCCACTCAGTACAATGACCTTCACACAGAGAGGAGGAAAACAATGTACAAATGGTCATCAAAAAGCTTCATTAACAGAACCCTCCTTGCCTGCAATGCTTTTAGTGAGGTGTTCAGGCGAGTTCCTCTCAATTCCACTGCCCCACTGCCTTTTGCCCTCACTTACCTATTTCCTGAGGGTGATTTTTCAAGGCATCTGCTCATCCAGCATCATGTCTGGCTCTGGCTCCTTCAGGTCCTCTCAGATTACTATTCCATCTGGGTGAGCTTTGATTTTTCTGTGTTTTTGTCAATGAAACAGAAGGTTTTCAGGGCAGGATTTTGTTTAACAAGACAGTTTAACACTGATATCTTGTTATACCTGCCTTGGTTGCTTTTGGGTTTTTTTTTTGTTCCTATATATCTTACAGTCACTTGAGGATTGTTATGCAAATAATTTCTTCAGCTGCTTTTGCAAACTCTTTACAATTAAGAAATTTGATTTTTGTTGCATTTTGTTTTCTTCCCAGAGTTTCAGATTTTTCCCTGAGAGACTATTCTTCATCTCTTGTCCCCTGCAAGATTTGTCACTAGACATATATATAAATATATAAATCTGTATATATAAAACTGTACTATACCTACACATCTCTTAGTCAGCAACCTGCCAGACTATGAGGACTAGAGATAATATAAGTACTTACTAGAAACCATAGAGATAATATAAGTGCTCTGGTCCCTGAATTTAAAAGAAATACAAGCAAATTCAGCTGACCCCAAAATGAAAATATGATTTAAAAAAGGAAGAAACTCCTGTAGTACTCTAAATTATTTCCTTTATTCCCTTTCCATTCCATGCAATGAAATTCATGTTGAGAGATTACCCTGTACATAAAAAAAAAATGTCAATTAAGTAACGATCACTCACCCATGAATTGTGTTTGGTTTTCTCTGTGTGAGAAAATTGGTTATATCAGCTCTTTTTCCCACTAGAGAAAGGCAGGTTTTTCAGAAATGCCATAAGTGTACTCTTATCAAAAATCTACTCCTTTCTATACAATTTATGAGACCTTTCAATTAGTTATGCTCTCCTTAGAGTGAATAGTTGCTTGTCCAATTTCAGTGGGGAGCGGTGTGAATGTGTGCTGGGGCAGTCTGTATTACCCAGTTATTCTCTCTTTTTGCTGTGCTAGGACCTGTCAGATCCCAAAAGCAGTGGATTATTGATTATCAGAACGCTCTGCCCCAGGATGGGAAGCTTTGGTTCCGTACCAGTGTCTGAAATATTCGTGGAATCCCAAAAGGGTTTGGGTCAGGTGAAATTTAAAACTCATCTCATTCCACCCTATACCACGGGCAGGGACACCTTCCACTATCCCGGGCTGCTCCAAGCCCCGAAGTCCAACCTGGCCTTGGGCACTGCCAGGGATCCAGGGGCAGCCACAGCTGCTCTGGGCACCCTGTGCCAGGGCCTGCCCACCCTGCCAGGGAACAATTCCTTCCCAATATCCCATCCAGCCCTGCCCTCTGGCACTGGAAAACCATTCCCCCTGTCCTGACACTCCATCCCTGGTGAAGGGTCTCTCTCCACCTTTCTTGTCAGCTCCTTCAGGTGTTGGAAAAACACAGTTAGGTCACCTTGAAACTTCTTTTCTCCAGGCTTTCTCCAGAACAATCCCTTTATTTGTTTGAAACAGGGGCCTTTGTAACAAGTCCGTGATTTCAGCAGGTTCCCAGAGAACAGTGAGGGGATTTTGTCATTTATGTCTCAACAAGGGAATGGGATCTTCCACCTGTGTGGGACGCTGAAGGTGGCTGTGGTACTATTGGCCTGTACAACTTAGTTGATTTGATTATGTCTGCATAATTGCAGAAATAATGCTAAAATTAAGTTTTAAATAAGAGCTTAAGCAAACTAAGATATTTATCTTTGTCCTGTGGAAAATGATGTCAGCAAGATCAGATTTAAAAAATAAATTATTTGCCAGGAAAGGTTTTCATTGACAGGACATAGGAAGGAAAAGTCTCCACTCAGTGTATTGCCTTAATGGAAAGGGAAGGTAGTTCAGGGTTAGTTTTGCTAACAGCTGTCTAGGGCAGCAGTTTATCTGTTGTAGCACAGAGTGTAGGCCAAACTGTCTGGGTGACAATAGGCAGTGTCACATTCCAGATTTTGGTACCTGCAGAGCCTTGCCTCCTTTGTGGCTGATTTCCAGCACTGATTTTCCGGTGTGGGACCTGCTGGGGGACTGTCGCATTTTCAGGACCATTGGATGCTTCTCTTGGAGTGAGGTTTCAGCCTTTGCCAGAGATGTGAGATGAGAAATCTGAGAGAGAGAGTCACCTGTCACTGTCCATCATCACCTGAGGCCTGATTGACAATGTTGCCAAACCCTCACATTTGAAAACGTGCCATTTAAACATCACAATTCGAATATTATACTGTTTATGGAACAGCAGGTATTCCTCAAAACCAAGGCCCAGGCTCCCAGTCAGGCACACTGCACCAGTGGCTGCTTTCTTTCCTTTTTTTGGTGTGTTTCAGTTTCCACATGTTAAGGATGAGGTGACAATGCTCTGTCAAAACTTGTCTACCTGCTTGCAAAGCAAGCTGGATGCTTCTCAGCTCACGGCAGGGTTCATGCTCTGCTTTCTTTTTGGCTGAGCATCAACATTTCACAAAACTTGAGCAGGTCTTGAGCAAAACAGCTGTTTTTATCACGGCCCCATGCCCTAAATACAGACACTTGTTCCTTCTCTCTCCCAGCTGAAGGCTCAGGGCTTGTTTACCTGTCACACTCTCCACCCTTTACAGAGACACCTGATGGTGTCCTGGCTGGAGCTGGTGAGGCTGTCAAAGGGCTGAGTGCCACCCAGCCAAAACACATCCTGTCACCTCTCAGGCAGGCACGCTGTGCTAACAGCTGTCATTAATCTTTGAGGAGCCCTTGCACGGTGTGTGCTGGAGAAAATCCTTTGAAAAAATAATTCTGTCTTCAAAGCAGCACGCAGTAAATAAGTCATAGAGCAGCACGCTGGGGGTCTAGGAGGGAGAAAGGGAAAACATGGAATTGCTGCTCATTCAGGGAGCATTGGCTGTTTGGAGAGAGAGAAGAACCATAGAATCATTGGGTTGGGTTGGTAGGGACCTTAAAGCTCACCCAGTTCTACTCCCTGCCATGGGCAGGGACATCTCTCACTATCTCAGATTGCTCCAAGCCCCATCCAGCCTGGCCTTGGAGATTTCCAGGGATGAGGCAGCCACAGCTGCTCTGGGCACCCTGTGCCAGGGCCTCACCACACTCTGAGTAAAGAATTTATTCTTAACATGTAATATCAACCACCCCTCCCTCATTTTAAGACTTTTCCCCTTGCCAGTAGTCACTGTCTGTCCATGGAAATGGTCCCTCTCCCTCCTTTTCATAAGCCCCTCTAGGTAAGGGAAGGATCCTGTGGGACAAAATAAATATTCCTGTCATGAAGGCTCCTCTGGACAGCAGACTTACAGATGGCAGTGGCAAAGTCTCATCACGCAAACAAGCTGAATCCTGGGATTTCCTAACTTTTTCAGGGTTTGGATTCACTGCCTTAATAATGCTCTTTTATTACTCTTTGCTTGTGGGCTGTGTGCATTTGCTCCCCTTTGTGCTCTTCTGTTTCCATAATTTCATTTTGGTGCAACCACATGAGAGAGCCTTTCTCTCTCCTGTGAGTCCTGGTGGAGTCACACTTATTATAAATGAATGTACGTGATGCATGGAGTTTCTCTGGATTTAAAATATTTTCTTTATTCTCTTTATTCTCAGATGAATAGATGCCGTGGCATAGCTGAGGAGCAGTTTTGTGGGACAAGGCACCATTCCCATGCAAAGCTGGAGCTGGGGCTGTCCTGCCAGCCCCACACACACACATCTTGGGGTGGCATTTCCACCCTTTATAACTGTGGTGGTTTTACATCTAATGGTTCGGGTCCCCACAGTTCAGGGACAAATGCAGCCCTTGGAGCAACCCAGGGTTCCAGAGTGCTGGAAGAGCTGGGGCAGCTGCTGCTGGCTGCCCCCTCTGGGAATCCTGCTCCTGCTGGAAGCAGCCTGCCAGGCTGCTGAGCAAAACTCTGCACTTGCAGTGCCCCTAAGCCCCGGGAGGAGGTGAATATGTATCCTGCAGCTGCAGCTTCGCTCTGTGCCAGGAGCACTCCGGAGATGGAGCTGCTCAGCCGAGCTGCTGAGTGGAAAGTGAATGTGCTCTGTGCTCCCCCCCGGCACGGCAGACGTGCTGCACTGCTTCACCCCAAGATCAGGGATGGTTTCATCTTTTCCAGGGCCCTCTCTATACCCTTGCCCTGGCTATGTGTCTTACATTTGGAATCCCATCATTAATTGTACTTTACTTCCCACTGTAACAAATTAATCCTGATCGTCCCTGTCAAAAGCCATTTGTACCTGCTTTGGAACACTGCAGGCTGAAGAGTTTCTGCCCACTGAGACTGGCCCCGGCTAATCACATTCCACACGGAGGAATTTGGATTTGCATCAGAAAGCCGCACTCCTCTACCTGTTTCAAACACTAAGCCCCAAAGAAGGACTTGAGAAGCAGATACTGAAACATCTCCCTTGAAAAGTTTGGCTTCACTGAGCAAGTGCCCAGGTAAAAGAGAAGTGAGTGAAATGTCAGGTGTGGTGCAGGTTTGTAAGTACTTACTCTTACTCTGAGTGTACTCGGTGCTGTTACAGACCTGGACTGCACCTGATGGTTCACTGGCATCACTCACTTGGAGCTACAGAACTCTCCCAACGCTTCAGGCGTGTTTTAATAATTTAGAAACCGTGTGGGCTTACCGTGTTAAGGTAAATTTTAAGATTGATTGTCCTTCACAGTAAGCAGCAGCCTAAAGATTGCTTCAGTAACTCTTTGGCTCTACACATATATTGATGTCCAGCAAACCGAGAAATCAGTATGTACATATAAATACTCTCACTGTGGGAAGTCAGGAGCATGGAGCTGCTCTGCTACAAGATTTTAGTAGTAAAATGGACTTTACCTAGCCTGAGATGCAAAAGGAAGTTACTCTTTGCCCTCTGAGATGCAATCAATATGTTTTCCCTGCTTTATCTACAGGAATCATCATGCATTTTTCCTTTTGAGTGACCAGACCAATTACAGCCATGTCTCTCTCTCTTGTTTTGCTAATCTCTTTGGAATTGAAGGGAAGGCTGAATAATATCACTTGATTACTTTTGGCCATCGGTGTGGCAGGACTTTGCTGCAGAAAGGAACTCTTCCCATTTGCTCACAGCTGTATTTATTGACTTGGGAAGGAAAGCCAAAGCAGTAGGGTCACATCTCCTTCAAGCCTGGCACACTCGTCATGCAAAGAGAGGAGTGACAGTGTCGTTTGGTTTGTCTCTGAAATGACTTTGACAATATTCACTGCTGTCTGCAGCCATTTAGACTGGCAGTACTACAAGGGTGATGTAATTTTGAGTATCTGTGAGACACCTCTCTGGTGCCTGAGAAAGCTGCACAAAAGCTGGGCTTTAACACTGTCTCTTCTATTAACTCCTTCTTAAATTTTTAGTATCCTGTAAGCAAGACTTGAAAAGAGAGATCGGGAGGAAGCACTTTGGGAAGGCTCCTCAGAAGGGGAGTGCAGAATGTGGGAGCACTTGTTGCTGCTCTTATGATTAAAGAACTCATTTAAAGCTGGCAGGGAAAAAGCAGATAGCTTTCCCAGCTAAAAAAAAAAAAATCAAAAATAAAAAGAACAAAAGAGGATTAGGAAATAAATCCGTACTGGTGTAATAAACACATTTTAAAAGCATAAACTTTAATAAGATTATTTTAAGTGCTCTGTGTAAAAACACAAGGGTGGCCAGCAGAGGAGTGTGTGTGTGTGTGTTGGGGAGTGAGTGGAGAGTGGAGAGGAAGAGAAATGAGAAATTAAGATCATCTTCTCTGTGTAACTCTTGTTGCCTTTCATCTTTAACATCCAGCTTTTCCATAATGTATGAGTAGCCACTGGATACTTTTTAAATATACAGTATTATGTGCCTATTAGAAAAAGGATAAATTTGTAATATAAATCCACTGAAAATAAGTGTAAAACCCCAAAACCACCAACAACAAAAGCACAGAAAAAAGAGGGGGCTGCAACCTTTTTGTCTCATTGCAGTGACCACCACTCCAGCACAAATGCAGTGATTCTGAATTCTCCTGCTTGCATTGTCCTAGCTTGAAAATAAGACAGATAAATGTTAACGAAGGACGTGTTCTGTGCTAGAAAGCTGTGGTTTGCCTAAATTAGTAATCTTATAACAAGAGAGAATGAATAGAAACATATCTTTGTCTATCTCAGTAAGATTGGGATGCGGCTTCTGCCTGTGGCAGGGCACTCAGACCTGACAGCTCGAAATGGGTGAGGGTCATTTAAGGATCCCTTTCTTCTCACAGCAGGCCCAGAGGAAAGGGAGAGCATCTCAAGGCTCTGGTGGTTGCTCACCTCTTAAGGAAGGTCACTGAGCCCTGTGCTCACTTTAATTGAGCTTTAATGTTGTGGTGGCTGCAAAAAGCTCAGCTTGTGTGCCAGGGCACGGGGACAAACATAATGAGATGCACACTTTGCTCCACAGCTCAAGCTTTGGGGTTTTCTACTCGGAGTCCTTTGTTCTCACAGAGGGTTGGGATAGCACAGGCACAGGCTTCATTTCTGCCATCAGTGCCACCTGACAGTTTCCTCTGCTGACTCTTTGTATCTTCTCCAACAGAGCAGGGGAAAAACTAGAGGAAAGGTGCTGGTAGGTTTCAGTGTAGATATTTAGTGGTTTGTGTACTCTTTTGTCTGCTCTTTAAACATTAATGGCTCCAGTGAGTTAAAGCAGAAGTGTGAAAACGTGTGAGGTTTCACAGGCTGCTGCATGTCCCTCTCTTGCCATAAGGTCAGAGTTTGGTGATCACAGTCCCCCTCAGTTTTTTTAGAGCTGGATGGCTGAAAGCAAAATGGTGCAAAACACAGTTTTTCACCAACCAAAGCCGTATTGCCTGTAAGAGGGCATGAGTCACCAAGACACCACTTGTTCTTTTTCCTCATTTCTTCACTTTGTTGGTGAAGGGCTACTTCAGATCAGCAAATTCCTGAACCTTTACTGTTGATGGAATTACTTCTCCTTCTAGGAATTTGAGAAGAGATTGTGGCTGCCTCATCCCTGGAAGTGTCCAACGCCAGACTGGACGGGATTTGGAGCAACTTGGGATAGTGGAAGGTGTCCCTGCCCATGGCAGGGGGTAGAATTAGATGATCCTTAATGTCCCTACCCAAACCTGTCTGTGATTCAACGATTGTACGAACTACAGCAATAATATCCCAGTTTTTCTTCACCTCCTTTTCCTTTAAACCTTTTTGTCAAGATATTTCACTTTAAAAACCATTTAGCCATGCTAGAGGCTCTTCTGCCTTTTCGGGTTGACACCAGCAATGTTTGGGCACCATTTCTAGCCTGTGTTCAGTGCTGCTGAAGCTACAGCTGGAATTAAGTCTTTCACAAGTTTCTTTAGTAACTGTTATTGAATGTTGGGTGAAAGTGGCAGAGTGAAATTGAACAAGTTTAGAAGAGCTCCTTCAGCCCATATTATGTCTTTGTCCTTATGAAATAGCTATTAGAGCTGATGTGTTGACAGCTGTTGAGCTGAACTTGCTGGTAATTAGACATCTCTGCTCTAGTGGTGCCCCAAAACACACAAGGAGCTTCATTCCTTTTAGCAAATTATAGGAAAGGCAGCTTTTGGTGATTGCCAATTACTCGGGGCTCTTTGAGGTGTAATTATGTGACATTTCTGACTCATTGTCACATCTCGTAGTACAGCTCATGGATAAAAAAGTGGAAGGAGAGCAAGTGCTTACTACAGACTGGTGGCAGCACAAGATCACCTACAATTTTCCCTCTCAGGCTGCTGTCTGAGGCTGTAATACAGCTTTTTCTCCCTTGAAGTCTGGGACTGCCTTTCTTACCTGCACTGCCTTGCTCCTTGGTTTGGATGGTGTCCTGAGTAACACCTGTGTGACCCTACTGACTTCCATCCTCCCCCACCAGAAACATCTGAATCCACTTTCTAGAAGGATCAAAATGTGCCTTTTATTGCCTTAAGCACCAGGCAAAGGGTTTTTGTTAGATGTTACAGCATCTTACACAGCCAGCTGGCTCCAGTCCTGACTAACCTCCAGCCATTCTCATGCTGGGGGCTGCTCAGGAAAAAGCCGGCAGGATTTTCTGTCTCACCTGTCCACCTTTCCAACGTGAGGGTTTGTCTTTTCCCATGGCTCTACTTCCCTCTTTTATACCTGTGAGGTATGTTGTTTTATTTCTACTCAAATCGGCGTTTCGGGATTTGGAGACTGGCGATAAACTGCAGAGATTTTTACCAGATTAAACACCCAGATTATGGCCAAGATCACTCAGCTAAATAGTCCTCAAACCAGTGTCAAGAAAGTGCCAAACCCACTCCAGCCCTCCCTGAGTGAACTCTTTGAAATCAAATGTTGGTCCAGGGCCTGGCAGACTGGTACCCAGATAATAAAGCAGAGAAAGGGATGTTATACTTGGAGAGAAATAAAACTCAGGCTCCTGGACAGCAGTGGATTACCAGGACAGCTGAGCAGAGTTTGTCTAAGCCCCTTGCAGCCCTAGCCATTAACTGAGGGATGGTGGAGGCATGAGGGATTTTAGGACCACGGCAGGAAATCTCCTGTTTTGTTTCACTGAGATCATGTTGATATTGAATTATTTTCTTTCACTTCGACACGGCGCAGTCTAAAGGAAGATTTTTGGAATGCTCTTGCATGGGCAAACAGGCAGAAAATTTCCGTGGAAACAACCCATAGAGAAACTAATTTCTGTTCAGGCAATGTCTATAAAGTCATTGCATAATTAGCTGGATTACTCTCCCAGGTTTATTTCCTTACAGGAAGATAAATTGTCTAGTTATGCCATGAGGAGCCCCCTCATAACTCACATTAGCCAGGGAAGGCTTTAATTTCCCTCCTGGCTCCCTTAATGTTCTCTGTCCTGCTCCTTTCCCACATTACAGCCCAGTCATCTGTTCCCATAACTCTCCCCAGACTGGTGTCCTCACTCATTTGCTTTGCTGCTGGCTTGTTTTGTGTGGCAGCACCCTCTGCAAAGGCCCAGCAATCCTCCCCCAGCAGCCAGGCAGCCACGGGAGCCAAAGGATTCCCACCTTTGCAACCCCCTGGGCTCATCTATCAGAGGGAAGGAACAGAGCAGGATTGAGTGTGCTGTGCAAATGCTTGAGCTGGCCTCCCCCCAGCTCTGCCCTGCTCATTAAATACCTGAGTAAACAGATGGTGCTCATTTCACCAGGAGTGACAAAGGAGAGAGATGTAATATTCCAATATTCTCAAACTATTTTTGACTTCCATTCATTCTACTTTTTAGCTTTTGTTAGTATTAACGTTTAATTACAACCAATTATGTAGCTCCCATCTCATGTTTCTTTGCCTGGTGCTTCCTAAATCCTTGACTTAGGAATTAGAAAACTAAATGTTTATTTTCTTGGGGAGGTTATGAACTTTGGAACAGTGTCAAAAATCAATTATCATTTTTCATCCTCTACATGACTTCAACACTGAAGACCAACCACAGCCTTCAGCTGTCAGGTTTATCTGCCCTCTGCATCCAGGGTGGCACCTGAGACACTGACTTCTACATTCAAATTGGAGGAGCCAGCACTCACAGTTTATTTCTTTGGATACTTTTGAGGCTTAGAACTAGGTAATCTTTAAAGTACCTCCCAACCCAAACAGTTCTGTGGTTCTATGAGTCTGTGTTAGGGTAAATAACTGAAAGAGGACCTGAGTTACTTGATGCTCAGCTAGCATGAAATCTGGATTTAGAAAGTGCCAGTTCTAGAATGGGAAGGGTAAATGGTATTTAGGGTTTAGGGCTAGGTAAATAATTGAGAGAGGACCTGAGTTACTTGGTGTCCAGCTAGCATAAAATCTGGATTTACGAAGTGCCAGTTCTAGAATGGGAAGGGTAAAGGATATTTACCATTTTCCTAATAGCTGTCCTTTAGTGTTTCCCCACACTCATTCCCAGCTCAGCATGCTGCAGATAGTGCTGAGGGATGTGTAATGACAAACTGGTTGTTATTAGATTCTTCCTTGATGATGCTTCCTTGCTATCAGTACAGCAGCAACAGGGACAAATATGGCTCAGTGGGAGAGAGGAGGAAAATTGCCTTACCCAGAACGTGTCTGTGGTGATGCAGAATTCAAAGGTCTGGGGAAGTACTGCTCTTTCTCCTTTTGTCAAGGTAAAAAATGGTTCTCTTTATTTGTGATGCTTCAGTTAAATCATGCCGGCATTAATATTTCTTTATCTTCTCCATTTATTTATACAAAAACAGGCTGCAGCTCACCGTTTGATACATTCAAATTTTTGTGCCACAACCTGAGCTCCTGCTGGGCTTTAGTCGGGGAGACATTTTACAGCATGTGAGAAAACCACAGATCCCACACAGCTAGAACTTTTTTCATCTCCTAAATTGCCCAGATTGTTTTGTGTCATTTCTTTGTACGATGTGTTTGCCTTTAAGCAGCTAAAGACACAACTCCTGTTCAGTCTTCCCTGCAAAGCCAGAGTCCAGGGGCAATCATGCTCACAAACCTGGGACCAAGCCTTCTTAACAGGCTTTTTAGAAAACTGTTTTGACACCTCTCTATTGCATAAGGATATCAGGAAAACCTCTTCTCACTTTTCCAACATGATGACTGATTTTTTTTAATCCATCAGAGGAAAAGTATGATTGACATCACATGAGAGAAAGCCTTGTGTGTGCATCTCCAATGTGTGACAGCTCATCTATTTGACTTCAATCTGAATTGCTGCTCAGATTGCTCCATGTTTTATCTTCATTGAAAACAATCTTGCTGGTTAGAATAAAGCACATTTCTTTAAAACACTGGTTTAACTTTATTTTAGCTCATGGAATAGCTGAAAATACTTTCCCTTTTTACCACATTCAGAGTTTATTTCATGTTGTTTTTCTCATGTGGGTGGTTAAGGGTGGGTTTTATCCTTTTAATGGGTATATAATTATATAATTGCATTCCGAAAGGATGCACTGGCAGTCATTTCTGCTACTTCACGTACAGCAAGGAGCAGGATCAGAGCTAAGCCACAAGGAGTCAAAAAATGGGACTTCTTTAGGTTATTTAGTTTCTGCAGAAAGAGGCAACTGGTGGTGTATTTTACCCAGTACACAGCTGCTGCAGAAAGGTTTCCCTCCCTCAAAGGGGAATGATTGTTATTGGCGTGAACTCTGCTGAGAGCAGAGTGAAGGAAAAAGATTGGTAACTGAGGAGAGGGAAGAAACAGTAAATAGGAATGAGAGGGGAAAACCCGAGATAATAAGGGAAGCCACAGTCACAAAGAGCAAGGGTTGAGCAGGGCCAGAGGCTGGGCTGTGGTGCAGCTGGGCCAGGCTTTGGGGAGCCCAGTGCCCCAGCTGCCCTCGGCTGTGCTGAGCGAAGGATTCCACACAGACACCTCCAAGGAACACCAGCACAGCCTACAGACCCGAGGGGGGCAGGGGAGGGAATGAATTTTGCCTCTCAAGCAGATGACTCAGTGCAGGTTTGGTTCAACCCGGTCCTGAGGGCTTTGCCTCTCAGCCCAGCACTGCCTGCCCGTGAGCTGGATGTTCCAGCAGCCCAGGGTGGCTCTGCCCCAAGGACACCGTGGTGGCAGGTGACACCCCATCCCCACAGGCTGTGCAAGGTGGGAATAGGAGTCACAGCCGCCTCAGGTGAGGGGTGTCAGAGCTAACAGTTCTGCAGCACCTAAGGCGATGCACCCCAGCGCTTTCAGCAGCTATCAAATGCACAAGACTCATCCTCTTCGTCATTTTCTGTAAGCAACAAGATGCCTTTGCGAAGGAAATGGAAAAGACCTCTCCGCAAGCAAACTTTTTTTTTTACATGTTGTGACATCATTTTTTTAAAAAAAGTTGTGTTCTCACGGTTTGTTTTCTACAAAAACAAAAAATAGCAAGTCACAGCACTTGGCAGCTCCTGGCTGTCAGGGTTTGGTGACGCCAGCAGGAGCTGCAGCAGATGGAGAGCTGCAAACATTCTGGGAGCTTGGACGGATGGATTTGCTGGAGCTTGAGAAGGCAGGGCTGTGAAAACGCTTCTACGTCCTCAAGTGTGAGCTTTCTTAATAAATAACACTTTCAGGAGAAAAGGAGTTGGGATGTGACAGTGCTTTTGGGAGCAAGCCAGCTCTCTATGCAGCAAGCTGCTCTGTGGAACGTGGCTCTCCATGAAACAGATGTAAAGGCAGCAGAAAAAGTCAGTTTGCTTACAGTGAAGGGAAGGAGGGTGTTTGCTTGTTCTCTTGCTTTGGGAATCACAGAAATGTGGAGTCTGGAGCTGGATAAGCATCAGGAATGACAAAGCTGAGGACATACAAGCAGAGTAGTTGGGTGAGAGGCGCAGTCAAGAAATGTGAAATTTTTTGCCTCTTTAGTACCACTGCCACTTGGTGGTGACTTCAGGGCTATCACAGAGACTTCATTGTACCAATGTTTGTTAAGGTGCAACCACAGACCCCTGGTGCCTCAGGTGGGTGGCACTGAAGGATGACATGAATGTTGATGAGTTGCCATGCAAAAGCCTGTGAAGCCTCTAGAGACCACTTCTGGTTAAGGTGTTCCTCTAGTGGCATCCTGACTTCCCAGAAAGGTGACTGTGACATCCGTGAGATCAGAAGTACAATGAATGTGTCACAGAGAGCAGAATGAGGTGGTTGCTGTGACTTTACAAAAAGCACCCAAAATATGGAGGATGTACAGACAGTTCTGTCTGGAGACCCTTCTCTGAGCATGCAACATGACTCTGCTCTGTAGACCTGCAAAGAGCAAAACCCAAAAAAAAGCTGGGTGATTTTTAGACTTGCTCAGGGTGACCTGCTGGTCTGGAATAGGACAGGATGCAGGACTAAGGGAGCTGGACAGGTCAGACCACAGATCTGCAGCATTCTAGGGAGAGTCCTCTATCCCAAGGAAGCACAGAGGCCCCCCAGTCCTGGAGTTTGGTGGTAGAAACAATGAGCAGAAGGTGCTGAGATTCAGCCAAGCTGGGAATCCATGAGATCCTCACTGGACTCATTGTCAGTGGCTGATGGCACCAGTACAGGAGAATTTCTGTAATGCAAGCACGGGGTACCAGGCTGGTTGTCTCCTGTGCTGTGCAGTCTCCTGGTTCATCCTTTCAGGAACGTATATCAGTGAAAAGACAGAGCAAAAAAATTAGAGGAAGGTAAATCAGAGATGAGAAATACCTAATTTTTCAGTAATGCCCTGATGGATGTGATGGAAGACCTTAAAACTCCATCATTAATGAGGTTTTTCTCCTACATCCAGGCTCTTTGTTTCTCTGTGTCTGGAACAGGTGGTTTTCAAATACAGCAAAAATTGTCTCCCCCTTTCCTCCATATCATAATTTCCTCACCCAGCAGGGTTCTGACTCCATGAGGAAAATGGAATTTCTTGTGGTGGCTGTTACCCAGCCAGCAGCCACAGGGGCTGTGTGAGGATTCACAGACTTAGCCAGTCAGTCCTTTATCTTTCAGGGTCCAGTCATACCAATTTATTTCTTTTAATGCATAATTATGGTGTTGATGCCTAAAACTTCTTTTGGAGTTGAACTTCAACTGAAAAAGAGAAATATGTGTACCATCATTATTAAGGGCAATTATTGCTGCTGATGCAAAGTTGCTGCTTGTTTTCTGTTAGAGAATTTCTCCATGGTGTTCTCATAAAATAAACCACGATCCCACGTGTGTTACAGTTCCCACAGGCACCATTGACAATGGGCAAAGCTCTGCTGGTTGGGCTCCTGCTCCTGGAGCCACTCTGGAAAAGAGAATTTGCAGAGAACCAAGGAAGCAGACCCAGGACCTGGGGAGAGCCAGGAATAATCCTCTTTTTGTAAGGTCAGTTTTATTATGGGGCAGGGAAGGCCAGCCCTGCTGTGGGAAGAATATCTGAGTCCTTCTGGGGCGAATATGGACATTTTAGTGAGCACATTACTTATTTATTTTATTTCTCTCTAGATGTATTGATGGGAGTCTTGTTACTGAACTGTCACATCAATCTGTATTGCAGAGAAGAAGAAATAATTATGTGCTTCAAAGAAACCTGCATATAGAACCAATATCTATGTATGTATGAAATGCACACACGCTGCCTTTTCATCCACTTGGCAAGATTAGCCCCTTTTTACTGAAGGAAATAAAGGGTTAGGCATGATCCGTCACGAGCTGCTGTAGGTGAATAGGATTGTGGTCCTCCTGTGGAGGAGCAGTGAAAGGCTTGACAGCTCATTATTACAGATTTGTGCGGAGGGCTGGCCAGGGTGGGCAGGGAATCCGAGGATCCCGAGGCAGAAGCTCTGCAGGTGAGCTGGCTTGATGTGTCAGGCAGAGCCACAGTGCTGGGGCACTGACAGCCAGCACTTCTGGCTCCCGTGGGCTTTTCTCAGCTGTTCTAAACCCTTCAATGGGTGCCAGGGAAAGGCAGAGTGCTGGGGGAGGGCTGTGCTGACTCACCCTGAGTAACGTTTTCATCAGTGACCCGAGGGAGGTGAGGAGGTGAATGTTGTGGATGACAACAAACAGGAGGGCTGGAGGGGTTCTGCATCCTTGAAGGTTCTCAGGAGCTGAGTGGGAAAGCTCTGGGCAGCCTTGTCTTGCCTCAGAGGTGGCCTTGTGTCGTTGTTTATGAAAAATTATTATTATTATTATTATGAAAGTATTATTTTAATTTTTTTTTTACTCTACCTTATATACATTTGTACAAAAGGCAAGGGATTGGCTACACAGGTTGCCACCTCTTCGACCTGGATGGTGAACATCACCATCAATCTTATTTTTCTTTCCAGAAGAGAAATATGCAAACAAAATAGATAAGTTCTAAAAATACACATCGTTTCCTTGCAGCTGGGTAAGAATAAAATGAAAACACTAAAAAGCAAGCAAACTTTAAATAACAGCCTTGCCTCGAGCAGGAGCTTGGACTGGATCCTCCCCAGATCCCTCCCAGCTTCAATCCTCCAGTGAGCCTGTCTCCAGGTACAGAGCCCCTGCCTTTTTCAAAAGCCACTACAGATTTCAGCTGTTTTCTCAGGGGTTGGTGCTCTTGTAAAAAGAGCAGCAGAGTGGCCTTTGCTGCTGAAGTCATGAGTGAGCTGTAAAGAAGGAGCACAGAAGGCTTTGTCTGACATGGAAAGCCGAGGCACAGCATTTAGAAAGGGAGGCTGGCTGAAGGAGACAGGCTGAACCCAAATATATGCCTGGGTCCTTGACAGGCTCCTTTCACACTCTCACCCAAAGCTGACATGGCTAAGATGGCATTCTTTATTTCGGCCAGGTTTATGCTCCCACAGTCAGAAGCTTTTCTTAGAGAAGTTTCTGCCTCCTGCCCGCTGGGGTTTGTAGCTGCATTTCTGATGCGTAGAGTATCTCCAAACCCCGTTGTGGTGCAAGATTGTGAGGAGCTTTAGAGAAAATTATTGCAGCCTTGCTCTTGAGGGTTTCAAACACAGAGTTTGAGAAGCAGCAGAACCAAGACAGCAAGAAGAATGAGAGTCATATTCAGCACACCAACATTTGATAGAGAAAAATACATTTGGTGTTCAGGGAAGGGAAGGGAGATGGGCAAGGGGTTGGAGCCCCAGGAGAGGCTGAGGGAGCTGGGAAAGGGGCTCGGCCTGGAGGAAAGGAGGCTCAGGGGGGACCTTGTGGCTCTGCACAAGTCCCTGACAGGAGGGGACAGCCAGGGGGGGTCGGGCTGTGCTGCCAGGGAACAGGGACAGGACAAGGGGAAAGGGCCTCAAGCTGTGCCAGGGGAGGCTCAGCTTGGACAGCAGCAGGAATTTGTGCATGGAAAGGGTGCTGAGGCCTTGGCAGGGGCTGCCCAGGGAGGTTTGGAGTGCCCATGGCTGGAGGTGTCCAAGGAAGGGCTGGAGGTGGCACTGAGTGCTCTGGGCTGGGGACAAGGTGGGCATCAGGCATGGCTTGGATTTGATTATCCTTGAGGGCTTTTCCAACCTCAGGGATTCTGGGATTCTGTGTTTTGACCTAAGACTTGGAAATCCGTGCAGTATGAACCTTGCAACTTTTTTGTAGTTCTGTTCCTTAGTTTGATAACTTCTCTGGCTTTTTCTAAGGTGTTTTTCTAATTAAGATCCAGCCTCTGGTTGCTTCAACTTTTCTTCTAGTTTCTTGTTCTATTAGGCATTGTTGTTTATACTGGAAGTTTTCTAAAGGTGCAGGTGGTGTTTAGTGGTAGCAGTGGGTTAGAACAGCAGCAAGATCTCAATTGTTGGTTTAGTTCTAAAATACTCAGTTTACAGACATTCTTTAAGGACAAAGAGCTGCAGTGCCTTGGTTTTGAGCAGCAAACATAATCCACTCTGTCTTCAGAGCTTCAACTGAGGTGAATCCCTGATATTTATCAGATGTTTACATTATTGCTCTCAAATGGGTTTTTCCCAAGACAAAGGAGTACCAACCTGGAGAAGGCCAGAGCTCCCCTGACCTGTCTCAAGTGGCAGATGACTGTAGTGTCTGCAGGGGTTGTAGGGATACTGGGAAAATCTCTGCAGCACAGATCTGGGAAAGCATCTGCCTGGGGGCTGCTGATTTCTGCTCTGAAAAGGGAGTGAATTATTAGACTGAAGCAAAGAGAGCTTGTGAAACATGGAATTGCAGAGTCATTCAAACTGTGAAAGATCTCCAAGATCATAGAGTCCAATCAGCACCATAACCCTGATCACCACTGTCCCCAGGTGCCACATCCACACGTTTTTTGAATGCTTCCAGAGACAGTGACACCACCACTGCCTTGGGCAGACTGTGATAATGATTTACAACCCTTTCCAAGAAGAAATTCGTGTTGATGTCCACCCTCAACCTCTCCTGGCACAGCTTGAGGCCATTTCTTTTTGTTAAGCAGGGCTGGCCTGGGACTGAGCCCTGGGCTCACCACTGCTGACCAGCTGGGAAATAGAGCACAAAAAAACCTCTCAAGGCTTGGGTATGGGTTCAGGTTTGTTTGGAGTCACCATAAATGCTTTGAGTCGACTTTTATGAATTTTAAATATATATATTTTTTCCCCTCTCCTGGTGAATTTACACTGAATGGACTCCATTGACAAAGGTGTTCTTCCTTAGCTGTTGCGTTGCTTCTGGTGGATACAAACAAGTTGTCCCCTGTGGCTGTGCAGATTTTTATGTCACCTGAAGGATTTGCTCTCCATGACTCTTCCATGCTGCCTTCTGCTGTGCTGTTAGTGTGTCTGCATTGCCCTTGGGATGAGGGGACAGAGCGCATGCTCCACAGAAACACTAAATCCCACAGTGTTTGGGGTGGAAAGTGACCTTAAGCTCATCTTGTTGCAATGCCCCTGCTCTGGGCAGGGACACCTTCCATAATCCCGGGTGGCTTCAACCTGGCCTTGGCTTAATGGACTTTTGAAGAAATCGAGCTCCTCGTTTATATGGAAATTTTGGTTACATCTTAAAGAGCTGTGAAGTGGCTCACCACTTTGCGTTCATGCACGGATGGAATAGACCAAGAGAACTTTCAGAAGATGCCCTCTTTATTTATTTTATATTCAACTGTAATGAGCAATTACCTGGTTTTTCTCTTGTTCAGTAGTTTATCTCTCTCATGTAGAGGATGGGGGCTGCTTTTAAAATGTTACGAATTCACAAGCAATTAGGGTAAAGACATATCAATGAAAACAATGTTTTCCTGGCGTAAAAATGAGTTAGAGTGAAACCCAAAACCCAACAGAGAGTGGAAAGTGTTGAGTGCATGATTTTTGAACCCTCTTCTCCAAACCATTATAAAATCTGATTTATTTCAACTGCTGAGTGTGGCAGGACTGTCTGCAAGTGGCAGAACTGCAAGCAAAACGAGCTTTCTAAAAATGCTGATTTTAGTTGCACGCGGTAATTAGGAGAACAGTGAACTCTCGGGCAGAAAACAAAGCCAGGCACATCCATCATTTCACACCTCTTTGGTGAGGTGCTAATGAGATTTGAACACTACACAAGTCTGGATGTGGCCTCTGCACTCAGCCAGACAAACACTTCAGGAGTGTTTATACAGTGGCTACTTTGATTGTCTGCAATATCAGTTACTCCTTTAATAATGCAGCTTTATGTTTGTTGTGCTGGAGAGAAAACCTGCTTCTGCATGCAGAATCTTCCCTCTTGCTGCCTCTCCTGCCAGCAGGCGCCGACTTACCTGGTGCTGCTACACCACCAACCACCTGCTGCGGGCTGTGGAGCTGTTTTCTTAATTGCAACAAAATCATTTACGCCAAATAATGCCACGTTACAACAGCATAATTTAATTTGCAGCTGTTCATTATATTTCCATTACCCTTCAGCTCTGGCACCCTCCCAGGAAAGGACCCACGAGGAGCAGGTGAGACAGTTTCCTGGAGGGATGAAATTGCACTCCACACAGCCCAGTGCCAGGTCTTTCCTGTGGCAGAATTCTGGCATAATTACAATTCCTCGCCTTTCGCTTGTGTCATGCTGAAAAATAATAATAGTGAGGGTTTTCTTCCTAGGCTTTCAAATCTAGATTGCAGTCTCTTGCTATTCTAACTTAATCATGTTCTATTATCAAAAAATAAAGGTTTTTAAGATGCATTACACACGTTGTTAATGTTTGAACACTGGAGTTTTTATCTTAAACCCTGTACTGAATTGTGCGCTACATTAATAGATGCCAAGGCTAGAGGAAATTCAGGCTGCCTCACAATTATTCTCTAATGAACACAGTAATGAAATCTGTGAGCATTTGGCTTTTTGTAGTACTTTGAATTTAATGTATATGGTTTAAGGCATTTACTCCATTATGACTTGAGGTATTAGCAATCAGAATACACTTTATTAACCATTCTACTGTTTGTCTGGAAGTATTTATAGTAAACTTTTTACAATTAATCAAAAGCAGACATTGTAAAAACGAAAATCTGATTTATTGCCAAGCTCATAAATGTCAAGTGTACTGTTATGCAGGCTTTGTATTACTTCAGTTGCAACTTTAAAGAACATTTTAAGTGATTGGAAAAAGGAAGTTTATTAAAGGCTCAGCAGGTCTTCTCTGCACTCTGCTGTTATTAATGTAAATCATTGCATCGTGTGATAGAGGAACAACATGGCAGGAGAAGTTTTTAATCAGGTTTTCCCTGTGACTACCAATACCTCCAGGAAGAACTTAGAACACAGACCACTGTGTTTCCTCTGGCAAACAAAAGCAAGGAGAGCTCAGAAGAGAGAAAGGAGAGTGCAAACCAGCCAGGGTGGCTGTAATTGCTGAAGTTTCCTTTGGGTCACAGCTTAGCAGAGTGTGATGTTTGTAAGAAAATTCAACGCTCTCAACTCTTTCCCAGTGTTGGCTTTATCTTCATTCCAAGATACTGTGCTTGGATACCTGTAATATTTGTAATACTTGTCACACTGTTACATCCCATTAGATACTCACCTCGGGAAAAGTCTGCTGGGAAAGTGAAATAATTTTGGTGCACGATCTGAGCTTGGATTCTGGTTTGTAGGTGTTGGTTGCTGCTGGCATGGTGGGTACACACCCAGGGGGACTCCAACACAGCCACAGCAGCAAAGGCCCTGGCTCTGCCTCAGCTTCTCCCTGAGGAGAAAACATTTTAATGTTTGGTAAATGTGGGTGAGGACTGGTGTCTGCTTGGCAAACTGCTTTGACACTGGTGGGTTAAAAACGTTCCTGAATAAAAGGACATTGGTTTGTTGTTAGTATGAGCTTAATGAAGTGATGCAGAAAACAGCAGAAAGAAGGGAACAAGCTTTCCTTTCCTCTGTTTTTGTGGTTGTGACTTGAACAGGGATGATCAGTGATAGATATAGGATAGGGAACTGCTGCAATGGCTTCTCTCTGGATGTTTTGAAAACATCTCTGAAACTCTCTGAACTCCAGTTGTCTGAGAGTTGTGTATAGATGATCTTCTTTTGGAGTCAAGTTTGGGTTGATGAGTCCTTGAGGTTGGTTTTAGTCCAGCTGTTGCATGAAATAGAAAGTAAGGTAAGAAGGAAAGCTAAGAGACATAGTTAAGGAAGAAAGAAGAAATATTTAGAATAAAGACAAAGCTATAATAGCACAGAATATGATAATTTGGTGTTGGAGAGGGCCTTCCAGACCATCCATTCCCACCCCCTGCCAAGGACAGGGACACCTGTCGAAGTCCAGGGCATCCCTCTGGGCACCCTGGATGGTCACAGACCTCGGCAGAGGGCTCTGGGACCTGAGAAAGAGGGTTTGAGACCTGGACAGGGGGGTCTGTCCAGGGGAGGTGCCTGGCACAGAGCCCAGGGAGGCACAGGCTTTGATTTCAGTCCATGAGAAAAACTTCCAACACAGAGAAGAATTACAAGTCACAAAGGTGTGACACACAGTAGTGTAGTTTATCACCAGGTGGAAAATTTTGTAGTTTTGGGTTCTTAGAATGGGGAACAAGATGGAGGATTTAGGGTGGAACCCTGGGTTCTTCTCCTTCTCCCTTGGCATCCATCTTCTGCAGTGACGGTGGCACAAAGTAGTTGAAGGGGATTGGGTCAGAGTAGAGATGACCCTTTAGTGTAGGTAACAGGCACTGGCACAGAGTTGTAAATAAGACACACGTAATTATCTGTATGAGAGGACAGCGACCTCCCATCACGGGGGGAGTCGTCCTGTGCCTGAGCAGCTGTGAACATCTCGGCCGGGCACAGAGAGAAACTTGTAAGATAAGAAACAATAAACACGTGAGAAACCAAGAAACAACAAGACCTTGAAGACTCCATTTCATTCTCGTGACTGGCTCAAAGCCTTCAGAGGGCAGAGGGCAAAAAAAGACCCACCAGAACCACCACCTAAATCTCGGGAAAAGGAAACCAAACCCGAGAACCTTCCACTCTCCCAGGCTGCTCCAAGCCCCAAAGTCCAACCTGACCTTGGAAACTTCCAGGGATCCAGAGGCAGCCACAGCTGCTCTGGGCACCCTGTGCCATCCCACCCTCAAACTTCTCTCTAAAATCCAACTGCTCTTACTCTTTTTCACATGTTTGATGCCCACATTGCTGTGTGTTATTCTGCTTTGGAAAACTCCTGCTGGTTTGCATTGGAGCATTGAACAGAGTCATTTTCATTAACTGAGAAGCTTTATCACTGAGAGGTGCTGGCTAACCCTGAGAAGTGCCTTCTCCTGGGAAGTGCAGGGACCTCAAATTGGAGCAAGCAGGACAATGTAAAAAATACACAACTCAGAACACTCTTTCCACTGATTAACCCGTGAGGAAAGGCTTCTAATGGCTCAGGGAGGTGAAATGACTATTTTACAAAGATTTTGCCCATTGCAGAAAAAATTTCAGCAAATGATACGTGCATTAGCTTCTGACACTGCCGTGAGGGGTGTGCAAGGGAGGTCTGACTTCTGCACACCAGGGAACTCCTCCTACTCACAGCAGCTCGAGGGCCTCACCAAATGAGTGTCTGACAGAGCCTCAACCAAGAGGCTCTCACCCTTTCTCAGGCACACACAGAGCACTGCTTACAAAGCAGCACTGCCTGAGACTTAAATCAAACCAGTCCTGTGGAACAGATCCATTCCTGGGACACCACTTGGTTGTTTCTGTAATTGGTGAATGCTCTTTGCAGCATTTGACTTGCCTTAGAGTGATGGTTAATCAGCAGGCAGGGATTTGATTGTGGCTTTCAACAGTGCCAGCCCACACTCAGCTCACTGACCTGTACAGTCATAGTTTTAATCACCAAATGAAAAGATATGAACAGGTCTGGTTTGGGCCTGAAAAAAAATGCCTTCAAAATTCTGCCTTTTGAAGGTGATATTTGGAAGATTTAATTGCTACTCTGAAATGAAATCATAGAATCGCTGAGGTTGGAAGGGAACTTAAATATCACCTAGTTCCAAATTCCCCTGCCATGGCCACAGCTCCAGCCCTTCCCTCTCCCACTTCTGCTCCTACAGGGGAATACACCTCAGCTGAATTGTCCTTGGTGCTTCTCTTGTGGTGAGAGGGTTTGAAATGGCTGACTGGACCCAAGGTGTGACAAAGACCAGAGAGTGGTGGGGAATGGTGCTGCATCCAGCTGGGGACAGTGACCAGGGCTGTTCCTCAGGGGTCTGTGCTGGGGCCAGCTCTGTTCAATGTTTTCATTGAGGACATGAATGAGGGGATTGAGTCTTTCATCAGTAAATTTGCAGATGACACAAAGCTGGGAGTGTGTGTTGATCTGTTGGAAGGGAGCAGGACTCTGCAGAGAGACCTGGAATGGTTGGATGGATGGATGGGCGGAGTCCAAAGGGATGACATTTAATAAGTCCAAGTGCTGAGTCCTGCACTTTGGCCACAATAATCCCCTGCACTGCTCTAGACTGGGGCCAGTGTGGCTGGACAGTGCCCAGGCAGAAAGGGACCTGGGGACACTGGTGACAGCCATGGACATGAGCCAGCAGAGTGCCCTGGTGGCCAAGAAGGCCAAAGGCACCTGGCCTGGATCAGGAATGGTGTGGCCAGCAGGAGCAGGGAGGTTATTTTTCCCCTGTAGTCGGCCCTGCTGAGGCCACACCTTGAGTGCTGTGTCCAGCTCTGGGCCCTCAGTTTAGGAAGGACATTGAGACCCTTGAGCGTGTCCAGAGGAGGCAACAAAGCTGGTGATGGGCTTGGAAAACAAGCCATATGAAGAATGACTGAGGGAGCTGGGGCTGTTTATCCTGGAGAAAAGGAGACTCGGGGGTGACCTGGTCACTCTCTACAATCCCTGAGGGGTGGCTGTGCTCAGGTGGGGGTTGGTCTCTTTCTCCAGGCAGCAGCTGACAGAACAAGAGGACACAGTCTTAAGAGGCACCAAGGGAAATATAGGTTGGATATTAGAAAGAAGTTTTTTACGGAAAGAGTGATTAAATACTGGAATGGTCTGCCCAGGGAGGTGGTGGAGTCACCATCCCCGGGGTGTTTAAAAAATGACTAGATGTGGCACTCGATGCCATGATCCAGTTGAGGTGTTCAGGCTGGGTTGGGCTCAATGATCTTGAAGGTCTCTTCCAACCTACACATTCTGTGATTCTGTGTGAAAATGGGACCATTTGGCTTTCAGCCCCTCAGGAAGTCTGCAACATTTCAGCATCTGCTTTCATGAAAATTGACCTCAGCCTCTGCGTGGGGTCGGACAGGTGATGTCACACCTAACCCAGTCTGGCTGCCAGCTCATCCCTCCTGCCTCTTCCCTGCAGAGCTGCTCAGCAAAGCCAAATTACCCACAAAACAAGGGCACAACTGGGATACAGAGCTGGAGAAAATGCCTCTGGTTGTCTGAGGTGCTCTGCAATATTTGTCATCTGTGTATAAGCAGCAATCAGCAAAACTCACAATAAGCCTTAAGTGCTCTAAATGTCATAATGAGCTCAGGCACTGAAATCTGAATGTCATTTGTGTTGCCCTTTGATAATAATTTGTGATTGCCACTCAAGGAGGCAATCATGTATCCAGCACAGCTAAAAATTAGATGCATAGCCCTGGCTTTCCATTCCAGCCTGAGCTGCGGTGAAGTGCACTAAAAGCATCTTTAACTGCATTCGTGTTCACATGTCTCACACCCATGTCACGAACTTCAAGATAAGGGAACCTGAAATAACAATTGTTTTGGGGAAAAGCGGTGCAGATCACAGATATTCTTTGCAGAACATTACACATCATATTCTAGATCATAAAATATACGCTACGATGCTAACAACAGCTGGTGCCTTTCCTGCCCCTTCTCGTATGTTTGGAAGATCCTGCTAATCCAGCTCTTTTATGTTAAATACCTTTTTGGGAGTTGTTTTGTTCTGTTTCTTTTTTTTTTCCCTCATTCCTTTTGTACTTACTTACTGCTGACTGTTGAAGTGTTTTAGCTGCATTTTCAGACCGTAACACCTTTTGTTTATCTTCTGCCTCTAGACAGATTTTTTTTTTAATATTTTCTTACCTTCAAAATTTCATGGAAGGATGCCAAGCTGTGAGACTCCTTTTTGTTGTTTTTTTCCCTTGTGTTTAAATGCCAGTTTATTCACAAATGTATTGTAAAACCGTGTTTAATGTATTGTAAAAGCCTTTTTGACAGTGCTGTACTTCAGTAGCTGTGTTGATGTATTTGGGCCTGTGTAAGGCCATGCTCAGTGTTACAGAACGAGGAGGCTGTCAACAGGAAGGGACTGACCAAGCAACAGCAGAAAACTGTTGGCAAGGCTAAAGCAGCTCCAGAGGGAGCAACCTGTGTAACAGTTCTGGCTTCTTTTTGTCTCTACTGAGTGTTGGCCTGAGGTTTTCTGTCTTTTGTCTTTCTGAAGAACTTTCACATGCAGCCCGATGTAAACAATGTTTATTCTTAGAATGTTTGCATTCTTCTCCTCTGAGAGAAGAAATGATTGATGGTGATGTCCACCATCCAGGCTGAGAGGTGGCGACCTCTGTAGCCAATCTCTGTACAAATGTATAAAGAAGTTAAATTGTAAATAAAGTGGAGAGAGTTTGTCCCCTCTCTGCGATGCTTCTGGCCTGCTCTCTTTCTGTCCCTAAAGTGGGACACGCCCAGCCTCGGCTGGCGACAAGTGGTGACCCTGAACATGTGCCAACCGCAGCCGGAGCAACACCTGAGGTTGGGATTAATACACAGGAAATGTAGATGTCGTCTTCAGACTTGGATGTTTATTATTTCTTATCTATTTAGAGCCGTGAGCTCTAACCAACAAGTTAGAAAACGAAGGTAAAATGGCTTACCTTAACTCTTCCCAAGGTTATTTAAGTGCCAATTACCCAATAACTAGGTGACACCTGTATTATTTATATTTTGAACCAATGATGACCACCCAAGGCCTGCAATGTGGACCTTTTTCACCCAATTACAGTAAACAACCCAAACCCATGAAGAAGAAGGAAGAAGGTGAAGAAGAAGGAAGAAGAAGGTGAAGAAGAAGGACTAAGACAATGCTCAAAGCCCTCCATCTTGACTCACATGTATTACTATATACTAAACCCCCAAAATCTAAGTTTCCAGAATTCCAACAAACCTGCAGTGCTTGTGGGATTGTGCCACTGGTCTGGTGCCTCTCTGAGGGGTCAGTGTGAGCATCTGTTCCCCGTGTCAGTCCCTGGCAGGGCAGAGGCTGGACAGCTGGACACAGTCTGTGGTGCCTGGGTTCATCTGAATGGCACAAAGAAATATCAGCAGATGGGTAAATCTCAGTTGATGCTGAAATGCTCCCAAGGAGTGACAAAGGCGATTCTGAATCCCTGAGTTTGGTGGAGTTCCTCTCTGGGAAGGAGGGCAGATAGCTGAACATTTCCTCTGTTTATAGCAGTGCAGATCTGTGCCCCACTCCTTGACAGGGTCAGAAAAACATCCCAGGAAGATTTGGAGAGCCTGGACACAACCTGAGCTGGACTCCAGAGGAGTGACACCTCTCCTGCTTGCATTTGAGTGAGAAGGTTTGGCAGCTCATCCAAACCATCTCAAAAAAGTCCACTCCTTTCTTTTAAATAACATCTTTGCTCACCACATTTGAGCCAGTCTCATTTTCAGCAGGACTAGGCTTAGATATTTTAATCACAGGGTTTTTTGCCTAGAAAGCAGTGACTGCACCACATATTCAGCAAAAAAGAAATTCTGACCCTAATCTTTGAGACAGAAAATTCTTCCTGGTTCCTGCACAGAGCAAACCTCACCTCACACTTTCTGGATGTTGCAAAAAGCCTTAGAAAAACACCTGTGTTCAGCAAGGATGTATAAAGCATGCATCAAATCTTGTAATTATAAGCCACATACATCTGAAAATTTGCTGTGGTTGGTCTTAAATATGTTATATATATTTCCTGAAAATTGAAACATTGCTCAGCAAGCCAGAAAAATGTAGGAGATACAGCTTGGGTACTAAATATGATCATTTGCTAATGAGCTTTGTGGGTTTTTCAACCAGCAAACCTCCAGAGAGATTGAATAAAGTGATTCCATCAGGAACTCCTGAAAGTGAGCCTGGAACTGTGTTTGTGTTTGTCCAGAGGCTTGGAAGAGATGAGATTCACAGGAAGATATACCATGTGCCTTTTATTCCACCAAGTGATGCATTGTAGCTGGAAAAAGTAGATGAGGTTTGGGTTGTGTCCTCAACAGATAAACCTGGGGCCAACCTCAAAAAGAAAGAGAAAAAAATGATAGAAAAAGGTTGACTAGCTCTTGGAGTAGAAGGAAACTGTTACCAGGGCAAGAGGTGACAGGAGTTGTCTCTCTGAGTAAAGTGGAATAGAGAGGTGTCATGAGGCGCTAAAGAGAGAAGTTCGCACTATTAGAAATGTTAGTCAATGTAATCAGATTTTCAAAATATGTATTTCTTTATGAAAACAAACCAACCCCCCCCACCCAAAAAATAAACCCCCCAAAAAACCAACCAAAAAAACCTCACCCCAGCATTTGAAAGAGTTTCTAGTAATGAGGAATCAAAGTATGAGAGAAATAGCCCCTGGTACACTTAGCACATTCCTGGGACTGGAAATAGTGAAGGAGTTAGAGGAGAAACTCAAATATTTGTCTTTCATATGACATACAAATGTACCTTTTATGTACTTTAAAGAGGTTATTAACTTCACCTATTGTTTTAAAAAAATGTGCTGTGAAGAACTCAGGATTACAGGGAGTATCCATCCCAGAAGAAAATATTACTGAAGGAAAAAAAAAAAAATTTAATAATAACAGCAACCAGTTGCTTTTTTTCCCTCACTACTACCCTGCTATGTAATAACACTGGTTCTTCCCAGCACAGTGCGCCTGGGAAGGAGAGGGGAATCACAGCAGGGACACCTTCCACTGTCCCAGGCTGTCCCAAGTTCCATCCAGCCTGGCCTTGGACACTGCCAGGGATCCAGGGGCAGCCACAGCTGCTCTGGGCACCCTGTGCCAGGGCCTGCCCACCCTGCCAGGGAACAATTCCTTCCCCATATCCCATCCAGCCCTGCCCTCTGGCAGTGGGAAGAAGCCATTCCCTGTGTCCTGTACCTCCATCCCTTGTCCCCAGTCCCTCTCCAGCTCTCCTGGAGCCCCTTTAGGCCCTGGCAGGGCTCTGAGCTCTCCCTGGAGCCTTCTCTGCTCCAGGTGAGCACCCCCAGCTCTCCCAGCCTGGCTCCAGAGCAGAGGGGCTCCAGCCCTGGAGCAGCTCCGTGTCTCTGTTGTGGTCCAGCCCCACCAGTGCCTGTTTCCACCTTGCTTTGACAAAGCACTTCAATTTGGAATTGATTATTCCAGGCTTGGGGTTGGATTGATCACTGACTGTGGGGCTGCTGCACAGCTGCTCTGATCAGCCCCAAAAATATGACTTGCTAGAGTTCAGAGTTTGCAGGTTTTTACCCCAAAAGTCTTAATTCTTTCACCACAGTGAGTAATACATGGCTGGTAAGTAAAAATTATGATTTACTGTGCACTGTCCAATAATCTCAATGGTCTCAAGCTGCACCAGGGGAGGGTCTGTTTGCATATTAGGCAAAATTTCTTCACTGAAAAAGTGAAAAAAAGCCCCCTAACTAGAAAATAATAATAATAATAAAAAATCATCAAACCAATAATCTCTCTTAATTTTTATCAATCATCCTGTCATCAGCATTTAGTTTTTCACTGTGGAATCCTTTCCTCTTAGAATTTGTATTGATTTGTCTCTAAACAGAGTAGCCCCATTTTTACCTTCTATTTTTCCCCATTAAAATAAATACAGCAGTCATAGGAATTCTCTTTTGTTTGGTTTGATGTAATTGTGCTGGAGGCTGGAGTTATGAGCTATCAAATACTTAGTCCAAAGCAACAGGAGAATAAGACTGAGATATATTAGGAAGAGTTAAATGTGTTTTCACTGTTGGTCTTAAATCCAGGCCTCTGTCTGGGACACCCTGAGAACTGGTGCTCTAAAATATCTGGATGTCACAGATATCCTTAATGTCTTGCTTTCTTTTCCAGTTTTCTTCTTCTTTCCTGTCTGGATTTCAATCTACAGTGAACACTGCAATGGTGTAATTGAAACAAACTATTAAAATGTCACTTTGCCTTCTGTTTATGGAAGCTTTTACATTCCTAGCCGTCTTTCTAAAATGGTGAATGGTGTTTTGGTACTGAGTTTTAAGATACAGAGCTGATTTTAGTGCGTGCTCATCATCCTAGAAATCCATGTAAATCATTACAATCCTGACATTTTTGTGTAAGGTCTGTATCTTATAAACTATTAATGAGACATCTAAGGACTGGAATACATAAACTGGAGATTTAACTGGACTTTAAGATCTTTTGATTAAAAAAACATGTCAGGATGAAATATTAATAGATCTGCGTATGTCCTGGTGATCAGATTGGCTGAGTGTCCAGAGAAGCTCTTGGATTATGTTTGTGTGGTAGATTCTCATCACACCTGAAAATTAAAGCCCAGCAGCAGCAAAATATACCAGAACAATAACAGTGAAGTTTTAACGCAGGAGAATGGGGAAGTTTGCACTATTATGGGATGTATTTCCATGAAACAATAAGCTAAACTTATTCTCTGGCTGTTCTTTTCAGGTTATCCCTCAAACGTTCTCTTTACTTGATTTTGTTATTTAATTGTTGTTCTGGTGGTGAAGGAGCACCTGACAGTGCTATTGAGCGGACTGACCTGGGAGGTCTCTCATGCTGAGAACCTCTGGCTCAGTTTGAGTTTTATTTCTGTTTTCCCGTGGCCCAAATTATGGTAGGAAGATCAAAAATAGTGGAAAGCAAACCCCTTGTGCTGGAAGATTCACGGATGAAACAGAAAAACCTCTGAGTCTGCTGTTATTTGAGAATAATTAAGCTTGACAGAGGAGGAGAAGGGGATGAGGGGAGAAAGTAATAGGGTGCAGGAGATCCAAATGTTTTGGTCCATTTTATAAATATCTGTGTCTGTAAGATGCATTTTTTTTTACCAGTTTTCCTCCTCTACATGTTTGTACGTAAACCCAACGTAGAAGGTGCTCTATTTCAATCTGGGAAGGTGTGAAAATCTCTAGGACCTGAGGGATCAGCTGGAGCTGTGCCAGGGCAGGTTTAGGTTGGAGATCAGGGAAAGGTTCTTCCCCCAGAGGGTGCTGGCACTGCCCAGGCTCCCCAGGGAATGGGCATGGCCCCGAGGTTCCAGGAGGATTTGGACACCACTCTCAGGGATGCACAGGGTGGGATTGATGAAATTTGATCTTAATTACAGTAAGGAGAACATGGGAGTTGATGAAAAGAACTTAAAAGGAGTTAAAACTGGAACTTCAAGGTGGTAAACTGGAAGAACAGCTCTGTTCTTAAACTTCCAGTTTACCACCTTTTAACTCCTTTTAAATTATTTTCATCGCCTCCCATGTTCTTCTTACTGTAATTAAGACCAAATTCCATCCAAGAAAGAAATATTTCTTTGTACCCTCCACAAGTTAGCAGTTTCCAAAAGATTCATAAGAACAGACAACCTTCCTTATATATTAATATCCAGTGTTGTCTAGCTTTGGATACAAGTTTTATTGGGGAGGTGGTGGTGTTGGTCTGTCTTTTTTTTCTGGTGGCACTTTAATCTTATAGAAAATCTTCCTTCAGAAGCAGCTGAAGCCATGAAATGTTTAAAGTGTAAATAAGTCCCTGGTCTGAGGACTGGACAGTATGGCAGTGTGGAACTAACAGCCCAAAACATGCTGAGACTTTCTCTCTTTCCTTTTGGTCTGTGCGGAAAACAAAGATAGAATTGTCCTTATTTGTTGGAAATGGAGGAAAATCCCTTCGCTTTTTCTCCTGAGTATCACATTGGCTGTGCTATATATGCTTACAATACATATTGCAGTTATCCTTTTTTAAAAAGGACAAAATCCCCCTATTTAATCCCTGTTTGTTTTTGAGCACAGGAGGTTTGTTTATGAGAGGACTGGCTGCATGATCTCATTCTCCATAGGCATTAAGCAGAAATAAGTCCAGATAATGAGTAGCCATAAAATAATGCATAACTATATAAAAACTGTGTCTGGTTGTCCTGAATCCAATCCAAATTTGCCTGCAGTGCTTTGCATTTGCAGTCAGAGATTTGCTGACATAATCTGGGTAAGCAGCTATCTGTGGCCATCATTTATCTGTTCAGCACAACCAGAACACTCCTGGAGAAGCAATAAGATGCTCAAAAGGCAGGCTCAGATTAGAGAACCTATACAGAAATGCAAAAATATCCCTGGTAAGGAAGAGTGAAAGAATTGAACCCAGACAATGGCCTTGTGAGAGGATTTCCAAGCCTCAGATAAGGACTCTGCTGAAGCAGTGGCAGGAGGGGACTTTTTTTACCATGGCCTCCAGACCGGGGGCATGTTTGTGTCAGAACAGCATCTTGAGTTTCACAAGGGCAGACTGCAGAGCCAAATAATGGAGACACTTTCAGGAATGCCATTGTGGCTGCCCCTGGATCCCTGGAAGTGTCCAAGGCCAGGTTGGACTCTGGGGCTTGGAGCAGCCTGGGATAGTGGAAGGTGTCCCTGCCAATGGCAGGGGTGGCACTGGAGGAGCTTTAATGTCTCTCCCAAGCCAAACCATCCTGCAATTCTGTGATTCTGTGATGATCTGTGATTCTGAGAAAGCCAGAGCTTTCTCTGTCCTTTAGAAACACAGAATTCAGAATTTGGCTACAGTGGCATCCTGCAGGACCTCTCTCCCACTGAAAACTAATTTTTCCTCCTCTGTTTTCATTTGTAAATTTTTAAAATGCCCCAAGTTAACTGAATGCAAACAAATGACAAAAACCTTCCTCCATGAAAGTGAGCTAAATAATTATATATAATGAATAGATTTTGTTTTTACTTTGGCTGAAAGCACTGCATTCACTTCTGTTCAGAGAACATTCAACCCTTCTGTTTGATGCTTTGCAAGGGTCAGACTGACAGGGCGCTTGTTTTCGTCTTTGGAGCTCTTTGCAAAACGTTCCAAAATATACACAAACTTTATTTTACTTCTGGCTATTTATTTAAGTGTCAGAACTTGAAAAAGCCAATGCTAATATTTACAGGCACTCTTCAGAGTCATAGCCTGGATTTCCATCTGAATCCCTGTTTCAGCAGGTCCCGCCCAGCAGATCACACAGGCTGGAGAGCAGCTTTCCATCCTGTGTTTGCCCTCGGCTCTAGTGCTGAGCCCAGGACTAAGGAAGCTCCTTTAACTGCAGGTATTCTTTCTTTTCTCCACTATTTTAGCTTCCTGGGGTAGATTTTTTTTGTCCAGTGAGCCGCATGTGTTCTTTGAAAAGCCTGATTTTCCAGCTGTTCTGCCAGTTTTAATGGCTGTGTTTTTGTTAAATGTGGCTGTGTTGTTTGAAATTCCGTCCAGAGACAAAAATTTACCACAGAACTTGGGGTTGCTGCAGGGCAGAGAACTCAACTTCTTCTGAAAACAAACAAACAAACAAGATTATATTCCTTGGTAAAATGCATATTTTGTTCCTCTTCTTTCTTTCTTCATCTTTTTTTCATTCCCAGCTTTATCCACATGTTCAGAATTCCCAGTGCCTGTGTGAGGGAGGTTATTTCCGTGCACAGGCAGGTGTAGATGCGTGTTCTTGGTAAGCTGCTGAGGCAGCACAGTAATGTATCCTAGCATCACTCTTTGTTTTTAGGATACAACACTCCTGGGTTGAATTGGAGCCTAGAGAAAAGCAAGAAAAAATACACATTTTGAATTTTTGTGGGGGAAAATGAAGCGTTGCCAGAGTGCTGCCCAAAAAAATCTGCGTGAGAACTGTTACCAAAAATTATTACCTTTCCCTGGATCTTGAGTGATGTTTAAATTCTTCTCCAGACTGATGTGCACTGCTGGTTCCTTTTTCTGGAGAAAGTGAGCAGAGGTGGATTGTAATGAAACATTTCTCTTGGTACGAGTTCGGCAGTTCTAGTCCTGGAAGAAGAGTCAAACATGTACGTACAAACACATGTTCAAAAAGCTAATGCAAACCTAAAGCTGTTGGGAAAAGGCTGCTGTGACACAGAAGACACGTTGGTTAGTAGGATTTAAATGAAATGGGCACTTCCCAACTTATTGGTATTGGGATATTCGGGGCCACTGAAGACACGTGTTAAAAGGAGGATTTATTGTTCCTGTCTTCTTTCAGTCTTATGAGAGGGTGAGAACGTCTTCACATCACAAGTCAGAGGTCACAAGATCTCTAGCTACAATGCCTTTAAAAGATTTATTAACCAATAAACTACTGCCACAAAGTTTGTTAGTGTCTTTAAACCAGTCGTTAATTATTTTGTTTTACACGTTTTGCCGCACTGTGGATCTTCTTAACCACTCGTACAACGCCACGCAAACTTACATTACTACACCTTAAAATTTCTTACTACCTTTATCACTACTTCCAGAGGTAAACTTTAAACTCTAAAACTTTCCACTACCTAGCTTAACGTGGTCTCGGTTTGGAAAGACAGGTGTCTGCCAGGGAAAGACGGAGGAATGGAGAATGTAAATCCTCTCCCTCTGAATTATTACAATTTTGAAATTAAAGGGCTCTCAGGCTAAGATATGGGAATAGGAATAACAGTTCTTTAGTAGGAAAATTAAAATAAAAATGTACTAGTACAAAAAACCAGCCAAACAAAAAGAAAACACTGACAGAGTTCGAACACAACCTGACACCCTGTTGGTCAGGGGGTTGGTGTCAGTCCAGTCCAGTCCTCCTGCAGTGACAGATGTGGTTCTGTTGGAGCAGAGATGATCCTGTAGTAGGGTGTAGTTTCCTCTGAAGGTCCAGTGGTGGTGAGATGGGTCTGGTCTCCCTCTGGGAATCCAGTGCAAACAGGCTGTGCTGGTGTTCTGAATCCCAGGTTTGATCCAGGCAGGAATGCTGGGCTCCTCCCCCTGGGTGGAGCATCTCCCAATGGGATGATGTAATTGTATCAGCCCTGCAGTGAGCCTGGATGGCCCATGAGCAGCAGATATCCCCTGCAGGGAGGATGGGTTGTGGGAGAGAGAACACTGCCCCAGCTGGTTTTAACAGCTGGCAATGGAATACACACTGCTGGTTACATCTTGCACTGCAACATAAGACAGCACTGACACCCAGCTCAGAGTGAGGAAAAAAAAAACTTGTACCGAAAACATTTAAGTTCATAGACTGAAAGTTCACACAGAGTTATTTCCAGTTTTAAAACAATATCTGTTATCACCACCTGCACATTCAGCAGAACCTTGTCTCTAACAGAGAGAACTTTCCACACAGAGAAAAAAAAATGTCTTTGAGAAGGCAAAAAGATAGGCACTGTTCTGGGCAAGGATAAGGTGAAAAGGATGTTTCAGCATATTGGGAATCACTTAAAAAAATGTCCTCTGGAGCAGAGCTGCTCCTCCTCACGTGATGGAGAGGATGATTTCCTTTGGAGCATTGCCTTGTTGTTGCAGATTCATTGATTCCTGTCTGATGGATACTGGGTTGGTTAGGTTTTGTTTGGTTTCCTTAATTTCTCCACAGCACAGTTTTTCAGCTCAGGTTTTCTTTAAACCTGGCAAATGTGGCCAGTATTTTCAAGTGATTCTGCATCTCAGAGTTCACTTTGCAAAACTCTGAGGAGAAAATTTTGTGCTTTGTTTTGTGCTTGTCAGAACAGCTGTGCTCTCTCTGCTCCTCCTGGGCACTGAGACCAGAGCTTGAAACTCTTGCTAATATAATTCTCTGTAGATTATGGTCATCTATCATTATTCCATCTAGAAAACTCTCTTCTCGGATAAAAGGGAATGTAGTAACATTGGTATTTATGGTCTTGTTCAAAGGAATGATGTGAGGTTAATTGGAAGGTTAATTAGGAGAGGTTTAATCTAAAGGCAACAAGTCTAATCTCCACTCTCAGATTCATGAGAGAGCACTTTTCACTCAGCTTTTCCAATAAGTGCAACATTCCTTAGAGATAAACATCTCTGACACAGCAGGCAACTCCATTTATTTCATGGTGGTTCACAGGAATACTCACCTGGAAACAGAGCAAGGGGTTGTAGCTGCTCTGGCTGCACCATGCCAGCCGCCCAAACCATCTTTCCTTGTCATCATGGAAAATCAAAAACTTGAAGCATGGCAGTCAAGTGAGGTTTCCTGACAGGACAGCTGCAGGGAGTGGAGCTTATCTCGCCTTTTTGGCAAGCACAAAACAATTCCCAAGATCAGCAACAATGTCACTGTCAGAGACTCTGCATTTTGTTAATCCATAAGCATGAGAAAGATGAATTGCTTTGAAGATCAACAGCCAACCACTGCTGTAAGTGCCTGAAAGAATTGCATGCCCCTCTCCTTAGCTGAGCTTCACAGAGCCCAGCCCTGCCCTCAGCACCTGCGGCTATTTCTGCAGCCAGGGATTAGGTAATGGAATGGTTCCTTTTAGACCAGAGTCATAAATATCATTTAAATAGACAGGGAAAATAAAGAACCTCTCGTAGCTGAATAGCTGCTCCTTTCTGCAGGCCTGAGTCTTGAAGCAGCATGGTAGGGATGAGTCTGGGGAGCTCTTTCCTAAACTTGCTTCTGGCCCTGTCACTTCACCAAGGTAAAATTAACCTGATGCTTTTCTCCCACTCATCAGGCTGGCTCCTGCCTTATCTCCCCATCTCAATATTTCCCTTCCTTGCTCTTTGTGAGCACAACAGCGGGGAGGGAAAGATGGGGAGAGAAAAGTAAGCTCCAGAAGTGGCTGGAAGGAGTGAGAAGATCTTGGTTGATTTGTTTGTCGTGTAGCATCGAAAAGGAAAAAACCCTCTCACACTTCAGGTCATAAATCCCAGAGTGCTGTGCCATGGGAGGAGTCACCTGAGTGCTGAGGAGGAGGAGGAGGAGCAGGGAGATGACATTTTAGTCCAAGCATGTGACTCTGCTGCAGATGCCTAAAGCAGGCAGCAGGGTAAGCAGATGGAAAGGTGCTCCTGAGGGCTCTTAAGTCTTCAACAGGATTCTCTAAGAGTCCACTTAAAGACAAATGGAGCACTCCAGGAAGTCAGCTGATGGAGGCAAGAAGAGGTTGTTTTTGAAGTGTACCTTCTATCTTCCACAATAGGGTATTAATTATCTTTTAGACTTTTAGTTTCAGGGAAAAAAAATAATTCTAAAAGTATTTAAAATTGTGGCTGCATTGTTCTACAGGCAAGAGCTTCCACTGCAATCTGGAAAATTTCCTTTATCTTTATATTATGATTGTTTGAAAAATCCTTATCATGTTTTGTGCTTCGAGATTCAACAATTGCCCATTCCACACTTCTCTGTTTTTAAATATTTCCTTCCTGTCGTCCCGATCTTCGTTTTTGCCTTAACTTCTATCAGCACTAAGGTTTTTCACACTTTCCCTTTTTGTGTTTTTACTTAGCAGTGTATTTATAGCTTTAATTTCTATCTCCTCTTAAAATTCAACAAGATAGGATGTTTTAGAAGCTTGTTTCTCATAGAGGTCAGGAGGGAGAAGGCTGTATCTGGTCTTGGTGCCTGACAGCTTTGGGAGGTGTTAATCTGTATTGATGTTTGCTCTGCAGAAGCGGAGTGAGCCTGTGGCCTGTCAGGTTAAGTGCCATGGGAAGTGTCAAGTGTGTGAGGAAAGTGCTCGAAGATGCCTCTCCCCATTACGGCAGCAGGGCTGGCACTTGTCTCCTCTAATTGATCAGCAGCTCGCTGGTGAGGGAGTGCCCTTCTTCCTCTTCCTCCAGGTGAGACTGGAACCCCTCCAAAATCCAAGTTGGGCAGGTCCTGTTCAGCGTTTCAGCCCAGGTGAGCTCCTGGCTACCAGAGGCTGTAACCCCTCACATCTCGTCCCCTGCTCCCACTCAGCTTCCCATGGCAGGATTGGCTGCAGTTTCTCCGTGTCCCCAGCCCTCTGCCTGTCCTGCAGCCCCTGTGGGTGTGTGATTGGGATTATCCCACACCTTTCCATGCTCAAGGCAGAAGCACAGTCTGCTTTCTGTCAAGAGGTAAAACCTTCCTCTTTCTTCACACTCTGCCCTGGGGGACATCAGCAGCCTGCACCAGGTGCTGGAAGGTGAGTGCCACACTCCTGCCATATCCTAAGTGCCATCTGGATGCTGTGGCAGAAATAAAAGAGCGCTTCAGGGCAGGAGCAATATCTCCAGGGGTTCTGGAGTAGCAGCCGCCTTGTTTTGCATCAGCTGAGGACAGTCCCGTGGCCTTTCTCAGATGTGTCTGAAACCAGGAGCCCAGACAACTTGGAAAAGCAGCCTGTAATCTCATGCTGAATGAGTGTGGTCCTTCCCAGCTCCCAGTAAGACTGTGCTGGTCTTAGCATGCCCACTGTTTCCCCTTCCCCTGGAGATCCGATCCTGGCCAGCCTGGTAGCCCCAGCACCAGCAGTGTCAAACCCAGGGATGGTCCAGCCCTTTTATTCATGGAAAATCTGTTCTGGCTCGGGTTGGTCAAGTAAGTACTTGTTGCATCTTCACCCCTGGTCAGAGGAGTTGTCTCCACAGTAAGTTAATGAATGGTATTTTGATGATGGTCTAGGCCACCTTTTCTGGATTAAGGAGGAAAGGAGATTTCCCCCCTCCACACCCTTCTTTCCCAACTGCACAGACATCTAGACAAAAAGACAGCTGCTTGGTCAGCCCCAGGTTGAATGCAGGTGGTGACCCACACAGGAATCCCTGGCCCTTTAGCTGGAACTGGTTTTCTCCTTTTGTGGTGGCTCCTTTCCCTCATTATTGCAGGCCCAGATGTTCCTCTGAGAGCAGGGCCTTCCCTCTTTTCATCTTGACCTGTCACATCCATACCTAGGGCAGGAACTGCACAGCAGACTCACAGGGAATATTTAGCCCACTCCAGCTGCTCATGCTGGATCAAAATGCTTGAGGGAGTGAGTTTCCTGCTGGGTCAGCTCCAGGCACTGGGGTGACCATGGCCCTGGTGACATGTGGCAATGGGAATTCTCATGTGGGACTTCTCCTTGGGCTGGGGCACAAAACCCACCCACCTCCAGCATTAAAAACAAGAGGTCTGAGTGTGAGAGGAATTGTTTCCAGCAGTGAGGTGACCACAGCAAATAGCATTTGGGAATGTCCAGGTGCTGCCACCACCAGTGAAAAGCTGCAGGCAAGGCTTGGAACGTGCTGGCGTGCAGCTTGGAGCATCAGTGCTGAAAATGATGGGGAGCAGAGCTCTGGAGAGTGGCAGAGTGAACTGGGCAGGCAGAGCAGGTGGAAGCCCTGCCCCACAGGTTGGAGGTGTAAACAAGCTGCTTGTGATCACTTTGTGACGAGGCACAGCACTCTACACTTTTACTTTTAATTTAGCTCCGACACTTGAAGTCTTAAAGCAGTACTTTGAGATTGGTTTTGTTTTGGAGGTGAGAGTTTTGAGAAGCACTTGATTCTGAATATCCACATCCCTCAGACTTCACGGCATCCTGAGCTTCCTAACTGCCTTTTTTTCTTGTACGTTTAACATCAGACATGAGTTTTGTTTATGAATAATAGTGAAAAATAACCCCACACGCGGAAATCTTGGTGGTGACTCCTATAACAATGAAAGAACAAATTTCAAGGATCAACAGCCTCTCCAAATTCTCCTTTTGTAACAGACATAACAGCGAAGTAATCATCATTAGAACTGTAATTTTGTTCCAGCAACCCTTAAACTCCTGCTGTGCCACTGTATTGTCAGTCTCTGTGCTCGGCTGATGGAAGGAGAAGGGTGATTCTATTAACTAAGTTTCAGAATAATTGAAGGTCTTTTAAAATACAAACTTTGCTTTGATATAGGAATTTCAAAGGTGAATGGAAGCTTCAAAGGAGGCACTGGGAATGCAAAGATAGTAGGATTGAGTTCTTAGTGGTGGGTAGCTCTTGACTTTAGATTGTTTCCTGTGAAGATACTGGTTCCTTCTTTTCACACCAAAAATATGTCAAAACAAGAAATTTAATTTGTTCAGTTCTCTTGGATGCCATATGTAGCTGTCGTTTTCATGATTTAATGTATAAACATGAGAAGGCATCTTTGCCATGAAATTATATTAACAAACACTGTCTTTCTTCTAAGTGCTCCTCTGAAAACTGGCTGTATCTTTGGAAACCAGAACAACAGAGACTGTTACAAACGCACAGACCCTCGTGAAATGCCTTTGGTCTCGTATAATTTCTAGACTGAGCTGTGAGACACTGTCCTGTAAAGGTGGAAAACTCTGGGGAGTGAAAGGGAAACTGCAGAAATGAAAAACTTCTGTGTTGCTATGGATTCTGGAAGCTTAGGTCCCTGGCAGGCTTCTTGTCCTGCAAGCACTGTTCCTTCACACCCCTTTGATGTAGACATTCATGCAGTTGTGGAAGAGCAGTACCCACAAAGAGGTTTTCTAAGTCGTCTCCATGCTGGATCTGTCCAGCTGATTTTATTCCTGAGAGGAAGACAGAAATCCCATACTCTCCCCAGCATATCTGGTTTAGGGCTTTCTGTCTTTGTGGTTAAAAATAAAATCCCAGGATCTTTTTTTCTGTCTTTGATGTTCTTCCATTCTGTGCTCCCGTGAAGAATGTCACTGGAGATGTTTTTCTTCATTTTGATCTGATGAATCCAACCCAACCCAAACACACCTACACTCAAGACAAGCTTTTGGAATGACTTGTGTGTGCCTGGCTATTTGCATAAACCATGAGAAAAATGTGAAAAACAGAGGCTATAACAAGGACTCCGACAAAGATCCCACTGTCTGCTATGAAGTATTTAACATCTGCATTTTAATGATGTAGAAGTAGAAATCTTTTACTTTATTAAAAATCAGCTGCCTGGTCACACGTGAATATGGGGCACAGCCAACTATTTTGGCTCTAATTTGTACAGGTTGATCGAGAAATATTGGCATACCTTGATATTTTTAGTATTGTACACAAAGCTTTTCACCATTGGTATTGATTTCAGATTTTTTGCTTGTCTAGGGAACGGGAAGATTAATGAATTAGCTCTGTTCTTTCATATTACAGTTGAGTCTAATTAGATGATGGGATTAACTAATGTCAAGCAGCCACTGGAATTGTGTTGCTGTGTCTTTGACAAGGGTATTAAAAAAAACCCAGCAAAAAAAGCCAATTTTCCTTCCTATCCAGGGAGAGAACAGGGAGTGTGTAGCAATGTGTTTTGCTGAGGACAAGAGGAAAATGGTGGTGGGTGGGAAGAATAGGAGGGATGTGGGGAGTGAGAGGGGATGTGACTGAAGGAGGAGGCGTTTGGACACGAGCCACTCTAAACCAACTGACTTTTCCTTCAAGAATCCACGGGTGTCAGACTAGAAGATTTTAGAAGCTCAGTAACAATCATAAAAGTTGTTCAGTCAAGAGAATAATTATGCTTCTAGAGATCAGGAGTTCAAGATGCTTCTCCATATATTTAAATACTGCAAAACTCTAAAATTCATAAACATAGGAAAATGCATTTCCTTGAAACCAAAGCAGACAATGGTATCAGAAATGACACAGACTAAATATTTTCCCCTGGAGAGACAGACTGTTCTTCACTTTCAGAATGTTTCCTTTCCTGAAATGTCAACCTTTATGCAATACTCTGCTACTAGCCCACAAATTATCTTCTTTCTCTTATGTTCTTCCAGTTTCAATAGATGCCACAATGGATTACTCATGCATTCGACTCAAGTGTTAAGTTTTTATAACTCTTTATTTTTCCTCAGAGTTTATTTTTGGTGGATTTAACAAGCAGCAGAATAAGAGGAAACAGCCTCAGGTTGTGCCAGGGGAAATTTAGATTGGATATGAGGAAAATTTCTTAATGGAAGGGGTTGTAAAGCACTGGAACAGACTGTCCAAGGCAGGGGTGGAGTCACACCTTGAAATGTTCAAAAAAACGTCTTGGTATGGGGACATGGTTTGATGGTGAACAGGATGGTGGTGCTGAGCTGATGGTTGGACTTGATTTCAAAGGTCTTTTCCAAACTGAACGATTCTGTAAGTCTGTGGTTTGGTGCCTGATCCAACCCCCCTGTGGCAGCCTCAGGGGCCTTTGTTCTCCAGTTTGCTGGTGGGTGTGTTGGGATGTGTGCTCTGATCCTGGGGCGTTGAGCATCCAGTGCTCTGGCTGCTCCAGCAGCTGCTCCTGCACCAGCCCTGACCACCAGGGAGCTGCTGTTCCTGTCCCTGTCATTCCTTCCCTGTTCCTTCACCCTTTCTCCACTGCCCTGACCTCAGCAAATCCACCCCTGGCTTTGTGTCAAGCTAGAGTAGTTTAAACAATTGCTCATCTCTTCTTCCAGTTAAAAATCAATTATGTCAATGTTGGAGAACTTGAACTGTTTTCAAAACACCTTCAGGTTGTCTTGATCCAACAACCCTGATGTCATCAGGTCTGCTCCAGGCCAGTGTCAGACAGATGAAAGCCAAACCAGTGCCTTGCAGCATTCCCACGTGTCTGCTACAGCTGTGTCACAAAGGAAATGGCCTTGTGAGAATTAAAGGCAAAATGTTGAGCCGGAGAGACGTTACATCAGCAATGTCTGTCAGAGACCTCCGCTCTCAACTCACTGCATGGGGAAACAAAACTAGCACACTCCTTTGGATCTGCCTGCAGAGGTGTTGGTGTGGCAGGGAATTTAACTGTGTCTTTTGTCAAATAGGTGTTTTTTCGAAGATTTTATGCATTGTTGGGGAAACCTGCATGAGTGACTCTACAACCTGTGTTTAGATAAGGCATCATTATGATGGCTCTGCCCCTGTAGCCCTGGTTTCATGCCTGAGATGTTTTGGTTTTCTGAAATTCTTTTCCCAGGGAATTTTCTGTAAACAGGAGAAATGTTTTTGTAACTGTAACTTTGTTATTCATTCCTTTTCCTAGGAGGGACTTCTTGATGTCCCCCTGGTCTGACCAATGTGATTGTAGAGGTTTGTCTGCTTGTCACCAATCAAATTGGTCTGTGTAAAAATGTGTATAAGGGAGTCACATCCCAAAAATAAAGAAGTCATTTTCGGCCTTCTGAAGTCGGAGTCTTGTGTTGTTGTGGTGCAAAACAGCGTCAGAAACCTGCATGAGTGACCCTACAACCTGTGTTTAGATAAGGTGTCACTATTATGGCTCTGTTAAACCTCATGGATATTCCTGTTTCCACACAGGGAGCTCTGGTTTGGCCTGCAGAACTTCACTGCCACAGCAGGGCTTCAGCTCACTGCTGGGAAACTGGCTGGGACAGACACCCAGGGTAGGAAGCGCCAGTATTTAATGCCGAAATTCTCCTTTGAAACAGTAGGAGAGATGATTCATGCCAATCAAAAGCTTTGTGGGAAAAACCACTGTCTCAGAACTGGGGGTAAGTTTTCAGGTGATTACAAACATAAATGATAAAACTACTGGCGCTGCCACTGTGTGTTTAGACTGTTCCAACATGCGTGACTGAACCATGCCTGACTTCCCTTTGGAAGGTCTGTTCCCAGGGCTGTACTCTGTCTGTATCAATCCTTATGAATAAAGCATGATGGCATTGCTAGTAAATATGCAGATGGCAAAAGCTGATTCCCTTTTAGAGCAGTTGATGCAGCCAGCTGCAGTTCCTGTAGTTTGATCCAGGTGATATTAAATCTGTGCCACTCAGAGGCTGGATCTCTTTGAGGAGAGCACACCCAGTTTTTATACCTGAGGCTGCACCTGCTGGCTGAACAGAATAAAAATTTAAAGACTGAACTCTGACATGCAGTAAAAAAGAAAGAATTATGCTTTGCAGTTAACATGAAAATAACAAGTCAGAAGTTTTGGTAAGGCACTGGCCATATGAAAGAAACTCCAAGGTAGCTGGTTCTCTATTTCAGATTGAAAAAACCCCACAAAGCAGGAAAACTTTCAGTCTAGAAATGGAAGTCCTGAGACAAGTGCAGTAGTTTAGTGGCAAGGAAAATTAAATACTGCATTATTTTATTTTTTTTTCTAGGGGTAGATTGTCCAGAATTGCTGCTGTTCCTTCAGAACATCAGTCAGAAAAGACGCAGGATGGCTTATCCTGGGTGGGAAGGTGAGTTAGATGGTGCAGCAAAGTCTCTCCCAACCCCACAGTTCTGTGATGCCACAGATCCTCCAACACTAAAGTGGTACTGCTGGCACTTTTTAAACAACAAATGCACCTAATTTGATAAGCTAAAACCAGAACAGAACACTTAAAAAGTGGTGTTCAATAAGCCAAACCTTCAAGGCAGCTTTCCAAACACATTTACAATGAGCAGAAAATGCCTGAAATTCTTGCAGATTTTTTTTATTGACTGGTTTTTTGCTGGACTTCCTGTGCTATCGACAGGATTTTCAGATGACAAACCCGAGTATTTCTCCTGGAGCTGTGTGTCAGCAGTGGGCAAATCACAGCAGTTTGAGGAGCTTTGAGACAAACTACCAGAAGAAATGAAAAATGGATACTTTCTGGCTGTGAATTCTTATTACCTGCAGATCTGACTTCTCCATATTTCTTGTAATTAAAAATTTAAAGCCTAATATTAAATTCCTAAAAAAATCATTAATAAAGCCTATTAAGCTGAACTATGTTTTCCCATGAGATGTTGAGGCAGCCTTTAGTTGATTTTTCCAATTTCATCGTTTTGTGTCCTTTCCAAATTTGCTGCTTTTAAACTAAAGAGTTTTGATTTGTTTTGTTTGTTTGTTTGTGTCTCTCTGTGTAGGTGGGGGGTTAATACCACAGGTGAACTTGGGATTTCCAAACATGCCCCAGGAATCAGCATGGAAAACAGCCCAGTGTGAGCAGAGAGTTTCTTGGTATGGACCTTCCAACACCTCAAAAAACAGATTTGGTTTTTTCCAACTCTGTGCAAAAACACTGTGGTGAAAAGCAACCACTGAAACCACCCCAGGCTTCATTTTGTCCTTGATTCCAGCCAAGGGACTATTTCAGCTCCTGGGGTTAGACATTCTCTGGGTGCACACCCAGTGCAGCCACATTCCAGCTCAACTCAAGTCTCTGGATGCTAAAACAGCGTGGCCAACAAAATCACCAAGCAGAAATAGGTGGAATTGTTGGTTTTGATACAGATTGTGGCACTTCTGGTTTGTGACAGCCATGTTTCATTTTCCATTGGTGTAGAAAAATAGCACCTCTGAAGGTTTTATCTGCAGCAGATCTGGAGAGAAGAAGAAAAAGAAAGTGTTTTCCTATGCAACATTCTGCTTCTAAGTTGCTACACATACCTTGGATTTCAAAATTTAGCTTTTTTTTTTCTCTTATTATTCTGCAATTAAGTGTGGGCAGCAATTTGAGGGGGGATTCTGCCCCTCTGCCCCTGGGCTCAGGTGAGACCCCACCTGCAGAGCTGCCCCAGCCCTGGGCCCAGCACAGGAGGGACCTGGAGCTGCTGGGGAGAGTCCAGGGGAGGCTCCAGGAGGAGCAGAGGGATGGAGCAGCTCTGCTGGGAGGAAAGGCTGGGACAGCTGGGATTGTTTAGCCTGGAGAGAGAAGTTTTGGGGTGACAAAACTGTGGCCTTCCAGGACCTGAAGGTGCTGACAAGAAGCATGGAGAGAGTCTCTTTACAGGAGCCTGGAGTGCCAGGACAGGGGGAATAAAGAGTGGGTTTGGACTGGGTATTGGGAAGGAATTGTTCCCTGGCAGGGTGGGCAGGCCCTGGCACAGGGTGCCCAGAGCAGCTGTGGCTGCCCCTGGATCCCTGACAGTGTCCAAGGCCAGGCTGGACAGGGTTTGGAGCAGCCTGGGATAATCAAAGGTGTTCCTTCCCATGGCAGGGTGTGATGATCCTTAAAAGGTTCCTTCTAACTCTGTGATTCTGTGAATGTAACTTTATTAAATTATTTGGACTTGTACTAAGATTTGCTTCAGTCTGACACCTCTCCTCTCCCAGGTCCTCTAGGGCAGACCAGCTGCTCAAAATGCCACCTGCTTTTACTTCATCCTTGGCAACCTCCAGCCCAGGGACAACAATCCTCAGGGGAGGATCTGAGGGGAGCTGAAGGAGGCTCCTGTGCAAACCTGTTGTGTTTGCTGTTTCAGGCGAAGCAGCTGTGAGGAAGGAAGCAGCTTCCTTGTCTGCACGGAGATTGTGTCCTTTGCTCCTCTCTTGCTGGCAGAGCTGGGACTGATGCTTTGAATGCCTCACCGTTTTGCCTACAGAATGTATTTCTCTTGCCATGAACAAGTGCCAGTTCATAAATATACGAGAAAGAAACTTATTACTTTGGTTGTATCTCACGCATCAGTAGTTGTGTTTCGCTCATGAAAATAAATCATCATTTTCTTCTTCTTTTCTGTCTGTATATGATCCAGAAATGAAGTGCTTGCTTAGAGCAATGAAAGGGCTGTCAGCATCCCTGAAATTTGAATCTTAGCTGTATCAAAACACTCTCTTGGTTATGAAGGCGTCCAGAATTCCAAAGATTGCTTGGCCGTTTTGCTCTTTCACTCTCTGGAGAGCACTGGTGAAGGTGGAGCCTGGCAGGAGAGCCAGAAGGAACATCCTGGTTCAGTCCTGCCTGTGAAGAGCAGGAGCCCTTAGGAAGGAAGGGGAGATGAGCAGGGAAGATGATAAATGAAATTATTTCAGAAGGAAGGAGAGGAGGAAAGGAACTTTGCAAGAGAGGAGGAGCAGTGTGGAGCATCTTCTTAGGGAAGAACTGTGTTGGAGAACAAGGAACTGTTTCCTGGAGAACAGGAAGTCCGATAACCCAGTTACAGAGCAGGTTCTGTATGAAAGCAATAGGGGATGAGAAAGAAAGAATTGTTCTGTTCATTTAGGAAATGGGACACGGAGAGATCAGAGAGCACAGCAAAGACCAAACCAAGGGAACAAGCAGAGGGAGATGTCAAGTCACCCTCAGCTCCTGTGTGATGAATTCAAGTACAAGGGGAGTGATTGCTGTGTGTTCTTCAGCAGATGTGTGCTGGGGAGGGAGGAGAGCCGTTCTCAGCAGTTCTATCCCATCAGTGCTGTTGTCTGCTCTTCAGAGACATTTTATGAGGGTGCATCAGCTGCTCCTCCAGACTGAAGAGCCAATTCAGAAGGCTCTTTTCTACATCCTTGGCCTATATTTTGGTCTCCATATGCTCCCCTTCTTACTGATGAGGTAAGGGAATGGGTAGCAGATAGTATTGTCTATCTGAGGGCATTATTAATTGAATGGAGAGAGTTTAGGGCACTAAAACTCTGCAAATACAGGATAAATTTAGTGAATAGTGCAGATAAAAAAGCAGTGACAGGACCCAGTTTAAGGTGGGGATTTTTTAAAAGGTCATTTGCATTTTGAGATCAACTTAATATTAAAAAAAAAAAGATAAAGCCTGAAGAATACAAAGGTAGATTGGTTGTGTTTAAATTAGTATTGTAAGTCCAGCTGAGCAAGGTTTTGTTTTCTGGACTACTTATCTAAAAATAAATACTCAAATCCTGTGCCCTTGCAACATTCTTCTCAGGGTGTTATCAAAGCTTCTCCAGATAGAATCCTCCATTCTGGATGTCAGGCATCCTTTTTTGATCTTTGTTTCACTTAATATTTGCCTGTATCATTCTGCTGCTGTTTCCTGTCCTCAGCTCACTCCTGGCTGCTGCTATTTGCTGTTCCACCCCTGTGTGTGTCGTCCTCAAACTTTGTCACTGTTTATTTGGTTTTCCAGACCCAAGTCCCTGATGATAACACAGAGACAAGCTCAGCCCTGCGGAGTCTCATGGTGATTCCTCCTGATGAGAATGGCCTGATGGTCATCCAAACCATCTGCTTGATGGCCACGGGGATAATTTGTTTCCTAATGAGTCCCAGTGACTCACTCTGCAAGAAGTTGTCTGCGTGTCCTTGTCTGTTTGGGGTGGGACTCTGCTTTGTGTTGCACTGGAGATCTTTACAATGCTCTGTGACCATTCTTTATATTCTTCAGGGTTCACTTCAGAAAAAAATCAACCCTGTATGTCTAAAAATTGGAGAGGGCCTGTTTTTTGTTTTCTGTCTCCATGCCAATCCAAAAACTTCCCAAATAACTGCTTGTTGAATACCCCTAACCATTTTCTTTCCTCAGCACTTGCATAACAGTGTAAAATATCAAATGTGAAGCTTCTTTGTACCTTTTCTCTTTGTCTTTTTCTCCTTCCCCATTTTCTGCATGCTGTGTTGCTACCACGTGGATCATTCACGTGTTGCTGCAGTGAAGAACATGGAAACAACATGAAAGGTGTTTATGGGCTTTGTTCCCGTTTCCTGACTGGTTGTTCTGAATCAGGATAATAATGAATGATACTCTGAATTAATGATGTATGGGGAGGCTTTGCTACTCCTGAAGCCAAGGGAAGTAGTTCCATTGACCTTTCAGTGCTAGAATTTCACTCTAAGGATTGAAATGAAACTGAGTCTGGGTGTAGACACTTGGGAAATGGCTTTTAGGATTATATCTGAGTGCCTAGAGTCTCTCTTTAGTGCTAATAGGCAAGGGAAAAATGTCCCTGCTGCCAGCAGCATTTTCCAGTGCACTGTCTCCAGTTTCCAGTGCTTTGTCCTCTGGAGTCCATGTGGGTGTGTGTCCTATCACTCATTAAATAATTATATATATTTATGTCTCCTGCAGAAGTGTTCTTCACGTGTGTGCACATCCACCTTAGCAAATGCTGAAGCTTTTCAGCTCTCAAAGGTATTTTTCTGACTGGTGAGTTGAGTTGTTGGAAGTAGGAGTTGCTGATGCGCCGCTTAAAATATATTTAAACTTGTACAAAGAAGATTATATAAAAGATACTGCTGGAGATGAGAAGAAATTCTTTCTGAAGTGATTTTGAGCTAGTAATTGATGGAGAGCTTCAATAGCTCGCTTTTTTGTGTTTTAGGGTTCAAAAGGAGACTGTGTCATCTCTTTAGCAGGTGTTGCAAGCAACTAAATACTTTGTTTAAATATTTTGTGTAGTTAAGCAAATAAATTTTGAACAGATAGCTTCCATTAACCAACTGATTAGAATATCAAACGTGCACCCTGTTTCTAAGAGTCCCAAAATAGCCATAACCTAAATCTTGAAGATGTGACTTTTCTTTACGTAACTACGATGAACCTCGAAGATTTGGGGCTGAGCTAGTGATCTGACCATGAAAAAGGTGGGGCTTTTCTGTGCTAATGCTAAAATTAAAATTAGAAGATTCCCTTCTATTTTACTTTGTTTTACATTTGGTCATTTCTGCTTTATTGCATCTGTGCACATTGCAGTTGTGGTACTCCAAGTCATCCCCAGGCGTATTTTATTCTGGGAAGATAAAAATGAAGCTCTTGGCCATTGCCTGAGACTTTACAGTCGAGGTGTCTCAGTCCTGGCATTGGCAAGCTGAAGAAATTTGGAAAGAAAAGAGTGGGGGAGGATGCTCAGCACATGAATATGAAATATAAGGAAAACGTATTGACAACATTAGCAAATAAATCAAGCACAGATGTAGGAGTTTCTAAATGTGCTCATTAAATATTTACACTTTACACTCTCAAAAGTGGAAAATATGTTGACATCTCAATTTATCTTTTTTGAACAAACTGTCATACCTGGCATGGTATAAAATTGATAACAAAGAATAAACTGGTCTGGAAAAGGCAATTACATTTCTTGAAGGAGTGAAAATGACAATGAAAAAAAAAGTGTCTTTGGAGTCTGGTTTGGCTGGGCTTTATACCTTGACTGTTATGTTTGTATAGGATGATGACAGTTTTTGTTAGAGCACAAAAACCTTCCTGAACCTGTTTTCTGGAGAGTCCTTCATTGGCATTTTCTGCTGAAACTGCAGTGGGCCAAAGGACGGGTGTGATGAACATCAGCCAGGAAAGCATGAAGATGGTTTTCCTCTGCATATGGAAACGAACTGCAGGAGAATTAGGAATTAAAATATTATATTTCTTTTTTTTTTTCCAGAAGAAAAAGACAACTGTTCAGATCATTACATGCATACAAGGTCGCCTTAATAAATTGTTCTATATTTGAGATGGAAAAAAGGAGAATTATTTAGACTGTCTGTTTTCATCTTTTTTAAAATCATTCCTCTTCGATGCTCACAGTAACCAGACCTCTTCTTCAGCCAACCTCTTCTGTGTCTGCTATGGGATTTTTTTTTCCAAATGTGTTGGAATAGAAAAAACAGTCAATTTGAAAAAAAATTTAGTCAGTATCACTGGAATTTTTGGTCTTGGGTGAAAGGTGAGGGAATGACATCTCTGAAGGCAGCTCTTGTGTCTTGTTACTCCTCTGTAGCAGAATTTCTCAGAGAGCGAGTGTAGCTTGTCGAGGCTGGGCGTGTCCCACTTTAGGGACAGAAAAAGAAGCAGGCACACTGCATCGTGAGGGAACAACTCTTCTCCACTTTATTTACAAATCTGACTCCTTTATACATTTGTACAGAGGTCAAGAGTGGCTACAGAGGTCGCCACCTCTCAACCTGGATGGTGGACATCACCATCAATCATTTCTTCTCTCGGAGGAGAAGTATGCAAACATTCTAAGAATAGACATTGTTTTCATGAAGCTGCATGAGAAAGTTCTTCACTCTAACAAAAAGACAGAAAGCTCAGGGCAACAAGTGAGGGCATGATTTATATTTGGGTTGAGATTTGAGCTGCCCCAGCCTGGGCCCCAGATTCAGGCCTGTGAAGCCTGTGGCACAGTTAGAAATTATGTTAAGGTATTAGCGTAGGAAAGTGGTTTTTTTCTAGGTATTAATAGGTATAGTTTGTAGTGTGAACACTTTAGCCATCTTAAGAACGAGATAAACAATGTCTGTGCATTTTTCCTTGTGCTGTATACCGATGAGAAAACACCTGTAATTGTAAACTCTATTGAAGTGTATATAACCTGCCATTTTAGAGAGAATAAAGGGAGAACGTATGATTAACCATATTGGCTGGATCTGCATAGCTCTGTCCAGCTTCCCATGTTTTTTAAAGGGTTCTCTGCAACACTCCTCCCTTACCTGAGGTTGGAAGAGGGCTTTGGTTTTATTGTAGGGATTTTGGCTCATGGTAAGTGTATCTATTCCAGCAGGATGATGTTTCTAATCAGATTGGTTCTGTGTTAACAGTTTCCAAACGGCATTTCTTTTATTTCGCAGGTTGGAGCCACAAAGTGCATGTGAACTGACATGGGACATGAGGAGGCAGCAGAGCACTTTGCCCTCTGTGAGTGTGGGGTGTTAGATCCCTTACAGGCTTTCTAAACCCCTGGATTCAGGAAGGAGACCAATCTGGTATTCACTCCATCCCCACGTGCCACTTGGCTCTTCCTGCCACAGTGTCACATCTGTATTGATTCCAGCATTGACTGACTGAAAACCAGGACAACCAGAGCTGCATGAGGCTCATGCAGGAGAACACAGAAGCATTCCCAAAGAAACTAAATACTCACAGGGAAAATGTGTGCTGTGCCCTAGAGAATATTTTTGGACACTTACTTGTGTCTGTGTATTAATGACCAAGTGATGGTCATAGGCTCTGCGAATCAGTGAGAAAAAGCAGATAATTAAAATTACTGCCTCTGCAGGGAAAAGCCACGGGCACAAGCTGTAAAGAACTTCATCCACAGGCAGGGGCTCAGCTGGGTGTTTTGAAGTGAGAGTGCTGGAAGAGGCATGCAAAGAAGGAGAGAGGGGAAAGCAACTGGAACTCTCAGAAAACAGGGAGAGTGATGAGGATCCTGTGGCGAGGGCTGTGTGGTTGCTTTTTTCCCCTTTCCAGTCCGATTTGCTGTAGTTAGGATGGCCTTTCATTAGGACACTCAGCTCTTCCTGTTTCAAAGGATGGGGTAGACAGACTGAAGCACCTGGGATTTTTGAAAATGAGAGTCTTGTTTGTTGAACTATGAAGGATAAGAGCTTCAAAGAAAAGTGAGATGGACAGTACAGGAAGGCTGGAAAAACAATAAGGGCTGCAATGGGGGCTTCTTAAACCTTCTGGAACAGAAAATTGGCTGCAAACAAGATGTAAATAGACAGTAACTATGTGAAAAAAAGGGAAACTGCCTCTGGACGAGGTTTTGAAGCGGAGGGTAAGAATGCACTAGAAACGTGTAAATTAAAAGCTGAGAACAGTTCTCAAGTAAAAGGAGTTGTATTTTTGGGAGAGCTGGTCAATTTAAGATGGAGATGGTCTAGCTGGTCTAGCTGCTACCCCAGCTATACACCTTAGCCTGGGTTTAAAGTATCGAAAATATTCTCTCATGAAGCTGTATAACAGAGTATAGCTCCTTCCACGGTGATGTGGTGAGTGGGGTTCACTGGGATGGGCTGGATCATTTGGCCCTTATGCTGAGTTAGACCAGTCTGAAGCACAGCATTAAGGACAGGGATTTCAGAAGGTGTGCAGATGATCTGAATCACTGATTTTCCCCATGCCAGGCCTGGATGTGTAAGGGAAGGAGCAGAGTGGGCGTGTCCAGAAGGTGTTAGTGAAGGGTCAGCTCATTTTCTGGGCAGGCTTGAGAGAAAGGACCCCAGCAGAAATATCTCTTGAGGTCAGATTCTTGGCTTGTCCCAGAGAGAGGAGAAGGATGGAGGGCACTGTGGATTAACAGAGTGGAGAATACTCCTCCCAGCTCCTTGGAGTCCCTCAGTTCCTTACCCTGGAGCAGTGGGGAGAGCAGGTGGGGGGCAGTGGCAGTGAGCATGGATGTGTTTCGTGGAGATGGGATGAGCGAGGGGATAAACAGTTATGAGGCAACTATGGCTTCTCTCACAGGGGTTAGCACAGGCAGGAGCTGGTGAGTCAAATTAAAAAGCGCGGTTTCAGCAAATGCAGAGCGAAAAGATTCATTACCTGTCCTGCTGATCCTGGCACGTATTTGGCTGACTCGTTCAGCCCCACTACTACAGATTTCACCTGTCCTCCCACACACCTGGACAGGATGTTTTGCTCCCTGAGTGCTGTCACTAGCTGGCCCAAAGCCCTGCTGTGGGGAGACAGGCTGTGTGTCACCTCGGAGAGGAACATCTTCAGTCAATGACAGCTCTGGGTCACGCGGTTCTAAAGCAGTAATAGCCGCACCACTTCAACTGGTGCGGGTCTGACCTGTCAGCCTGGGATCTGGCTGCTGTGGATCTGCACAGAAATTACTGCTTGGAAGGAAAATGCTAATTTATCAAGCACTGAAGAGCGTAAAAAAGAATGAAATAAGCTCACCTTTTCTTGTTTTCAGGCTTAGACTTAATAGTGACGCTGAGATTCTTGACCTTCTAACTGGGACCAGTTATAGTAGGTATAACAAATAAAAAATTGTAATGTTTAGATGAGTAAAAATGGGTATTTTCTTCATTAATTTAGGAACTGCTGTCAGGAAAGCTGTACCTTATTGGCACATTACTGTTTGGGCCCATTTCCATCATGATTTTAAAAGGGATATTGTCGGGTCTTCAAAAAGAAAATGGGATCTCAAGCCAGGACTACATGTTGCATCCTTACAGGAGTTATCATCCCTACAGCACCATCCCTCTTTAATCCCAGGAAACAGAAAAAGCTACGTAAAGAAGTGATTTGGAAATGCAAAATTCTTATGCCTTTTGGAGAAATGAATTCCCGTTTCAGCACAGGAGCAAAATGTGTCAGCTCTGCTAATGATGAGAACGGTTGGAATGGGGACTCCTTGCATCTCCTTGTGCCAAGGCAAACAGGAGAACCTAAAATTCACTGATATTCATGAAACAGTGAGAAAATGGCACCCCAGGGAGCAGGGCTCTGCCAGGGAAAGGAGAAGCTGCCTTGATTAGGTCACTATTCCTCAAACTCTTTGTCCTGAGGAATATTTTGTTCTGTGTCAGTGAGGAGGGGTATGGTGGAGGGAGAAGTGCATTTGTTTGTCATGCTTTGTTTTTCTTGAGCAGTAACTTAAAAATCCTTGAAATTCATTGTAAGCCTGGTTGATTTACAAGTAGGTTTTTCCAAAGGCTGTAAATTCTGGTGATTTCATTGCAGCATCCAAGGCAGGTCTATGGCAGTTACAAGCAGAAGAGTCTAACTAGACACATTTTTTTTTTTCCCCTTACTGGCTTTCTCAGGAGAATGAATTAGTTTAGTGACATTTTCTAGTCTTCCTTCATCTTTGTCACAGAAATGGATATTCCTTCTTCAGTAGATTTTCCTGGAGTGCATTTCCAGCCCTCACTGTCCATTTCTTTGCCTCACCTGTGGCTGGTGGGTTTTAATGGGGGAGCTGAAAGGGTGAATTCAGAATATTGAAAAGGTCAGAACAGCCCTACAGAGCCCTGTGGTTTAGGCATGAGGTGGGGATTAACATTCAAATAACTTCCACTGCAGCAAAAACTGAAACATGGGATGAAAACAACCCCTCCACGTGACAAGGGTTGCAAGTGGGCAAGTGGAATAACCTCTTGGCCTTTTACTGTAGCTGTTTTCACATTTTAATAACTTTGTGCTTGTCTTATATGAAAAAGGGCCTATTTTATGGTAGTTAGTACCTTTTATTTTTCTATTTAATATCTGAATTCTACTCTCAGAGCCTGTGATCAAAAATCAAACTGTAAATTGAGATAATTGATTTGGGATTTTTGTTGGCTTTTCTTTTCCGAATTGCTAACTCTACCAGAAAAAGAAACTCTGAACTTTGTATTCCTAACAACTACCCAGTCTTTTTTTTTTTTCTTCGTTTCCCTTTCGCCTACAGAATAACATGAAGAGTTATTTTTGTGGGGTTGCTTTTGATACACCTAACCTTCAAAAATGAAATAAACTTCCATTTCAAAATTTCTAACTGCAACTATTTTTGGGACATGCTTGAGATTGGAAAGCTAAAATATTTTGCTTATTTCAGGGGTTTTTTAGGATTTTTTTTTTTTTTGCAAAATTTGAAATATTCACGATCACTTTTGGTCCACCTGAAAATGCTTTTTTGGGGCCTGAGAGGCTTGTTCTGGGCTATGGCTTTGTTTGAGTCTTTGTGATATCCACAAAACACAGGCAGGTGCTGTACTAGTGTGGAGCAGGTGCATCAGGTGCTTATTGTGTCCAGGTAGCCTTGGGAACATGAAGTCCCCAGATGGGGAAAAACCCTCAGTGAGATGTTGAGCCTCATTAGAATAATTCCTCATGTTCCAGCTCATCCAGGTCATTATCTCCTTAAGTCTGTAACAATCACTGCTGTGGTTGATCCCATATTTTATTTTAAAAACTCACACTGTTTTACCATGTCTGAGTTTGTCAGGGCAAGTTTAATTAAAGCCTTCTGTCGCTCTGATTTTTCAGCCTTCTGATGTTTTACATTTCTGTACTGGAGTTTCTCACGCATCCTAACACAAACAGAGAGTGATGTTTGTAAACTCTGCATTCCTTCCTGGGAGAAGGACAAATTGATGGACTTCTGGCTTGACCAGTGGGGTCAGGGAAGTGTCAATCTCGTCTCCCAGTCACTGGTCAAAATCCAAACCCTATTTAAACCCTAAACCCAAAATAAACTTCCTTCTTTCTGGTCTCACAGCCTGAAGGTGTCAGTGTGATATTTTTGTGTCCGTTTGGCAACAGCCTTCCACCAGGTGGAATCTTCTTCAGCCACATGACCGTTTTTCCTGTATTGGAATTTCTCAATTCAAACCCACCTAGTGGGATGGAATTCCCCAGGGTTTTGGTCTGTGGTGAGGCAGTGGATGTGATAGGAGCACAAGTGGCAGAGTTTTCCACCAATTTTTCTCAGCCAGTGAAGTGTTAATTTTCACTGAAGAGTTCTGCAGAGCCTTGGAAGGTGCATTGTGGCTCATCTGCAGCTCTCTTGGATCCTTATTTTAAATCTCTCTGAGGCTGGGCTTTGTGTTAGTGTTTGCAAGTGACAGCTTGCAAAGCTGGGGAGCAGAATGAGCTGTGGTTTAGGATAAATAGGAAACATTATTTATTTATAGGAAGGAATAAAGTTGACAACTAGAACAGCATAAAGAAACCCAGGAAAGGCACTTGTAAAAAACGAGCATTGGATTAACCTGTTCCAACTGAATGAAGTAAAGCAGAAAACACCTGGGCAGGAGGTGCTGCTTTTTCTGTGGGAGCAAAGATTCTGCCCCTCCTCCTGTACCTGAACCCTTAAAACACAGTCAGGTTAGGTCACAAATCCATGGATTTAGGCATTCTACACTGAGCAAATATGACAGCCCGAGGCTTTCCGTGCATGGCAGGTCAGTGCAGCAGGACTTTGCAGAGTGCAGGGGGTCTTGGTGGTCTCTGCTTGTGCCTTGACAATCAGCAGAATCCCAGGAAGGTTTGGGTTGGATGGGATCTTAAAGCCCATTCCACTCCAACCTCCTGCTATGGGCAGGGACACATTCCATTATCTCAGGCTGCTCCAAACCCTGTCCAACCTGGCCTTGGACACTTCCAGGGATCCAGGGGCAGCCACAGCTGCTCTGGGCACCCTGTGCCAGGGCCTGCCCACCCTGCCAGGGAACAATTCCTTCCCAACATCCCATCCATCCCTGCCCTCTGGCAGTGGGAAACCATTCCCCCTTGTCCTGGCACTCCATCCCTGGTGAAGGGTCTCTCTCCATCTTTCTTGTCAGCACCTTCAGGTATTGGAAGGCTACAGTTAAATCACCCCAAAGTTTGTCCTCTCCAGGCTGAACAATCCCAGCTGTCCCAGCCTTTCCTCCCAGCAGAGCTGCTCCATCCCTTTGCTCATCCTGGAGCCTCCCCTGGACTCTCCCCAGCAGCTCCAGGTCCCTCCTGTGCTGGGCCCAGGACTGGGGCAGCTCTGCAGGTGGGATCTCACCTGAGCCCAGGGACAGAGGGGCAGAATCCCCCCCTCCCCTGCTGCCCACGCTGGGGCTCAGCCCAGGGCACAGGGGGGTTCTGAGGGCAAAGGCATGGCCAGCTCTCACCCACCAGTGTGTTGGTGGCTTGGGAGGGTGTGGCAGTCCAGTGTGTGCCTCCAGGGCGTGTGATTTTGGGCACAGATAGCCAAGGAATTAATCTGTGTGAGGTTAATAACTATATAATACTTCTGTGGTGGCTACATGTGCACCAACTCTCGGAGCACCTGACAGCATCCATGTTATCCAAGGAATTCTGGGAATTTGAACCTTTGATCATTGCTCCAGTGAAGAATGAATTAATTAAACCTGAACAAGCACAGCTCTACCAGAACCAGCACTGATTTCCATGTGCAACGTGCAACAACCCAACACCTTACACCATCTTTCCTGCCTAAAATGCTGTTGTCAGGGATGGAGACCAAGGTCATGGGCTAAAGGATTTCCACAGACATTTCTATGGACACTTTATAGACTTTTGACAGAGATGCTCCATGGACTCAGGGAGTGATGTCTGTGTGTTTATCTACTGAAGTAAACAGGAAGGGGATGGAGTGTGGGACAGTGTGACACTTGGCATAACATTAATGGAATAATGGTATGGAATAAGGAGCAGATATTGTCCTGCTATGGGCTGAGATAGAGCTCATTTCTTCTTAGGATCTGGTCTAGGGCTGTGTTTTGGATTCAGTACAGACTAATGTTGATAACATGCTCGTGTTTTAGTTGTCGCTAAGTCGTGTTTATCCAAAGTCAACAACTTTTTGTGTCTCTTGCTCTGTACCTGTGAGGAGGTACACAAAAAAACAGCTGGGAGGGAGCACAGCTGGGACAGATGAACCGGCCAAAGGGATATTCCCTGCCATAAAATGTCCTGCCCAGTATATAAAGTGGGGAGTTACCTGAATCAGGGTTCAGGGACCAACTCTGGCATTTGTCAGTGGATGGTGAGCAATTGTGTCATGCATTTTTCTTTTTAATATTATTGTTGTTATTATAATAGTAATATTTACAATTTATTTCAATTTTTAAACTGCTCTTATCTCAGCCTGCAAGCTTTACTTTTGGTTCTCCTCCCTGTTTCTCAGGAGGATGCAGGGGTTCATCAAGTGGCTCTGTGAAGCTTTGTTGCCACCTGGGGTTAAACCACATCATCCAAGGGTTCTCCCCATAGCTGCTCTGTCTGCTCATCCCCAGCCTGGATTGATCCTGGGGGTTGCTGCAAGCCAGGTGCAGCCTTAGCACTTGGTGTTGTCAAGCCTCCTGAGATTCCCACTGTTTCAGCTTGTCCAGGTCCCTCTGGATGGCCCCATCCCTCAGGGATGTCACTGCACCCTCAGCTTGGTGTCCCCTGCAAACCTGCTGAGGGTGCACTGGATTCCTCCATCTGTTAATGGAGTTATTAAACACCACTGGCCCCAGGGCAGGCCCCTGAGGGCCTCCACTGATCCCTGACATCCATCAGGACTCTGAGCCATTGACCACCACCCTCTGGCTGTGACTGTGCCAGCACTTCCTTCTCCTTCCAACAGTCCATCCATCAAATCCAGCTGTCTCCAGCCCAGAGAGAAGGATGCTGTGGGGACCATTGTCCGAGGCTTTACAGAGTTCCAGATAAATGAGATCCATGGCCCTTCCCTTGTCCACTGATGGAGTCTCTCCACCAGAGCGGGCCACGAGGATAAATCCAGGAGGATTTTCCCTTGGTGAGGCCGTGCTGGCTGTCCCAAATCACATCCCTGTGCTCTGTGAGCCTCAGCAGAGCTTCCAGGATCTGTCCCTGGATCTTCCCAGCACAGAGGAGAGGCTGACAGGGCAGTGCTTCCCAGGCTCCTCCTTTCCACCCTTTGTAGAGATGGGGGCAATGTTTCCCTTTTTCCAGCTTCTGGGAAAATCCCAAGCAGAGGGGGAGAAGGCTGACTTTCCCTTTGGGTAAATGAAAAAAAGAGATTGTTTTCACACAGCCAGTCAGTCAGCAAAAGACAAATAACTTTAACTGGGGAAACGGACAATTTGAATGAATTTTTGCTTCTGCCCAAGTAGCAAAATGCTATCAATATCTCACAGGGAAAGCAGAGTTAGGAATGTCTGCCAAGATAGCTAAAATAAAAGTGTTGGTCTGAGGCTTCTAACAAAGCTTCTTATCCCTGCAGCATCTTTCCAGTTAACAGTTTTGTGTTTTAAGGTCACCAAATTTAAATTACATCAGATATTCCGTTTGCATCTTTTAATTGGCTATCTTGATTTATGAACTAGGTGGAGAACCCTGACTTTCTTTTCACAGTATAATAATGAGACCTGTTCTAAAATATTGCCATTAAATTACCTTTTAGGTACTTACTGAAACCTGTCCAACTTGGGCATTACCTTTATGACAAAGCTTTGGTTTAAATACTGTAACAGTGAAAATTCTTAAGTAGCTGTAACAGCAATTTTTTCCTTCTTTATTGGAAAGTTTTCTGTTCTGTGCTATTATTAACTTACTTCTAGGATGAAAATTATGCAAATTGGGTTTTTAGTTAAGTCCTTCAATATGTTTGTGTCAAGGTTAAGATTTTATAAGCATTTAATTGATTTTGATTGATTTGCCACTATAAAGAGAAGCATAACTAAGAGGAGCTGGTGAGTGTGCCTGAGAGTACAGAAACGAAGAGGATGTTATGTGAAACTGTTTAATCTGAGACATCATTCACCTGTTCTTTGAAAACAATCCCGGGAAGTAGCACATGTGAGTAATTTTAGAGGATATGTGTTAATTAGAGATAAGACATCTGTTTGAGTTTGTGTCACTAATGAATGGCACACAGTATTTATTCTGCTTTTGGAACATTTTGTTCTCTTGGAAAGAAATTACCTCAGAAATGTAAATTGTAGAATATAGAGCATCAGTTATCTCCCAGTAAGGCTTACCAGCACCACCTGTCATTGGCTTCACCACCTCACCTGGTTTAAATCTCTCCTATGACTCCCTTCCCATATAAAAACATGAGGGTTTGTTTGTTTGTTTGTTTTCATCTTTCTGAGCCATCGGCATGAGGAATTCTGTAATGTCCCATCCTGAGATGACTGTTGTGAATTTACTGTGCCCATACTGTTTGCCTTAATTATCTGATCCTACCCCACACATTTCACACCATCACTTCTATGTCTTTTTATAACTAGCTGCTTTGGGAGTATGAGTTTCTGTCCTACAGCATCCTTGTTCCATGTCATTCCCTCTCTGGTTCATAGTCCCCCTTTAAAACCTGTCTCTGATGTCTGCAATCCATTGTTATCCAGCCTTGACTTTGGATAAAGTGGGGCCAGGTTGAACATGAGGAGCAGTAAAATTGTTCATACTTATTGTCTCTTTGCTACATACCTCTCTCACCTCCTTTAATTTGTTTACAAGCTCATCATAACTATGGATTTTGGTTTCAAAAGCCCCCAGTCTGTTTCTTTTTTATTTGTTTTTACAGCACCTTCTGTTGCATTCTTTTGTGGTTATTGATGGGAGCTCTGAATCAGATTTTATAACTGTTGGAATGTCAAGTCTTGAATTTTGAACCAGCTTAGGTAAACTCTGCTGAGAGGAAGAGTGGGGAAGGAAAACAAAGATGCTGGGGGGTTTATGTGGCTCAGATGTGCTGGGGAATTGGATGTTCCCTTCACCCAACCAGTCCTTTCCAGGATACTTGGTGGACTGTATAATTTACTGCTGTTTAATGTCTCCAATGATAACCCGGATGACCTGGATGAAGGGATTGAGGGCACCCTCAGTAACTTCTCAAAGAACACCAGGCCAGGTGGGAGTGTGGGTGTGCAGGAGGGCAGGGAGCTCTGCACAGGGATCAGGACAGGCTGGATCCATGGGCTGAGGCCCAGCAAGGCCAGTCCCGGGTCCTGCCCCGGGCTCAGCCCAGGCGCTGCAGCTCCAGGCTGGGGCACAGGGGCTGGAAAGGGCCCGTGGGGAAAGGCCCTGGGGGTGCTGTGCCAGCGCCTGGACAGGAGCCCAGGGGTGCCCAGGGAGGCATGAGGCCAATGGCCCCTGGGCTGTGCCAGCCATGGGGTGGCCACAGGCCCAGGGCAGGGCCCGTCCCCTGGGCTGGCCCTGCTGAGGGACCTCGAGGGCCGTGTCCAGTTCTGGGCCCTCCCGGCCAGAGAGCCCTGGAGGGGCTGGAGCGTGTCCAGGGCAGGGAAGGGAGCTGGGCAAGGGGCTGGAGCCCCAGGAGAGGCTGAGGGAGCTGGGAAAGGGGCTCAGCCTGGAGAAAAGGAGGTTCAGGGGGGACCTTGTGGCTCTGCACAAGTCCCTGACAGGAGGGGACAGCCAGGGGGGGTCGGGCTCTGCTGCCAGGGAACAGGGACAGGACAAGGGGAAAGGGCCTCAAGCTGTGCCAGGGGAGGCTCAGCTTGGACAGCAGCAGGAATTTGTGCATGGAAAGGGTGCTGAGGCCTTGGCAGGGGCTGCCCAGGGAGGTTTGGAGTGCCCATGGCTGGAGGTGTCCAAGGAAGGGCTGGAGGTGGCACTGAGTGCTCTGGGCTGGGGACAAGGTGGGCATTGGGCACAGCTGGGAGTCCGTGGGCTGGGATGGCTTTTCCAACCTCAGTGATCCTGGAATTCTGTGATTTCATCTTATTTAGGGCGCAGTTTCCCTTAGATCTTTTTGCTTGGTGCCCTCCTGTGTGTTGTAGCCTCACACAGTGTCCTTAATGTCCCTCCAGCAATCCCAGTGATTGCTGTGATGCCACTCTAATTTTGGTATCCAAGGAATGTGGGGTGTTCCCTGGACAGGGGAGACCAGCTGAGCCAAATATATCTCTACCTGCCCCTGCTCCACCACACCTTTCATTCCTGGCACAGGCTGATGTGCTGATACTGCTTTTGCTGAGTAAATTTAAGGAGTTCACAGTGGTCCCTGAGCGCACGTGGAATCCCTATTAAAAGAGAAAATAAAAAGAGAAAAGTGGTATTTTGGAACAAACAGGAACAATGCCACACTGTCATTTTTTAGGCAAGCAACGTGAAAATGTGCTCTGGGACAGGAAGGCAGAAGGTTGCAAAGCTGAAATAGTTGCAGGGAGTTGAAGGGAGAAAAACTGGGATGCTGTAGATGGAATGGAGAAAATGCTACGAAATGACAGAAAAAAACCCCAACCAAGCAGACTGAAAAGCAAAGGAACAGATGTCCCATTTTGCATTCAAGAAGTTCACTTCCTCAGTGTTTAATCACTACCTCTCATATTCTCAAACACTAATTTATTACATTTACCTTCAAAATTCTCAACTGTTCCTTATGTTAATCGTTGTTGGTAACAGTCACATGCACTACACTCTGTAGTAAAGTGTAGTGTAAAGAAAGCTAAAAAAATGTTGAAGTACCATTTTTTAGCACCTTCTAAAAATACCTTTGACCACAGAACTTGTGCTTGCAAAGGCAGAATTAACCTCTAGCAAAACCATGTAGGTATAGGATCTTTTTGATTATTCTAATATGACCTCAAATTCTCAGGTTTCAATTCTCTTGTTCACCTGGAGAACAAAGCAAGAGAAGAGTTTCTATTGCTTGAATGCATTTCTTTTATATTGATTGAATAGTCAAAAAACCACCCAACCACATTTACAGAAGTGGTGGATTAGGAAATAAAGGAAAACAGTAGAGACAAAAGGTGCACTGGAGTGGTGTGAAATGTGAGTTTATGTACAATGCTGGTATGAAGGAATGATGTTTCATCCCAGAACATGTCACACCCAAGGGTCTGTTGGCATTTTCAGAATCTCCACCTGGAGCATTTTTAGGAGGGAAAGGACTTTTAATGCCCCAACTGCATAACACTACCAGGATCTCCTCCTAAATGGGCAGTGAAGGCAAATTCTAACTTGATGAAGTAACAGGAGCAGCAGCAAGATTAGGAAAGGGTTTCGTGGACTCATTTAACACCCTGCTTCAAGACTGTGAGCCCGGCAGAAGGGAGCACAGCAGGAGCTGCTCAGCTATGGGAAGCCCTATATTTTCACACCTTCCTCAATCCCAGGTGCATTCCCACTTTACACTTTAATTAAGCAGAGAGGACTTGGTTTCATTTACATCGTTTAGGGATCTGTCCGTGCAACACATTGTGTACAGCAGAATTCATACAGATTTATTTCTGTGTTGTCACATCTTTTGGGCACTGTCTGGTGAGAAATGGGCTTTCTGTCACATGTGCTGTGAGACACCCAGTAAGGTAGGAATATCCTCCTGTAAGACTGCAATAATGCAGCAGTTATAAAGCTGTGACACTTGATCAGCTCATAAATTCAGTATTCACAGAGCCTACATTAGCTAACCAGAGACTTGATTATGGGTGACTGTTTATTTTGGGTAGTGGTATTTAAACTCGGGTAAAAGTTTGGCTTATGTAATCAAGAAAAGTTTCTAGGTTTCTTTTGCTGGAAACACATTCCTTGAAGTTAACACAGAGGGAGGGAGTGTGGAACTCGCTAGCAAATCTTGCCCCTATTAGATCCACCGTGAGTGGCAGAGGCTTTTGCTCTGTTGTTTTGCTTGGGGAAGGTTGAGAAGTGTAAATACCTTTATTAGAGCTCTTTGAAGGTTTAGCTGTGCCTTGAACACGTGTTGAATGCCCATCCCTTTTCCTGGCTTTGTGCCATGGCTGGAGCTCTGTGCCTGGGCTCTTCTCAGCTAGTCCATCCTGGGAGCTTTGGCCTGGTTTCCTCATGAGTCACAGCATTTGGGTGTGATCAAAACTAGATCAAGGCAAACACAAGATCAAGTGTAACTGTTCTGTCACAGAACAGTTGAGAAGCTGTATTTAAACTGTGAGGCAGAAGGATATTTTAAGGTTTGAAGGTGACCAAGGAGTGTCAACCTGCTTGTTTATAAAGAAAAACAGCTCTGTGTCATCCATCTATTTTTGATAAATATATATTTAACACACTTCTCCCTAGGAGAACTTGAGCATTGGCAAGGGGTCTCTTCCACCTTCCCCTACTGATTGAGAAATTCTTGCGTTTATCAGAACCTTTTTCCCATCCTGTGAGTGCAGGTTAAAGATGGGGCTGTGTGAAATGGCAGTTCCTGTGCTCTCAGCCATAACTCTGCCCTGTGGCTGGTTTTACACTCATAATGAAAGGCTTTTTAAATTGACTCTGGCTTATTATTTGCTTGCTAATGCAGTTGTTCTTAAATTTTATGTGTGACCTTAATCTCCAGGAGGAGGTTCACAGACAGTTTTCAAGGTTGCTCGCACGTTTCTGCTCAGTTCACTACATGCAGCTCAGTGAAACACCAATAAACTCCAGAAGAGTTCCACACTGATTACTGAAAGCTCTGCAGAACGGGCTTTCTCTTCTCAAAATTTCCTGTGTTCAGGTTTTAAGAAAATTATAACATCATTTTGAGCTGTTGCACGTAATAAAATGAATATTTGATGTATTTTATCTGTCATCTAGTGAATTACGAGGTTTTATTTTTTGCCACATGGAGATGCGTGTGGCAAAACCTGATGCTTTTCCCAGCTGCTGCACAGGCTGTAGTACAGGAGTCCTGAAGTCCTGACATTTACAAGCTCAAAAGGATTTTACACATTCAACAAAAGTTTTAGCAGTATAAAAAGTGTTTGGCAACACTGTACAAGTTAACCTGTGGCCTTTAACGTTATTGCTTTCCAGGAGCTGTCAGTGCGAAGTGATTAAACAATAAATCATAACACACGGAGACAACAGCAATCCCTGGAACCGTGTGTAAATGACAGACTTCTGAATACCCTTTTATTCCATGGACACAGTTTGTTCCTTATAGTGGCTCATCAACAAGGGCAGTGGACTTAGAGGTTTTCTGTCACTCCTAGTAAAATTTTTTACCTCTAGTGAGGGAGGGTTTAGGAAGGTTGTAATTTGGAAGTTCATATTCCCACATGAACAGAAGATCTGTAACTTGAATTTCCTTGAGGTTGATAGCACAGTTAAGGACAGAGTTCCAGAGAAAAGAAAGAAGCTGTCCTGAATTCTGGAATATGCTTCTCATTGACAGAAATGAACTTCCCATCTGAAAATGTCAGTTTTTGTAATTTCTATGTGATACAGCATGTGCTTATTACCTCTGGAAGAAATCTCTGTAAGTTCCCTCTCTTGAGTGATTTTGTGGATTTTCAGCCAGGACTACAGAACTCTGTGAAATTAAAATTTGAAAGTTCTTTTAGGCATTAGGATGTAAGGGTTATTGCAGGTTTTCATAGGAAGTTATTTATTTGCATTAAGGTTTTTTTGAAAAACGAAATCAAAAGACACTAGATCCCCTTAGCCAGGTTCGTGGGATGAAGTGCCCAGTGCACAGAGAGATTGACAGGAGTTAGTCCTGAAAGTACTAACTACTTTGGACTTAGTCCTGCAAGGCAAAGGAGTCCAGGGAGGCTGGATGTGCTTTAAAAAGGAATCGTTAAATATTCAAGTGCAGGCTGTCCCCGTGTGTAGTTATCAGGGAAAAAGACCAGCCTGGTTAAACAGAGAATTTGGGCTGGAACTTAAGGAAAAAAAAGAATCTATTGACTATGGAATGAGGGTCAGGCAACTTGGGAGGACCATAAGGTTGTTAGAAGGTTGTGTAGGGAGATTAGAAGGGCCAAAATCCAACTAGAACTTGATTTGGCCTGTAATAAAAAGCAACAAAAAATGTTTCTACAAATGCCTTGACAGCAAAAGCAGGGTCAAGGAGAGCCTTGCTCATTTGTTCAATGCAGAGGGGAGTCCAGTGACAGGGGATGAGCAAAAGGCAGAGGTACTTAATGCCTTATTTGCCTCAGTCTTCAATATCAGGACCAGTTGTCAGCATACACAGCCCTCAGAGCCAGAAGTTAGTGACAGGGAGCTGAATGTATCCTGGATCCAGGAGATGGTTGGTGACCTGCTCTGCCAATCAGACACACAAATCTATGGGCCCTGATTGGTCAACAGCAGCTGGACATAAGCCAAAAATGAGCTCAGGGGGCCAAGAAGGCCAAGAGCATCGTCTGGACCTGTATCAGGAATAGTGTGGCCTGCAGGACCTGGACAGAGACCGTCCCCCTGTACTGGGCACTGGTGAGGCCACACCTGAAATGCTGCATCCAGTTGTGGGCCCCTCAGTTTAAAAAGGACATTGAGGTTCTGGGGCGTGTCCAGTGAAGGGTAACAAAGCTCATGAAGGGTCTAGAAAACAGGTCTGATGAATGGCTGAGGGAGCTGTTTAGTCTGGAGAAGAGGAGGCTCAAGGGGCACCTCATCACTCTCCAAACTCCCTGGCAGGAGGGTGAGGTGGGGCCTGCCTCTTTTGCTGTGCCTTCAATGAGAGGAGCACAGGAAACGGCCTGAAGCTGAGACAGGGGTGATTCAGATTAGATATTAAAAAACCCAATTTTCACTGTCTGGTTTGTCAGGCATCAGAAGGGGCTGCCCAGGGAAGCGGTGGAGTCACCACTCCTGGAGGTTCCCAAGAGGTGTCTTGGTCTGTTGCTGGGTGATGTGGCTTAGGGGTCCACTGGCAGTGCTGCATGGATGGTTGCACTGCATGATCTGGAAGGTCTCTTCCACTCTTGATGATTGCATGATTCTGTGGGTGTAATGGCATTTAAAAACTTTTCTAGGATTTCTTTCTGAACAATCCTGGTCTCTGGAGCATTCATTTGTCTCTCTGAGCTTGCACAACATCCCCTCTTTCCAGCGTCCCTTACCCACCTCTCTGCCTCAGGACCCCACCTGTGCCAGAGTGTCCCCTGTTATCTCTCTGTCCACCAAAGTCTTTCATGGAAGGTTTCCTGGAAGATTTTCTGGAAGGTTTCCTGGATCCTTTAGCTGGAAGTGTGCGTAAAAATTGCATGTGGCTATCTCTGCACCACCACCCCTGCATGTTTCTGCTGTTTATAGTGAGGGATGTGGGTGGGTGGCAGGCAAAAGGAACACACAGGAAAATAATTTACTCTTCTTTGAAACACTGAATGTTTAACCTCACAAAAAGTACCCAAATTCTGCCCGTGGGAGATGTTGTAGTCCCATCTGCCAAAATATGTTTGTTCTTTATAATTTCTCAAAGGAGGGTTTTGACTGCCAAAAACCCATCTGATCTAAGTTTTCTGATACTGGTTGACATTACTGTAATAAAAATTAACTTTGTCTAATGCTGCTTGGGAAACAAATTGCCAAATGAGCTTCAAATAAGCAAGTATATATTTAGTAAATTATCCTTAAAATAATTAATTTTTATTGGAAATGCCTTATTACTGATGCTGAAGAATATGTTATTGAACCGTTTCTATTCTCTGAGAATCAATATTTGCTTGTTCATGATAATGCTACATGTGTATAGTCATTTGGAATTCTAGTCATTAACCTGGTACTCCAGTGCTTCTGTTAAAACAAATTGAAAAAATTTGCTTTTTAAAGGAAAAAATATAAGTATTATGATCTGTCATGATAATGATTAGACTAAAAGATGTTAATCGGAATAATTTACTGCGCAGTACAGGAGCTATAACTATCAGCACAGTGCTGATATTGTTAAGACAATATTGACACAATGGTATTAAAGCCAACAAAAGCAATTAGTAGGTAGAGATTGATGTCACTCACCCAGACCAAGGACTGTGGGCACATCTCTTTGGCTCAGCCTGCAGGAGTAACCTTGAGGGATATCCCCACTCCAGGGATGAATTCCACACACACACACACAGAGGAAGGGGTTTATTAGAAGATCCTCCCATTAAAAAGTGGCAGTTTAAAGAAGTCTGCAGTCTAAAGAAATCTTCTGTCAGTCAGGTGTCCCCAGGCCAGCTGTGCCAGCGAGTAGATTTAGATAAGTTATCAGTGGGATCACTTCTTTGTTCCTTTATCAACTCTGCCATATCTTGAGCTCACTGTCAGGATTTTTAGCTTTGGGATTGATGAGTCAGGCTGCTTTCAGCTTTATTCATCCCAAACCCAGGATGATGTCCCCTTCTCCATCTGCCACTGACAGCTCTAAAAATGGGGCATTGCTGGAGTTGTTCTGCCCCCACTCCAGGCAGAGCACCCTGCTCTAGTTCTGGAGTTTGACAGGAGTGGGGTCAGTGCCAGAAAATTGCCATTGAACATGTGTGTTGTTTTTAGGCAGATTTCCTGTATTTTCTAGGTAGCCAAGCCTTGCTCCTCCCAGGATTTAGTGGTAGGAATTCCTAGTCTGGGCATGGCAAGGGTTCTTGGCTGAGCCACTTCCACCAGCTGAGATGGAGTTAGGGTACTGCAGGATAAGGGTAACAATTTTGTAGATGTAGAGGGAACTTCTGCAGCCAGAACTTGAGAAGTTAAATTGCAGAATGCACAGAAGTGGAATCTTTTTCCAGGCGTGCATTTGGCATGTCCAGTCTGACTGACCAGATCAAACATGTGAAAACCCAGGTCTGCACCAAAGGCAGCTGTGCCTCTCAATTTACTTATTTAGGGTTTTTTTTTTATTATTATTATTTTTTATTTGACCAAAGTTAAAATGGAGTTGTTAGGAATAAAATGAAGGAGATACAGAAGTGTTTAAAATGCAGTATATATATCTGACAGATTTTTACTGTATTATTTGCTATTATTGCCCTGTTACCAAATTAAAAAAAAAGGCTTCCTGATAGATGTTTCAATAAGATATATTGCAATAAAGAGAACTAAGATCATTTTTCAGGCAAATACCAGTAAAATATCTAGTGGGTATCAGCAAAGCTTGAATTAGATTAATGGCATATTTGAATTTTCTGTATTTTTTCATATTTCATATCACATTGCAAAACGAACTCAACATTTTACAACAATATCAGCTAGTTTAGATTAGCCAAACCCACTGGGGGAAAAAATTGAAGTTTGATTTGTTAATTTTTAAAATGACCCTTTTAAAAACCACAAAAGAACGTATGAACAACTTCTGGAGGCAGAAAAGATGTAAAGTAGTGCTTAAATTTTGTATATTTAAATCAAAATAAAGATTCCCAAGAAATTGTGTGAACAGAAGAAATATCGCTCATGCTACATTTGAAGAAAAAAAAAAGAAACTTTGTGAGATCGATGTTTTTTTAATTGCTTTAAAATACTACATTATCTGACAAACCAGTTGTAGCCCTGGTTTGTGCCTGAGAAGTTTTGGTTTTCTCAAATTCTTTTCCCAGGGAATTTTCTGTAAACAAGAGAAATGTTTTTGTCACTTTGTTATTCATTCCTTTTCCTAGGAGGGACTTCTTCTTGATGTCCCTCTGGTCTGACCAATGTGAGTGAAGAGGTTTGTCTTTGTTTCACCAATCAAATTGGTCTGTGTAGAATAGTATATAAGGGAGTCACATCCCAAAAATAAAGGAGTCATTTTCAGCTGTCTGAATCTCAGAGTCTGTGTTGTCGTGGTGTAAAACAGTGTCAACCTGTCTTCATTTCAAGTGCACAGCAAATAAATACACCTTGAAATCCTTGGTATTTTCCTGTCCAGTCGTGTTCTTTCTGCTGGAATTGATTAGATTTGGGTACTTAGTAGCCAGTCCGCGTCTCCACGCAGCTGAGGCAGGAAAAGTGGGAAGAGCAGCTTGTTGTCCAGTGAGCTGCCCCATAAAAACTTCCCTTATTCCTCCCCTCTCCATGTGCACACACCGGAGCATCACTTGGAGCAGGGAGAGAGAGCAAAAAGGCCAGGGAGGACACTGAATCTGGAGAAGCAATTAAAGTGTTTAAATACTTCCAATTTAAAAGTGGAGATGTTTTCCTTGAAGAATCCCCCCAGGGCACTGCTGTACTGTGAAGGGAGTTCTTGCCAACACTGTGGAGGCCTTGAAGGAACTTGCAGTGCTGCTGTCCTGTGTGGAGAGTTATCAGCTCAGCCACTACTCCTCAGTCACTGTGGTGAGGTAAATTATAGGGGTGTGGTGCAGCCTCCAAAGAGAAATAGAAACCACAAAGCTGTAGCTGTGTCAGAACCCACCAAATGTCTCCACCTGGAGGACTGTGTCCAATGTGGGGCCTCAACACATGGAAGGAGTTAACCTGTTGGAGCCAGTCCAGAGGAAGCCATGGAGATGCTCCAGGGATGGAGCCCCTCTGCTCTGGAACCAGGCTGGGAGAGCTGGGGGTGCTCACCTGGACAGGAGAAGGCTCCAGGGAGAGCTCAGAGCCCCTGCCAGAGCCTAAAGGGGTTCCAGGAGCACTGGAGAGGGAGTGCGGACAAGGGATGGAGGGACAGGACACAGGGAATGGCTTCCCACTGCCAGAGGTCAGGGCTGGATGAGATATTGGGAAGGAATTGTTCCCTGGGAGGGCGGGCAGGCCCTGGCACAGGGTGCCCAGAGCAGCTGCGGCTGCCCCTGGATCCCTGGCAGTGTCCAAGGCCATGTTGGACTTTGGGGCTTGGAGCAACCTGGGACAGTGGGAAGGTGTCCCTGCCTATGGCAGGGGGTGGCACTGGATGGGCTTTAAGATTCCTTCCTACTTAAACTATTCTGGGATTCTCCTTTTTTTTTTTTGGAGGGAATTAACTCTGCACTAAACAGAATCAGAATTCCCAGTCACAGGTGTCCCTTGAAGTGTGTCCCAGTGGATGGTGTGACCTGCTTGTCCATAAACTGCTGGGAAGGGGGTGTTTTTTCCTTCTCACAGAGTGTGCAGTTAAAACCAATGCATTGCCAGGAGCGTGCTTGAAAGCTCTCGGACAGAAATGGTCCCCAGGACCACCAGGCACTGAAGGTTCTACCTTGGAGGGACACCTTGGGGCTTCAGGGTCACTGGATGTTCTTCTTTGGAGGTAAAACATCACAGGGGAAATGAGTCTGAAAGGAGCATTCTACCCCAGATATTATTTAAACTCAAGGGGATTCGGAAGCTGAGGTCTGTTACTTGGTTAAATACCTATTTCTAATTGCTCATTAAGAATAGAGATTAATTTCTTAAGCACTGGAGAGTTCATGAGCATATTTCCCATTCCCTGAAAAGCGCCTGCTCTGCAGCTGATCTGAAGCCAAGGTGGAGGCACTTCTTAGTGCTCCAGCATCAAAAATGTTGAGTATATTTTGTTATTATTTCGTAATATGCTGACTCACAAGAATCTTATCTTACCTTTTTTATTGTGTGGAACACTAAATGCCTGATTTCTTGACTTTTTTTTTTTCTGGAAAACGGGATGGAAAGAGTAAGAGAGCTCTTTTGCCAAACCCAAAGCTCTGCTTTAGTTCAGATTATCTCACCAAATACTTTATTTCAGTGAAAGCAGTCTCCCTGTGCCCCACTGTGAAGCCTTATTGCTCTAGAAATCCTTACCAAAGGAAGAAGAAGGGTTCCATTGAGCACTTCATCCCAACATCCTCTGAATGAGGGATGATTTACAATTCCAACAAAACTTGGGTGGCATCTCGAAGGCCATTTCTGTCTTGTTTTCCAGACGTTGCTTCACATGCTCCCTGTTTCTCATTTTTGCATAATCCTATAAAAGATGGGAAAAGGATATATTTGTTTTTTTTCTGTGTTGCTGTTACCCAAGCTAAGTAATTGAAGAATATCAACTTCCTGATTTGGGCCTGATTTGACTTTTGATAGTCACGCTGTACAACTTCAAACTCCCCTGGCAATTCCAAAGGATCCTTCTTTCTCTCACTCCTCACTAACTCCTGCATGTTGCTGTTGTGTGTAGCAAACCTTCGCTGTCTCTCTCCCCTGAGGAGCTGGAAATGATTCCTGTAAGGCAAGTACTTAGCAAATCCATTTGTAAAGTGCATTTGGAAAACTCGGGAATGTGTCGGGGGGGGGGTTCCACATCAATGGAAGATTATTCATTCAGTGTGAATTTAGTTGCACATTTTCAAGGCAGTATAGATTTCCCTCCTGAAAATAACCCATAAAATTCTCTAGGCAGGGGGGAGGGAACCCACCTAAATTGGTGCCATTTTTTTTCATGTATTCATAGAAATATGGATTACAGAATGAATTATCATAATTTTCTCACAGCATGCCATTTCTTGAGTGATGTTAATACCTTGATGATTGATAGTCGATGTAGAGGGAAGAACATTAATAGTAAATGCAAGCATTTTATTTCCCTGTCTATACATTTTTATTGTATTTTGCCAGAAACACACGGTGCTATAGCCTTCCTGCTTTTGAATGATATCACACTATACTGCATGCCCTGAATAATTTTTTTCCTGAATAAATGAGCTAAGTAATTCATAAACATAAATACACCTAGATTTATGGCCTAATAAGATTTGATATATTTGGTTTAAGTTAGAATACAACATTTTATGAGTAATCATATAGGTAGGTGCATATGTTGTATTTTGAGATGGCAGTAATTTACTGCAATACCCATTGGTAAAGACAGCTTTAAAATGTGCTAAGTTACTGCCTTGCACCTTCAGTCTTAAAAACCCTATCATCCTATGTGAATAAAAGATGGCTCTTAATAATTCCTGGGTTTCATGTTCACAGGCTAAGCCCTTTTTTTGGTTATTCTGTCTTTTTTTCTTACAAAATCCACTTCTTCAGCCCATTTTCTGCTGCTTATAGGTCTTCTCTGTGTGTTCAATGTGTTAATAATAAACCAGCAGTGACAGGTTTCCATTTAAAACTGATATTGCTCCTTTAGCACTGAAGTCCTCAGCACAAGAAAGACATGGATGGACCTGTTGGAGCAAGTCCAAATGATCAGAGGGATGGAGCAGCTCTGCTGTGAGGAAATGCTGGGAAAATTTGGATTGTTCAATCTGGAGAAGAGAAGCTTTGGGGGAACCTCATTGTGGCCTTCCAGTCCCTGAAGAGACAGGGAAAGGTATCGGGGTTGGCCTCATCTCTCAGGGAACAGGGACAGGACAAGGGGAAAGGGCCTCAAGCTGTGCCAGGGGAGGCTCAGCTTGGACAGCAGCAGGAATTTGTGCATGGAAAGGGTGCTGAGGCCTTGGCAGGGGCTGCCCAGGGAGGTTTGGAGTGTCCATGGGTAGAGGTGTCCAAGGAAGGGCTGGAGGTGGCACTGAGTGCTCTGGGCTGGGGACAAGGTGGGCATTGGGCACAGCTGGGACTCCATGGGCTGGGAGGGATTTTCCAGCCTCAGTGATCCTGGGATTCTGTGGAGAGAGCCTACAAGAAAGATGGAGAGGGACCTTGGACAGAGCAGTGACAGCACAGCAGGGAGTGGATTCAAACTGAGAGTAGGTTCAGGTTGCACATCAGGAATAATTTATCCTCTGTGAAGGAGGGTGGGCAGGCCCTGGCACAGGGTGCCCAGAGCAGCTGTGGCTGTCCCTGGATCCCTGGAAGTGTCCAAGGCCAGGCTGGACAGGGTTTGGAGCACCCTGGGATACTGGAAGCTGCCCCTCCCTATGGCACAGAGTGGAACAGGATGAGCTTTAAGGTCCTTTCAAACCCAAACCACTCTGTGATTCTGTGACTGTTCATAAGTCAGTGCGAAATGAGATCTGAGAGAGTTGATCTAAAACTTGCCCACCTTGATGTAACCCACGGAGTTACTGCCTGAACGATGTAGAGATTGAAGTATTGAAGTTGATTTTTTAAGCGGGTATTTGCTATTCCAGTGCTTTACCAGGAAGAGATGGAAGTTACACTCCAGGACTGGGGATGGTACTTGTGTTGTTTAAGAAAACTGTGCTGCTGTCTATAGCTGTCTCCCCAGGTATCCAGCTGCAGAGCAGAGATGTGACTGCACAGCTCAGCATGGACCCCAATTCTCTTTTAAATTCAGCTATTGGCATTTAGTATTTCTAGGCCATAGAGTTCCCCACACTACCTTCCCCTGCCTAGGTAAGTACAGCTGGCAGCGTGTCTGAATGTCCAAAAGGATGTTCTGAGTTAACTTCTTTAATGCCATTGCTCAATTATTGGTTGATTATTGTACTGGCTAATTAGAAAATATAGACTTCATGTTATAGCTTCATTTATTTAGGGAAAAAGGAAAATTTCCCCAAATTTTCCCTTTAATGAAAGCTTCCACATTAAAGGTGTACTGCCAAACCCCAAAATTTCCGGAAGACTTTGAAACTGGAAGAAAAAAGAGATCACAGGATGCACTGGATTAATGAAAACAGAAGAGCTGTTGGAATCCTGCCTGGAATAAGCCAGAGCAGTGTAAGATGAAGTCAGAGCTGGTAAGTGCTGATGCTGTGATGATGACAGCATTCTCCAAAATCAGGATATTTTGCCTCTTAGGGCAGCCATGAGGGTGTCAGAATTCAGGGGTCATTTTTATTTTTTAATAGGATTTTCTGTTCCTGTTTGCACAGCTCTAAAATCGGGGACTGCTCCTTCATCCCTCCTGCGCTGAGTATAATCTGCTGCTGACAGATCATAAAGAACCCAGGGCGTGAAGACACACATGGAAGAATTTGATCACTGAAATGCTCAGCACGAGCAGGAAAATTCCATCCTCAGGGGTTCCTCGTGTGTCTGGAACAGCCCTGGCCGTGCCCTGAGCTGTGCTGACCCCCAGCAGCTGAGCCAAGGCCTCCAGTGTCATTTTTGGACGGGCTGCTGTGGAGCTCGGGAGGTGTGCAGGTTAATTCCAGCTTCTCACGGCCCGATGGCAGTCTGGAGAGGGCCAAAGAGTGTTTGGGATTATGAGGGCTAAAATTAACCTCTCCCCCTGCAGAACAAGGGCATAGCTTGCTCCCCTACCAGTCAAAAAAGTGGGCGCAATTTAGAGAACAGCGGCAAGGAAGAAAACAAACAGTTCTAGTGGAAGAGATTTCTGTTCAGGCGATGCAAAAAAGGAAATTATTATTAAGCAGCTGAATTTCTTACAGATTGGGTTCAGCAGGTAAAACCTTTTGCTGATTTTCAACACTGCTTTGCCCACTGGGCTTCAGAGGTAGTTGATAAAGGTGTTTGGCGCCAGATACTCACTCAGTCCAGGGAGCTGCACTTGATGTATTTGCATCTCATCACTCAGTTGCCATTCTTCATTAGACCAGCAAAATTTTATTTTGCCTTACACAGAGAAGCCTCAGTAAAAAAAATATCCTTGGGGTGAGTTAGCTTTCAGTCTGAGAAGAATGTAAATGTGTATTAGAAGCTTTATTTGATCAAATGGGGGGAATTATTCAGAGCAGTGGAAGGTGGCCTGGTGTCCTGGGAAGTACTGACTCCTGTCCAGAATTTATTTTAATAAGATATTCCAAAAGGCTCAGACTCAAACAGGTGTACCTGTGCCAGGCAGAAGCTCAGGTGTGCCAGAAGCTCTTGGATCCATTGAGACTTGATCAACATCAACTTCTCTGAGGATGAGAGCGAGATTTTAGTGTTCACTGGGCCAAACTGGGATGGACAGTTTTCAAATGGGATAAAGAAGACCCGACAATTGGACCATATATCCTGCCCGAGTCTGTTTCTTTTCTGTCTCTGTGGGCTTCAGAATGCTGCTGATTATTTTACTCATTCTTATATATAATTTTTTATTCAGATTTTTCTATATATGCTTTTAGTGAATAATAAATGCTCCTATTGATTTACCACACTCAATAAACTAGATTTTGATAAATATATACACACTATATATTGTAAAGCACGATGCAACCTAATTTTCTGTGGGGGATTATTAATAATTATTTAATGCTTACTCACAGTTATGGGAAAATTACATATGATAAGCTTCACACAATATTTATGTGCTAATTCCACTGAAATCTACAAGTATGTTGTTAAAAGTTGACAGGGTTTGCTCCTCCTAATAAAACATCCCATTTCTGAATAGAAAAGGACTTCACATTACTACACAGAGTGAAAGATAGTGAGTCCTACAAAGTATTTGATGTTCTAGAGACAGAGCTGCCCAGCTGGGACGAGAGCAGGAAATAAACCCGTGTTAAATTACTGTAAAGTGAGTGAAATGCTCCAAACAGAGAAGCTGTAACTGTGATCTCCGTGGCCCCAGCAGGTTACAGGAATGTTTTACAGATATTTCCAGTGTGCAGAGCACGACTACAGTTCTTAGTGATTAAAATAACAAACCCAAAAATGATGACTGAAAGCAATAAACACAATTCCAGGCATCACAGGCTGAAAAGAATCTGTTCTGGGCTGAAATTTCCAGCTCTTGAAACGAAGCAGAATTTTAGCTGTGCAACCAGATTTATTGGTTACAACACCAGCCTTTAATGAACCTTAACAAAACAGTCAATTAACAAAGAGCTTACCAGCGCTGTAGAGCACTTTTGATGATAACATGTTTCTCTAAATTTTGAATCCCTATTGTGTTTTGGATTTTTTAAATTGACTTTTCAGTTTGTTTGTCTGATTTTGAGTGATTCTTCCCAATTACCCAACTTCTAGGCCTCATCACACACCCCACTTAATTTTGGGCTGGTGCTGAGCTCATCATTTAGCATTGCAGTGGGGGATATTCCATTGGCACAGTGTAAATGTTATGCTTAATTTCAAAAATAAATAGGGTAGCATGCTTTACCTATGAAATATAACAGCGTGGGGGGCAGGGGGGAGTTTTTCAGTGAATATGTCTGCTTTTTTATCACAGTTCAGGTACTTCTCATTTGAGGCTCAAACTATCAAAAGTTTGGGGATTTTGATTGCATCAAATTAACACTTGCCCAGCACCCTGTCTCAGGCAGTTTGCTGGCTCAGATGTCCTCAAGAGTGGTGCAGAATGCCCTGCTCTTGGTAATTTGCCCATTCTCCACCTGCTGTTTGGTGCTACGTGGGTTATTTCATGCTGGAGCCTGCAGAAATGTTTCCTCATGTTTGCAGTTTCGTTGTGAGCTTATGTGACTCCATAAGCCATGGAAACGTAACCTGAGCAAAAGAGCTGGCCAGCTTCTTTTCAGGAATGTCTTTCAGCTGTGAGATCTTTGGGCTAATTTTGTCGTATAAAATGTTGTTCTCTTATACCACTTTCACATGAATTGCTTCCAGCCATCCCTTCCTACGAGAATGGTATCTTGTAATGACTCATTCTGTTTTCACGCCATTCATTAGCTTTTATATCTTTGTTTTCCCTGTATTTGCCTCTTCTTTTAGCTAAATATTTCCAGCCTGCCACTCTTCCTTCATTATATCTGTGATAAGTTTCACTGCTGTATTGTTGCCTGCTCTTTCTTTAATGGGGAGTGACCAGAAATTATGACAATAATTACACCACTTTGCTGAGTTTAATCAGTCATGTAATGTCTTACTAAGGCTAAAATTTGAGGTATTCAGTCTGCTTTCATTGGAAAGATGTAAAAAAGAGCTCCCCAATCCCACCAACACTTACATTTCTAAATGTAGATGATAATAGATAAAGAGAGGACAACTTGCACTGCATTTTTAGGCTCTAAGCCCTGTAAGGCACAGAAGGCCTCATTGTCTGTGTAAATATTTTTCTCTCTGTGCTAAACAGAGGCAGATTTTCCAGCTAATTTGTCTGTAAAGGAAATGCACGGGAACAGCTGTTCCCTAACAATACCTGCCAGTCCAAACTTACCTGAGGTGGGATGAGCAGATGATAAAAATTGAGTTTTTCCAAACAGCTCACTGCATTGGCGAGATGCTAACACTTGAGTTAGTCAGGATTTGCTCAATTCTTTTGGTCAATCCAGCTTTGTAACCCATCAATACCTCATATAAGTCTTCAAAGGTCAGTCTCATAGCATTGAAAATCCATCTACTGCTGCAAATACCCAAGTGACAGAAATACACCTGCCAGCCCTGTAGGCCTTAGGGACAATAACAATGAGTTAGTTTAAGAAGATTATTGAATAAAGGTCCTTCAGGGACATAGTCAGCTGTCAGTGGTAGTGATAAAAGATTCTTCAGGCAGTTAAAACTAGTTTCAAAAATTAATTCATTGTTTAAATTGTCGTATCCAGCTAAAATCCCATCTGTGCTTCTCCTGATTAAGAAAAATAAATGGCCTTTTTAGATTTTTGGTCTGGGCTCTTATCTCTGTGGTGCCCACATAAATCAAGTGTAACTTCAGTGAGGACTCTTGCTTGTTCAATACTGATGCAAACGCAGATTAACACCAAACTGACCATCAGTCTCTAATGGGAAAATGCCATGGGTTGTGTTTCCAGTGCCAAGGGTGGTCAGCATTCAATAACTGAGATGTAATCATGGAAGGCGCTCAGGGAGTGCAGTTAAAGAATGGCTGGAGTGGACTGGAGTAGCTGACATACCTGAGAGGGATGTGATAAGTACCAATGGCTGCTCTTCTCCCTCAGGCTATGGGAAAAAGTCCCCAGAGGAGCAACACTCACTATTGGGACCACTAAATGTTACACTTTGCTCAGAGTAAAGGTTATTAACTGTACGGGGCTGGCAGGAATCCATTTGCAATAATTGTATTCTGTCTGGTTCCTCTGCTGCTTCTGCCAGTGGCTGAGGCAGTTTCCCCTTCTTGTCTTCAACAGCTACCTAGAAGTGGCTGTGTGACATTTACAGCTACTGGCAAAGCGGCCTTGATGAGGTCTTTAGTGGGATATTTTTGGAAACCATTTCAACTTTAATGGGATGCCCATTCGTCCACCTCAAAGGCTTGTCCTGTATCTGTTAGGCCTTTTATAGCTCCACGTTTCACATCTGGAAAAGTCACTTCCCTGACTTTCACCCCTCTGTTAGAAGAGAAGTTCCAGTGGAGTTAAAGCTTGACTTTATTCCTGGTTGTGCTCTCTGCCGTGTTGGAGGTGAGGGCTCTGTGCTGGATGGTGCCAGATGTGCACTCCACAACACCCACCCAGGGGACTCTGGGATTTCTTCTCCCAGCTCAGAGATTCCTCAGCTTCAATCCTGTTTGCCACACAGAGGATCTGATATTGCTTCAGGTTGCTCCAGCAGCAGGCAGTGCGCCTGAAAGTGTCCCTAGGGAATAAGGGAATGCAGATTGCTGCCATCCTGACACTGTAGAAGGATTTTATGAACAATTCCTTAACTTGGGACTGAACACAAATGACTTCATGTGGAACTCGGCAAGAATGGGTTGACCCTTTTTTGTCCTACTTCAACACAGAAATACAAAGTGTGCAAACCAATGTGATTTCCTTTATCGCTTCATATTGACACATCAAAATAGCAAGAAATTGAGAACAGGTTGACCAGAGCAGCTGTGGCTGTCCCTGGATCCCTGGAAGTGTCTAAGGCCAGGCTGAATAGGGCTTGGAGCAGACTGGGATTCTGGAAAGTGTCCCTGCCCATGGCAGGGGCGTTGAGACCCTTCCAATGCAAACCTGTCTATGATTCTAGGATTATAATAAGCTAAATTCTCTCTTTTCAGTTTGTATAGGACTCCTCTGATCATGAGAAGCAATGATATTTTGGTTACACTGAAGTAAATTCTCATTGGGTGTGTGAAAATATACATTTTAAATTTGCATTCATTATTGTTCACGTGTCACAACTCAGAGAACTTGTCCTGTGTTTAAAGGTGGGGGAGACATGAATGTGGATTACTTTCCCAACCTCAGCCTACCTTCCGTTGGGTTTCCTAACAGAGAAATCAAAAGAAATATGAAATCACAGAAATACAGAACGGTTTTGGTTGAAAGGGACCTTAAAAATCATCTATTTTCAACCCCCTGCCATGTGCAGGGAAATTGTTACCTCAGAAGTGGAACATGAGGGTTTCTAGATGTTTTCAGACAGTAAATGCAAATTACAAAATATTAAATAAGCAAGGGTTAATATTTTCCCAAGTTCTTTGTTTGATTTTCAAGCAGGTAATTTAAAAAGCTATTCAAAGATGTTTATAAACCACAGATACAGAAGAGTTCCTAACTGAGTGAAACTATGCAAGGACAAAACTTTTATTGACTTCGGAGAATACAGAGGCATTTGAATTGTTATTACTGTGCTCACCCTTCATTTGTGTTTTAGCTTTGTAATTTAGTTACCGGTGAGGTGCTTTGTAATTTAGTTACTGGTGATGTGCAATCACTCTTGATGAATGTGTTCACAACTAAGTTGTAACAAAAGCTGCTGAGTGTGTTCTGGGAGCTGCTAATGATCCTTAGCTATTATTAGCTGTAGTACCAGCCAGAGATGTTCAGCACTTCAGGATATTTTGTGTTTACGAATGGAACCCTTATTAGTGTCAACTCTCCAAAAAGTCCACCTGATTCTGACAGCTGTTTCCTGTAGGAAAAGGGAATACAGGTGCCCTCACCTCTTGTAAGTAACAGCTGTGTTAATTAACCAATACAGCCTCACCCCTGATGAGTCACAGCTGTATCCAATAAGGATGAGTGAGATAAAAGAGGAGGTGAGGTGGTGAGGGGAGGATCATGATGGAGGAGGAACCTTGAGGAGCATGAAGTGGAGAATCACAAAGTGGGATTCTGGGGAGAGAGAATCGCTGCTGTGAGGTCAGTGTGGGCTTACAGTTAGAACCTGTTTTTTGGAACCTCCAGTAATAGTGTAGCTGGGTAAAAGCTGCAGTCAGAGTTCAGCAGGAAATAACCAGCAGTCAGAGGCTGCACATTAATCCCTGCAGTCACAGTCTAGCTGGGTAAAAGCTGCAGTCAGAGTCTGCACACTGATCCCTGCAGTCAGAGCTCAGCAGGAAATAACCAGCAGTCACAGGCTGCACACTGATCCCTGCAGCCATAGTCTAGCTGGGTAAAAGCTGCAGTCAGACCCTGCACACTGATCCCTGCAGTCAGAGTTCAGCAGGAAATAACCAGCGGTCAGAGGCTGCAAGGGAAACCTACAGCAGGAGGTTGCTGCAGCCAGAGCCAGTGAATGGTTGGAGTCAGGATGGCTGAGCTGTGAAGAGGAATAAACCTGGACCCTTTTCATGCTGTGATAAACAAGAAGTCTGTGTCTTAGCTCATTTCTACCCTCTAACGAGGGGGCTGCTGCAACAGTTTCTAGGCACTACAGGGAAATAATGGTCAGTGGTGTAAATGAGCCTGTTTCTGGGAGAGGGATCCGAAGCTCCAAGTGAAGCGCATCCCATGTGAGATGAACTTTCCAAACCCTTCATCTGTTCAGTATCCCTGTTTAGAAAAATTGTACTGTGTGCTGTGCTTGGTAAGAGTCATAAATATGTTCCTCCTGGTACAAAAGGCTTCATGTTTGCTGTTATCTGGTCTCATTTTCTTGTTCAGCCATGATGCTTTCTGACCGGAGTGTGATTATTTCAGATTGTTAGGATTTACCCTAGTAAGAGACTCATATGTGTTTTTTAGAGGCTGGAGTACCTGCAGTGTTTTCCATGAGTCTTTGGAACTTAGCAGGGAAAAACACCTCCAGAACCAGAGAAAAGCACTTCTTGCTCTATGAAATTCTGTTCAGTTTTGGCTGAGATCTAAAATTGCTAATTTCCCTTTTTAGAATTTAATTTCTTAGCAAAATACTGGAAGTTTGTCAAAACATAAATCGTGTAGCCTGGCACACTGTGCCACTGTGGACCATGGCAGGTGGCATTGGCAGGGACATGGGCTCACTCGGGGAACACTCAAAAAGGATTTGGGCTACACTGGACTTGTAATGCAATATTGTCTCAATGATTCTAGTAAGTGAACAAAAAAGTAACCTCAGTACTCCACTTCCCAGTCAAGATAAAGATCTCCTCTCTTTGGCGGGAGATGCAGTTTCTTGTGTGAACACAGCTGGTGGAAGGTGACGGAGAACTGTTGGGATTTCTCTTTCTGCTTGTTCTCACATGAAGAAAAGACTGGAATACAACAGTCCTCTCCTCTTTACAGTGGTTTTCTTGTATTATGAGTGGTTTCAGTTGCAGTGTCAGGAACTCAGAAGTTATGAATAGCCGGCCACCTTTTAATTCAGCAACTCTGGGCACTGGGAAGAAACCTCAAATCCTGTGTCTGTTCGACCAGGGAGCCCTGGAGGGGCTGGAGCGTGTCCAGGGCAGGGAAGGGAGCTGGGCAAGGGGCTGGAGCCCCAGGAGAGGCTGAGGGAGCTGAGAAAGGGGCTCAGCCTGGAGAAAAGGAGGCTCAGGGGGGAGCTGGTGGCTCTGCACAAGTCCCTGACAGGAGGGGACAGCCAGGGGGAGTCGGGTTCTGCTGCCAGGGAACAGGGACAAGGGGACAGGGCCTCAAGCTGTACCAGGGGAGGCTCAGCTTGGATATTAGGGAAAATTCGCTCACCAAAAGGATGGTCAGGCACTGGAAAGGCTGCCTGGGGAAGTGGTGGAGTCACCACATCTGGAGTGTTCAAAAAATACATAAAAGTGGATTTGTGCTGGTGATCTTGGAGGGCCTTTCCAGCCTCACTCATTCTGAGATTGGGACATCACCTTTAACTGCAGCACTGAACTCTCTGGCAGCTTTCTCACATACCTGGGGCACGTGCACCTGCGAGTGTGTCAGGAAGATTCCCAGCTCATGTGTGGAATTCCAATGTGCCTAGAGAGGAGAACAACACGGAGGATTGCTGAAAGAGAAAGGCTGGCCTGTGCTGGGGGCAGCTGGAGGAGAAGAATTCTCCTTTGTCTCTGTTTGTGCATGTTGCTGAGCAAGCCCCTTCAGCCAGAACAGCTTTTGTGGCCATTTATTGTCTCATCTCCTGCACCCTCAGGCTTAATGTGGAGAAGTGCTGAGCACTCAGAGCTGCAAATGAAATCAATGGGCAGTGTGGTCACTCAGCATTCCCCAAATTAACTAGGAGTGGGATGGGTATCTGAACATGGGGACAACAGCAGGTTCTGGGTGCCAACCTTTCATCTGCAAATGATTTGCAGCATGGCTGGTTTGGATTGTTTGTGTCTGTTGTGAACACAACTTGCAGTAGATGTAAATTAATTATCGTGTGTGAGATGCTTCTGGCTATAATTTCCAGCAATAACACATGGAATTAACGTATTTTCCATGAGCAGCAGATTGTGGGTGGTATTGAGGTACAGATCTATAGTGCACACAGTGTACACGTCACACTTATATAGGTACAGATGGCTTGAGATGGACCAGCACATGAAGGAGCTGCACCTGCTTCCACTGAAATCAATAAAATTTCCATCCATTTCAGTGCTCACAGGAGATGATGGATTAGGAGAACTTAATTTGGGGCTTTGGGGAATGATATTCACAACTTTAATTGTATTCATATAAAATGCACATTGATCCTTGAACAAATTCTCGGTACAGCTGGCCACTGAAAAAGAAAAATCAGAACTTTGCAAATGCCTCTGCACGTTCTTCCTGTGATTAACTGTTCTTTAAAAGAGAAGAGAAGGTAGGCATGTAATAGAAATTATGGCCCCGTTTGCAATTATTCTGATTAGTAAAACAGATTAAGTAGAATTTAAGGCATGAGCTTAGTGAATGTAGCCATACCTAAACAAACAGTGGCAATTCTGCTCTTTCACTCTGAATTTTAAGCTTAAGTAAATGGCAGAGTCATTTAAATTATATGTAAATATTTGATCAGTGGAGTCTTGACACTTTTGCTTGTAATTCCTACTCTCTTGTTAAAATCATCCACCAAATTTTGAAGTAGAAATTAAATTTTTCTCTAATTAAAAGCATCACTTTTCAAATATGATTGTGCACTGTAACAAAAGCCCCTGAATTCTGCATTAGCACAGAAGCTTCTGAGCTCTCAGGTCTGTCAGTCTCCTGTATAAGCAAACAAGACTCTCTGCTAGAATCTCTGTGACTCATCTAATGGTGGTGGGGAGAAATACCTGGCCAAGGCAACACCTGGGACGCCGAGCAGCATTGCCCTCATGCTTAAACTCCTTCTGCTTCCTTTCCTTCCTCTAGGAGTTAATCTGAAGAATTTGGATGTTTAAGAAGCATGAGGGAAGGGAAGTAAGAGAGGAGAGGTTTTAATTCACCTGTGTGCTTACAGATACTGCTGAGGCATGAGCTGTGAGCTGATTTGCAGAGTGCACATCGCCATTCAAATATTTACAGTGTACCTGTAAAGCACCTGGCTGCCACAGGGGTTAAAGTCCCTGCTCTCATCACTTTTGTATGGGAGAGAAACGCAAGAAGGCTCCATCTGAATCAAAATGACTTTTGCTTTTGCCCTCAGAGAAGGTGAGGGGAAAAAAGTTTGAGCCTCAGGTTCAGCTGAGGAATTTAATCTGGATTTACACAGGTGGAATTTAGAAGAAGGGGTCACCAGGTGGCTGAGTAAGTGTAAGAACAACTGGCAGCTGAAGGGGATGGTGCTGCACCACCTGCAGGGTCTGCTCATCCCAGGCCTGCTCAGCAATGGCTTTGCTCCTTCTCTGGCTCCTCAGTGATCCCCCTTGGCTTGTTAAAGATGAAGGAAATGTTGTCTGTTGCTGCCAGCTGAGTTTTCTGCTGATTTAGTGAGTTGAACTGGGTCAAGTGAAGTTGCTGCAAGGCTAAGATGGACTTGGGGAACTTCTCTTTTGGTGGCAGGGAAACCAACTGGTCAGAACTCATTTTTTGAGCCCTGCTTGGGTCTTCATGTGAGCAGCTGTGGTGGGAACAGCAGCGGCAATGGGGTTGGGATTTGGGATCTCCAGACAACCTCAGTCTTCTTGGGGTTTTATTGTTAACTAATTGTTCTTTGCATCCTGTTCTGAGTGGAGGAGTCTGGCCTGGGCTACTGCATTGATCTGGGCTTAAGCTTACAAACTTTGGGGGCAGAGGTAGGGGAAGTTTCAGTGTATATGCAGTGTTGTTCATAAATATTGAAGTAAAAAATGAATAATGGCTAAGTCCCTGAGTCCACAGGCTGCTGATCCTACCTGTTTCAGATTTTTCTTCAGATACTTCACCAAAAATCTTCCATTAAGACTGCAAACCTCACATATTCAGGAAATGCTTATATTTAAAGCAAATTAACAATGAAGCTCGTGGGCCTCTATTGAAGTGCACGAGAATCTTTACAAGTATCTCTTGTTTGTAAAGACAAATGTGCAAGGACAACTGCTGCAAGTCTAAACACCACTTCTGCTAATGAGCTGACTCTGTGCCAGCACCAGGACACACCATACTTCCCCTTCAGCCGCTGTAATTAATATTCATTCTTACTTCACGGAAATCACCCCACACCAGTATCCCCGAGCTAATCCCGCTCTCGGATTCCGGCGTGCCGCGGTTCCTCTCTGTTTCAGTGAAGTTTGCGGGTTTGTTTTTATTATTTTTTTTTCCTCCCTAGTGAGTTAAACCTCCGCAGGTGCGGGGAGCGCAGAGGTGAGGAAGAGGGGGCGATGTCGGCCGGGCCGGGGAGGGCAGGAGGGAGAGAAGGAAGGCAGGCGGGAGAGCGGAGCCGGTGCCTGCGGCTGCAGTTCGCCGTCCCTCCGAGCCGCGGCGGGGGCACACTCCGCCCGCGTTTGGCGAGCGCGGCTCCGCGCCGCTCCCGGAGCGGGGCAAGGCGGAGACAGCCGGGGCCCGAGGCGGAGGTGAGCACGGGGGCACCGGGGATGGGATGGGATGAGACGGGACGAGGGACTCTCACGGGAACAGCGGCCCCGCGCTCAGCGGGTGCGAGAGGGAGCGAAGCCGCCCGCCCCAAACCACTCGCCCCAGCGGCTCCTTGGGGACCCGCGGCTTGGGGCCACAAGCGCGACCGCGGTGAGGGTCTCTGAGCAGTGGGTGCTGCTCCGTGGCGCCGTCCGAGGGAGATGCACTCGTATCCGGGCTACTTGGCAGCATCCCCCTCCCCTCGGGTCAAACTGTGCCCCTCGTCTGATATCCCGAGTGTTAGAGCTCCTCGGGACTCTGGAAATCCGGTGCGAGTGCTTCCGAAGGCTGGGATTGGTTGTTAGGATTCCAAAGGAATTAGCGGGGTCTTCTGACAATATCTGGGGAAGAACAGGTTTTACTCGGCTTCCGTGCAGAAAATTTGTGGTTCCTAAGTCTGCGCTGACGTTTGGATCTGGGAGGATATTGAGACACTCGAGATTTACGTGGTCATCTTCACGTGAAAGGTCAGGAGTGATTATTTTCCTTTTTAAAAGGTTTTACAGACAGGTGCTGGTGGTTTTGCTGATGGAGTTGCCCGCAAAAGTGTGAGGGAGGAGCACAGATAAACCCAATAAAGGGATTTAAAGGCAAGAAGGGAGGGGAATTTGGTGTAATTAAACGGGCAGATTCTCGTTTTGTACTCATTTAGCTAAGGAAAAACTCACTTCCAGGAGAGAGAGCTTGTCCTGCCCCGGGCTGGAGATGAGTGGAGGGGTAGGGTGAAGAGGTGGACATTTGCTTTTGAAACCAGCAGCCGTTTAGCTGCCGCTCATTTTTGAGGGGTCCTTCCCTTGTATCGGCCATAAACGGCTGGATCAACGCGGAGTTTGTTTATTGGGAAACGAAGATTTGCGCTGCTTTAGGGTAACACCGGAGGTTTACCCCCGCGGGGTCTCTCGTGCTGCAGCAGTGAGTGCGGCTGGGTTTGTGCGGGATGTTCTGGGGGAGCAGCTGGGGCCGGGCTGACCTGCCGCGCACATCGGGCCGCCAACAGGTCCCCGCGGTGTTGATTCGCCACCTGAAACTTCGCTCGCCGGATTCAGACGGGCGGCAGCCCTGAGACATTCAGCCTCCGAGGAAACAGGCCTACAGGTGGCATTTGGCGATCAGGCATCAGCAGCGAGCACAGCCTCGGCAGTGGGCGCGCTCCGGTCCGGAGTTGGGCTCAGTAAGTGCCGGGAGCGTCTTTGCCGGAGGTTCCTTCCCCGGCGCCGCGGAGCATCTCCCGCTCGGGCAGGGCGGGGGGCGCGGGGTGGGAGCGCAGTGCAGCCGCGGCGGGAGGGAAGGAGCACACCCCGAGCCCCTGGCCCGCTCTGCCGTGCGCTGCCTGCCCCGGCTGTGCCCGTGGCCGGCTGACAAGACGGGCGGTGGGGCTGCCGGGGAGTTGGGCGCGCTATCCCGGAGGAGCACCGGCTGCCGAGGCAGGGATGCTCGGAGTCCTCGCGGAACGCTTGCTGCCTTCTTTCTCCCCCCCACCACCTCCTCCTCCTCCTCCCTCTCTTCCTTTTTTTTTTTTTNTTTTTTTTTTTTTTTCCCCTTTCGCCGATGCGGGGAGGCGGGCACGAGCAGCGGCTCCGCAGCGCAGCAGCGCTTTCCCCGCGCCGGGAGCCGCGGCCGCGCCGGGGGAGCAGCGGCGGCCCCGCTCCCTCCCGCGCTCCCCCCGCCCCTGCGCAGCCACCGCCGCAGCCGCGCTGGCCCCGGCGGGCGGAGCGGAGCCGCCGCTGCCCCCGCGCCCGCACGGACCCCGCGGGCCTCGCTGCCTCGGAGGGCGGCGGCCCCCGGCCCGTCCCGCTGCCCGTCGCGGCCGAAAGTTTCCCGGCGGAAAGGGGGTAAGTCGGGGGCGACGGAGGGATGCGCAGGTGGGGGGGGATGATGCTGGACCTGCCCTGCCGCGGCTCCTCGGGTTGCCTCAGCCCGGTGGCTCCCACCCTGCTGGGGCGAGGGCAGGGCTGCGCGGCCGGAGCCGGGAGAGCCTCCTCAGGCGAGGCCGAACACCCATCTCTTCCTCCCCTTCCCCATCGGTCCCTGCCGCCGAGCAGAGGAGAGACGGTGACCTCAACTACTGTGGTGTCCCTTTGAGATGCGGGGTTAATTTGCGAGGGCCAGTGGCGGCAGAAATGCAGCGCTCGGTCTTTAATATCTGCATATGGTAATAGGTAAAATAAAGGAACCCGTTAGTATTCCGCTCCTGTGATACTTGGCGCGGGAGAGGCTGCTGCTCCATCTCATTTCCGAGCTCCTTTGGGGGGAGCGGAGTGGTGCTGGGCGCCTTCCCTGCTGCCTTTTCCCGAGTGCCTCAGCTCCTCAGGCACCGGGGGAGTCCTGCGGAGGGGACGCGGGAAGCTCCTCGCCTTGCAACCGCAAAGCTGCGGAGAGACACCTTGTCGGGCTCGGGAAGGCTTTGGGAACGGGATCATGGCAGGAATGAGCAGGGTAACTCCGGTGCCCGGCTCCTGGTAGGTGACGAGACTTTGCTGCCGACCTTTTACACACCCCGGTGATTTTATCTACCCCCGTGGCCGGTGCGAGCCCTGTGTTTGAAATGTTGTGCGAACTCGAGGGATGCGCGGTGAGGTCAGCGTGGGGGCTGGAGCCTGAGCACGGATATTACCTTGGGAAGAGCAGGACAGAGGGTGTGGGTGGTGTCATCCGGGGGCACACGGCGGGAGAGGCAGGTGCCGGCTTTCCAGCCCCTCTCTGCGCGTTTCGGCAGTGGCCATTAATGATGATTGGATGTTAATTCGGAGGCAGGGGTGTGGTAGTCGAAGGAGTTTTCGGATGCAAACCAATTGACTCATTTGGGCCCCGCCGAGGTGTGGGGGGAAGCCCCTGTGTTTGCAAGGCGGGTAGCTCCCACTCCCATCATCAAAAGTTAAGGTGGAAACATTTCCGTGTCTGTTCCCACCCACCCCCCGACGGGAGGAGGTTCGTGACATATAAATTTCTCAGACTGCTCTTTGGGCTGTCTGTGTGTGAAGCAAATACGTTTCTCACTTCGACTGAGAACAGTTTTGCTCTCTGATGAGTGGAAACTGGGGGGGGGGGGAAAGAGACGTTTAAAAATAAATCCGACTGTAGAGCTGGAGTGGCAAAAGCAAATGTTCTCGAGATCCCACGTAACAAGCTGGGGATGAATGCAAACTGTTCCTGCCGTGTAACTTCTCCAAATTCTGCTCTCCCTGAGAGACGCGATCTCCTCCTGCCTCCCAGCAGAGTTTGCATGGATCGCGGAATGGGTGTGAGGGCGCTTTTCCCGGCGCCCTGGAGGGGCAGCGGGAGCGTGCTGGCACTGCCCCGGGAGTGACAGCCTCGTCACACTTGTCACCCGGCACCTGCAGCAGCGGCATAGGAGCCCACCCTGCTTCAAGTTTCTGGTGTGCCAAAGCTTTGTGAAATTTGAGGCAGATTGCTCCCAAATCGGGCAATAGTGGTTCTCCCCTCTCGCTTCAGCTGCTGCGGACGTGGCAGGCCCCCCTCATGTCACCCTCTGGAAGGCACAGAGGCTGTAGGTGACACGTGTTTCATGTGTTTCATTTCCAAGGGAATGACTGTGGACAGGTAAAGGGATGCTTAAATTGGGCTTGCTCATTTTTTTATTCGAAGTTTCCTGCTTGTTCTCTAATTTCCCAATGACAACATGTGCACCTAACTGGAAAAGTGTAAGAGTACCTGATTCCTCTGGCAAAATGGGAATGATTGGCAGGGCAACCTGCTAAAAGCAAGTGCTAGTTCAGTGTGCGTTTTTCAGGGGAAGAGGTTCAGTCAGCTTTGTGACACCAGGGTTATCACTCGCTCCTCCCCCAATGAAGCATCACATCAGCTGTGTGAATGAACTTCTCAGAGGTGGGCTCTGATTTTCTGCACAGAAATGGAAGCCTGAAGCACAGTGTTGAGTTGCTGCTGTGTATCCATGATATGGATGCCTGGGGTAGCTTGGGGTTGGTGGCTGTTTGGGACAGCTCCACTGTAGTGCTGGGTGGGCATCTGCTGTAGACTGAAGCCTTGTGCTTCAGAAGCTGCTACAGGACTGATTCAGGGATCCAGAGCTTTGCCAGGGCTGACAGAAGGGTATGAATATCAGACAGGAGTTAGAACTTGGCTTGAGCTCTTTTCCCTCAATTTGCAAACTAAACTTCCATAAGTTCCTTATGTATTGCTACTGGCCCCTGGACACTTCAGGAACCACATTTTTACTTGGTTTACATTTACTTACATCTTTAAAAAGTGGTCTCCCTTGTTTTCTCCTCCTTTCCTTCTTCCCATGCCTTAGCAGCCTGCAACACATGGAGATTTACCCCTGAACTCTGGGATTTAAGTACTTTGTTAACAGATTCAAACGAGGGACATTAAGTTGTTAAAACTCTGCTCATGGTTAGTAAGCAGGTGAAGGAAATGAAACGAGTAGCTTGGCACTTTTTCTTTCATGGCTTTAGTAAACTTCTGGTAGCAATTAGGCCTCAGTCAAAATGCTCTTAAACAGGAAAATAACATGAACAGTAGCTTTCCCTTTATTTGTTTTGGGTTTGTTTGTTTGTTTTTTTTCACTTGTGTCTGCATATGGGCCTCTGTCCAGCCAAGCAGCAAAAGTCTGAAAATAGGAAAGTAAAATCTGGTCTTAGTTCAGTTTTAACAGTAAGCCTGATATAAAACCATTGGTTTGGCAAAGAGAACCTTTTTAGCCATGAAGGTTGTTCTTGGATCCTCTTCATCCAAGCTTGAAGTAAACTTAACAGACTCCTGGCAAAATGAAGCATTGGATTTTTTTTGTGTGTGAACCAGCTGTTTTTCTCTTAAACTCAGAGTGCAGAGATGAAAACTGATCTGTTAGCCAATTATTATTTACTTCTTGATACTTGAAACATACACAGAGATAACTGAATAGTGGAAACTTGAAGTCCAGATCAAGCCAAAACGCTGCTTAAGAATGAAACCTGAATTTGCTTGTTCTGTCCTAATAATGGTTTATGAATTCAGTGTCTGAACCACAGCAAACAGTAGTTAAAGTGGCAAGGATTATTGCTTAAAAATCCTGCAATCAGAGCTTGCTGTTTTAATTAAAAATAACTAATCAACTGATTGATGAAGAGAAAAAAAAAAGTGCCTTGCAGGTATATATTAATTTTGCTGCTACCAGAGGATTCTATGTGAGACATTTGTTGATGTGAAGTCTTTTGGGGGAAGAGACGTTGAGTGCCTAAAAAGCTTGTGCAAGCACAGCAGAGCAGGCTTCTGGGAGAGGAGATGCTCCTGCAGCTTTGCATGCTTAGGTGATTTATTAAAAGAGACTTGACAATCAGCACCAACTCAGCAGTAGTGGAAAGTGGTTTGGTTTTGGCACTTCAGGTGGTGGGTGTGACCCCCTGGCAGTGGCTTGGGCTGTTCCTGGGCTGTCAGGGTTAGGATGACAGGCTGTTCTTGGCCCGCTGCATATCTGGCTGGATTTTTATCAAGCTGTAGCTCCAAAGAAGGTAGAACAATAATTCTGGTGGCTGGTGACAAACCTCTGGAGGAAGAGCTAAACTCATTTAAAAGCGTGTCTGTTTTGTACATATAAATCTATGCTCAAAACACACAGCTTTGTGTGTGAGAGGGAGAAGGGTGTTCCCCCTGGATTCACTTGGGAAGGGACAGCCAGCAGGGAGAAGGGTGATCTGCAGCTGGAGTGGGGCTGCAGCTGCCTTGAATCCCTGTGGATTCCCTTGTTGTCAGAAATTCGACCTTGTCAGTGTGATTGCCCTCAATCCTTGGTTAATCCCAGAATCCCCAAATGGTCTGGGTTGGGAGAGACCTTACAGCCCATCCGGTCCCACCCTGTGCTGTGACCAGGGACACCTTCCACTATCCCATCTTGCTCCAAGCCCAGTCCAACCCGGCCTTGGACACATCCAGGGGCAGCCACAAAATGTTAAGGAGCTACCTTTGAGGTTCCAGGGTGCAGCAAACTCCAGCACTGCTGAACTGGGATGAGCAAGGAAGCCCCTCTGCTCTCTGCCTGTGTGGGAAAGGCAGGGGAAGGTGTTAATTGTTGGTTGGTTTGTTTGTTTGGGCTGCACTGGAGGAACTTTGTCTCTGCTGGGAACCTCTTGCAGGGAGTTTGGAGAGCAATTAGAGGCCCAAAGAGATGAGTGGTGGGCCTCAATCAGGAAGCTGCACCTGGAGTGGCAGCAGAGCTGGGATGAGGCTGGTGCCAGCCGGGCTCTCCCACCCTTGCCTGAGCTGTGCTGGTTCATACTGGGAATAACCACTGGGAAATAAAACTCCAGTGGGAATTTGCATTGGCGGCATCAAGATTGCAATCTTAGCCTAAAGGTGAACAGAGGTATCCTGGGCTTTCTCCCAGTTTTCCTTGGAGCTTCAAACAAACCAACCTTGCCTGTCCTGGATGTTTGCCTGAGGAAGGGCCATGGACTGCTGTCCTTCTCCATCCTGCTTTGTCTGTCATCAAACAGTGCCCTGCAACACAGAAAAAAGACAGTTCTGGTTCAAATAAATTCCCTGGAATAGTGCAGTCTGAAGGGCAAGGAAAAAAAGAGCAACAGAGGGAGGTTCAAAGGGAAGTGCCACAAAGGCTGCAGCTGTTTTCTGTCACTGAAATGCGCCCTTATTTTTTTTTTTTTTTAATTTAGTTCATACGCTTCATTTTCTAACCTGAACAAACCATTTGAGGTATTGAGAGAAGTGAGGTAAAAAGGCAAAGCTGACTGATTAAAGCTGGCGGAAGGATTTCTGGGAGCTGTTTGGGAAAGATGCAAGGAGAAAAATACTCCTGGTAAAGCATTTTGAGGAGCCATCTTAGCAAGAGTAGTGAGTCCTTTCTAAAGTAAAGATTATGCTTAAGAACTGAAACGCTGCCCTGGTTGAAGCGATTTAATTAATGGGAGACAAGCATGCAACCACTACTTTTACCAGTGCCTGTTATTAATTTGGTGGTTGGGCAGCCAGATTTGGGTAAGAATTTGTGCCTAAAATAGCTTTGCTTTTCCGGAAGTACACATTAGAACACATTTCTACTTAAAACCAACCCAAATAATTCTGTATTTAATGGCTTAGGACCCAGGTTGTAAGCATGAAGGTGTAAATCGCAGTGCCTGAGGATCTGTGAGGGCCATGTGGTAAGGGTTGGTGTTATGATGTGTTCATTTTCCAAACTTCTTATTCTAACTGGAGAACCTCCCTGCACAGCCAGGTTATTGCGTTCACTTTGTTCATGTGCTGACTGCTGAATTTAATTAATTCACTTGGTTCCTTCTTACATATTTTACACAGATAAAAATACTCCTTTGTTTCCCATTCGAATTCTGGTTCAGTGCTCACCCATTGGAGGGTGTGGCTGATTTTTTTTTTCTTTTGGATGAGATATACAACTGCAATCTGTGACCTGGCATTTCGTGTGGTGCTTTTGACAAAAACATGGATACTAATCGCAGTGTGAAGAGTAATTTGAATGGCTGATTGCAAGGTTTTCAGTTTTCCCCTCTATACCTGGAGAAGCAGTGCTCCTGTCTCAGTGGGTGTTGTCTTCCACTGGGCACTTCCATGGTTGATTTTTAGCAACAGGGAGAGAACTGCTGTGATCTGATGGTGTGGGTGTGCTGGGAGCTATCCCATGGGAATGCTCCACACGGACATTGTGACCTCTGTGCCATTCCCTACCTCTATGTGAGTGTAGGACTCCAGTTTTCTCTGGTATCCACGTTATGGGAAACAGCATCGTTCAAAGCCAACAGTTCTACAGAGATATCAGGACATTCCTTGGGCTGGCAGCTCCAAACGCCACTGGGATGACATCGGGCAGCTTTGTGCTCCCTCCTCACAGCTCTTGGTGTGAGCTTGGCCTGTGTGCAGGGCTCTTTCCCCAGTCCAGCAAACGCCCCTTCCCTGCTCCCATCACAGGAGCTGTTCACACTTCAGCGATGGATTTTACAGCACTGGGCAGGTGGCACTTGGATTATGGGTTGGAAGTGGGCTTGGCAGGGCAGGATTTGCAGCTGGATTTCAATCTTGGAGGCCTTTTCCAGCCAGGATTTTATGATGATGATTACTATCATGATTGTAGAGAAAAGGAATCTTTTTCTGGAAAGAGAAATCCGCTATGGAATTTTGGGAGTAGCAGAAAAGGCAAACATGGTTGATGTGGTTTTGATTGAGCTTTCATTAAGCTGTTTTTTGAGTGTTTCCTCTAAACAACAAATATTTGAGGGCGGCTGCACTCCAAGGTTACGCTCTTGAGCGCTATGGTAGATCCTTATTCTCAAGATTCTCCCCTGAACAGAACTGTGCTTCACCAAGAATTGTGCTTCACCATGAATTCATGGATTATGAACTTCTATGGGCTTGTTCTTCCAGTTTTTACACTCGGGTAATATCCAAGCTTGAAATAACTTGGGAACCTTTGGTTTCTGGTGAAGTGTTCAACAACACAAAATAGCTTGTAGCTTTCTTCTTTGCTTTTGTCTGCAAGCAGAGATTGCAAGTTTGAGGAAACTGTGAGGCAGCACAGTGGAAATAATTAGAATATGGTGTATTTAATTTAACTTGTTGCATCAAGAACAAGTGCAAACTAGAAGTGAAACCCAGACTCTAATGGAATTAGGTTGTGACACTTTAGTGCCACGTGTATGACAAGGAAAAATGAACAACTTGATGCAGGAACAGATTGCCATTGAATTTTTATTTTTTTTCATTTCCTGTCAAAGAAAGGGGAGAGAGATAGATGTGTGAGCACAAGATAAATCCAAAGAAGCACCGACTGGTTTCTGAATCCACTTAGCTTATGGAGCTTCAAGTTATTTAACATTCACAAATAGGATCTTTAAATCTCTCAAGAGCAGTCTGAACTCTGTTACTCAGATGTCCACTAGAATGAATTTGTTCATAGTAATGAAATTGCTGAAGTCTTGATAGTCAAGGAGCTTTCCAAGACTCTCATTTTACTAAAGTTCCTGGACTTTTTCCATTATAGGTGCCCAAATCAATCACAGACCAGATGATAATCTTATTCAGCAGCCTTCCTTTAGTACTTTTTCACAATTTTTTTACTTTCTGAGAGCAATGCCTTTCATTAGAATAAAACTTGCCTTCTAGAAAAAAAATAAATCTTTTAACATTTAATATGAAACAAAGTTATTTGCATAAGCCCTTATACCTGAGGAAGATCTGGATAAATGCACCTGGTGAGTTTCAGACGGTTTTGGTTTTTAAGGCTGTACAGCCATGAATAAAATAGAATTCACGACTGGCGAACCACGGGGCTCGTAAAATTCACTTTGTATATGGAAAAACTCCAGGGCACGAGATACTGTGAAAACACAGTTGGAGTAGAAGTGCACAGCCCCCAGGAATTCCCCAGCAGCCTTGGTGGTGTCCTTGTGCCTGGCAGCCCCCTCGGGAAGTGGAGGAGGGAGAGGGGAAAGGCTCCTGGTGGATGGTGGGTCTCTGGATTTATCTAGAGGTTTCCATGGATGAGGGAAATTTGGCAATATGGCAACTAGAGCAGGATAGGAAAGCTGGGCACCATTGTGGCATTTTTTTCATCTGGGAAGGAAGCTGAGGAATGAAGTTACTGAATAGATGAATCAGGTTGCTCATGACATTCATAATAGATGGAGGCTTTGTCCACTGACGCTGCAACCCACTTCCCCTTCGGCTTTGTTTCTTCCTGATCATAACTTCAAACAGCAGTGAATGACAGTGCCTGCATTGCCTCATTGAAGGGAAAGGACAGAGGTTTATTGAAACCCCTTAAAAACTCTCCTTTTTAGGGGTGGGTTTACAATGGTCTTCCTTAGAGTCTTCGACAATGTTCCTATTCTAATATCTTTCAAGGCAGATTACAAAAAAAAAGTCTTCCAACTACTAAGGGAGTCTCAAACTAAAGGGATCCATCCATCAGAAATATGGATGTTATGTCCTCTTGCCCTCCCACAATTTTCAGGATAGTGACAAGTTTATGACTTGGGCTGCCAGCCACAGACGGTGTCATTGAGGACATGAAATTCCAAGTTCTTTCCAAGGATATCCTCGTGTAACTCCTGTGGTAGGAATGAGCAGGTTTTGTGTTTTGGTGGCACAATGGGTGATGGTGATGCCAAGGCTACTGCAAAATGAGCTCAGTCTTTTGAGCTACGCACATGTGATAAAAGTTGGGGCTTTTTACATAGAAATGGATCAGTTCAGGGCAATTGTTGGACTGGTTTGAAAATAATTCTGAACTGAAATGAGGCTGGCATTGGTGGTGCCAGAGTCTAGTCCCTGTGTGCTGAGAAGAGGTGGTGGTTTGGTGGGGACACGTAAAACTGAAGAGAAAGTGTCATGTAGCTGGAAAACAAATTTAAATCCTAAATTTGCACTGAGTAACCTGAATGTTCCTGTAGAATTCTTCTGTCTGTGTGTTTTGGAGTGAAGCAAGTCTTTAACTTGGTGTTAAAACCAACAGCTACAGTTTATGGAATCCCAGAATGGCTTTTTGCTGGAAGGGACCTTAAAGCCCATCCAGTGCCATGGGCAGGGACACCTCCCACTGTCCCAGGCTGCTCCAAGCCCCAAAGTCCAGCCTGGCCTTGGACACTGCCAGGGATCCAGGGGCAGCCACAGCTGCTCTGGGCACCCTGTGGCAGGGCCTGCCCACCCTGCCAGGGAACAATTCCTTCCCAAAATCCCATCCAATCTAATGCCCTGCTCCTCTGTCTGTACTCAGATATCTTTCCCGATGTCCGTAACATCTTCACTTTGCTGTTGGAATACTGGAGGTGATCTGGGAGATGTCCAGGGTCCTGAAACAACAGAACTGGAGTCACTCAGCAGGGAGAGAGTCCCTGAGACAGGAACATCTCCTACCTGTGGTTCACCAAGAAATGTGTCCAGTGGGACTGTGCAGTCTCAGAAAAATAGCTCCTTTCCAAGACAAAAACTTTGGAGGATGATTCATTGCAATTATTCGTGTCCCTGTAATATCTGCTGGAATTCTGCTCTTCGGGATTTAGTGGGAAACCACCTGCTGTCTCCTGATACAAGTGAATGTGTGCACATGCTCCAGGTCTGTCTAAGTACAGGGGCATTTATTTGTAATGCAAAAAAAATGAATTTTTTTTGATTAAGTGCAGTTGTAGAAAAGGCACACACAGGTTTTAATTTTAAGACCAGTGTAGATCAATCTTGTCAACCAACATTTGTTTGCAGTTCTTGTACCGCTATATGTATTTTAACAAAATCACTTGCAGCTTAATATTATATGGGAAATTAAGAGTAATGAAATCCATCACTGAGGTCCTGTTGTGAGCAGACAGGCTGAAACTCTTGTTAATGTGCTGGTTTACTCACAGAAATGCTCTTTCCCTTTCACTCAGTCTCCTGATCAAATTTTAACAGGAGGTTTGACATTTACATGACATTCACATCTGTAGGAACACTGTTTCCTTTTCCCCACCGCTCCGTTTTCTCGGAGTTAACATTCTGCTGGAAGCAGTGAGAGGGCTTGGAGAAGGCAGCCAGCAGGAAAAGATCACTGTAATAAATTGGTTGTGTTCTCCAGGCTGGCTACAACTATTTCAGCCTTCTGGAGGGGTGGGAAAAAGGCTTTAACCCACAAATTGGTGGCAATTTTTGGGGCATTATCCAACACATTGCCTGGTCGTGGACCCCTTGTTGCTTTTAGTGGAGGGAATTGTGCAGCGTTAGGAATAACGCGGTGCTTGCTGTTGGCATGGATTTGGATGAGGCTGTGGGGCTCAAGAATTTGAGAAGGAGCTGGAAACCTGGGATGAGGATGTAAACCCCTCAGGGAAGGATGAGGGTGGATGATGCTCAGCCAGAAGGTCCCTTGCTGAGCTGTGTGAAGACCTTGGAAAGGGGCAGGGATGAGCCAGAGGCAGTGTCTTGCTCACAGTGTTGAGGAACAATGGGAGCTCCAACAGAGCTTCCCATTTTACCTGCTTTTGCAGCTATATCCACTTGTGAGTGCCTAAATGCTGTCCAGAGCCTCCTAAAAGCCTCCATGGAGCTGTTTTAGCTTTGGTTCTGCTCAGTTCAGAGCTGATAGAGGGGTGTGTGTTCCGTGGGCATGCAGGAGTGGGTTGTTTTTTGTGGAAAATGGGGACATTCCTGTGCTGAAGAGGTTTTGTTGCATGCAAAGGAGGAAGGACATGGAAACATGGAAGTTTGGATGCGAAATCTGAAGCAGGCACTGACAGAGTGAAGCTGGCCTGAGCATGACCAGTACCAGGCTCAGAAGGATTAATCTACATTGCCATATGAAATAAAGTTTTATTTTCAGATGTTTCTATTTCCCCAGTCTGATGGGCACAGCCTTTCTGGGGAGCTGTATGCCAGCCTTGCCCTGCTGTATGTTTTTTAATTAACTGTGCATATGATGCAATCTTGGTCTTAATTCCATCATAACAATACTGCCAGGTGGATTTAGAGGTTGAATTAGCAGCGTCTCTACTTAAAAAAAAAAGGGGGTCCAAATGGAACTACTCAAAAATAAAAATTCATATGTTTCCCAGATCGCAGGCTCTAGGGTTTTTGGCAGTGGCCTGTTCTCCTGTGGTTAGTAAGGAGCCATTTAGATATTTTAGCTGACCTATCCTTATATAGTTTCAGGCAGGCCTTGAACTTGAAATTTTGTTGAGAACAGAAAGTGAGCTTTGCTGGTAGGTTTCAAGATAGACAATCAGTTCTTCCTTTCTTCCCCCTTTTTCAATCCTGTTGCAACACGTAGCAAGTGTGTTGCTCCCTTGCTGTTATATTTCCTTCCACAGAAAGTAAAAAAACCCACCTTTTACTATGTATGCTCAGAAGTGTCAGAGCTGCAAGGAATTGGCTGCATTGTTCAGTGGTGTCAGTTGGGAGGTGGTGAAGCACAACTAATGAATTTTGGACTCTGAAATCAGTTATAATGAGGGACTCAGAACCTGGAAAATTATTTTTGAGAACTGTTAGAAGCAAACCCAGTGTTTCTCACCTGCGAGGCTGGATGTTGACTCCAAGGTAGGCAGGCATGTCTAATCACAAAAGATTGGTCATTAGATTTTAATCTGCTGGGGTTGGTGTGCATCCTGGCTCCTTTGGAAACTGATGGAATTAGGGAGCAGAAGGTAAAAATTGTATTGTCTCTCTTGAAATATGTTCTTAGGTAGTGGTCCAAAGTCGTGTTCCCTGTGGTCTGTGCCATCCCTGCTTTTCAGTGTTGTTGTATCAGCTTTTTCAAAGAGTTGCATTGCTCTTTCAAATAATGCAGGCTTTAGCTTCTTGTTTTGCTTTTGTTTAAAAACCTGATTTTTTTCTTGGGTTTAAAAAAGGAAAAAAAACCCAAAAAAACCAAGACCTTCTGCTGTTTTTACAACAAGATCATAAAAAAGAAAATGTGGAGCACTGGCCCAAGACAGCAGAACCCTTGGCAGGTTCCTTCCAAGAGATCACTTAACAGTCAGCCTCGTGTCCTGGGTTCCTCCCAAAGCATTTCTGATGGCTCTGCTCTGATCACCTACTCCTTGGAGTGCCCTACTCCTTGGTGAGCTCTGTTTGCTTTCTGCCTCTCCAGTGGTCATTTAGAAAATCGTTTCCTTCAAGTGTTCAAATAAACAAGTGGCTTGGTTGTTAAAATTCTCATAGGAATTCAGTGCTTGAGGGGACCATTGAGCCTGTCTGGCTGAACATTCCCTCTCACAAAACAAAGCATGTCATGGGTAATATTCCCTCTTCTCAGCCAAAGGCTGATTGCTCAAATTACTCTGCCTATCTCTTACAAATTAGGCTTATTTAAGACTCAAATTTTCGTATGTGTTATTGTGCCATCGTTGTCCTTTTGCTGAAGTAGTTTTCTGCCCTCTTTGGTGTCCCCTGCTCCCATAACATGTTCCGGAGAGAGGGATAATGTTGCTCTTTTTTTCACCTATGTTTTTCCAGAGTAAGCAACCACTCTCTTGTGAGACTTGCTTTGCTCCCGGCATCATCAAAAGGTGTGAACTGAGGTTTCATCTGGGGCTTGAGGATTTTCTGCATTTAAGGAGACTTGCTAAATCAAAAAAACCCCTTGGTATTTTGGAACTGTGTGGGCAGTATGCAAATGTGTGATTCCCAAGGATTAAAACAATTTCCTCTCACATTTGTAGTGAGGAAAGTGTGGCTTCTGAGGGTTGGGGGAGCATTGTCAGAGAAAAGTTCAGCAGGAACTGCAGAGATAGGGCAGGAGAGAATCGATTCAAACTGGCAGAGAGAGCAGGTCTAGATCAGATATTAGCAGGAAGTTCTTCCAGTTCCTCACCACCCACACAGGGTGCCCAGAGCAGCTGTGGCTGCCCCTGGATCCCTGGAAATGTCCAAGACCAGGTTGGACAGGGCTTGGAGCAGCCTGGGACAGTGGAAGGGGTGGGACTGGATGGGCTTTAAGGTCCCTTCCAAACCAAAGCATTCCATGATTCCAAAGAGCTGCTTAGGGAAATGCTGAGAAGAGCTGATACCTTCCTTTCCCTCTCTTTCCAGACAGCCTGTGCAGTGTAGACATTTCACGGAACATCTGGGCAAGTCTCCTGTCCCCAGCCACCCCAATCTGTGTGTCCCCCCTTGGATAAAAGAGGAAGGACCAGTTACACTGCAGCCTGGCCTGGATCGGGGCAGTTTAAATTCTTTTGTGTGGAGCAGAGCCTGAGCTGGCGGTGTGACCTGTGCACTCAGCCCAGCTGTGCCAGTGTCTCATCATCATTCTGTGGGATTTGCTGCTGTGGGCACAGCTCCATCTCTGCTGGGCTCAGGGGAGAGTTTCCAGGGCATGTCTGGTTCTGAGCAGGCCTGGCTGTGTTGGCTGGGGGGTGTCTGCCCTGGCAGGAAACCTTCACCTGATTTGTGGTCACGTGCAGCATTAATTAGAAGTATTCTGCTGAGCTCTCAGTGAGGCAGGCTGGCTCCCTCGTGGTCAGGGCTGGGGTTGGAGCAGGAGCCTGCTCACGTCTGAATCAGCCTTTCCGGAGGCAGCGCTTGGCATTGTGCCTTTTTTCCTGGTGCTCTCCTGCAGGATCCTGCTGGCCTCGCTGGAGCACACAGGGCCAGCTGGGCTGGTGTGTGGGTAATGAGCTTTTCTAGAACCTCCAGCATCCAGAGGCAGGCACAGCTTGGCAGCTGTAGAGGAGCAAGCTCAGGTGTGACTTTTTATTTGGGTGGACACGCACCCACTCCTGTGCTTTACACTGCCCAGGGTGTTCCTGCAGGCTGGGGGAGCTGTGCTGGAGCCTTCCCCCAGCCTTATTCCTTTGCATTTCCATTTCCTTTCCCCTCACACCAGTCCTTCAAGTTCTGTTTTCTCCGGAATATGTTCCCCTTAGGATGTTGCACCAAATATATCTCTACAGTTCTAATGAGGGGAGAAACATCACATCAGCTTTATTTATCGCTGCCTCAGTGGGAATATTTTGAGAAGCTGTTGTGTTTGCTGGATGCCTGTGGGTCTTGGACACTGAACTCCTCTCATGTTTGCCAGTTCTTCACTGACCTGTGCATCTTTTAGCTTGGTCTTTCCTTCCAAAACTCTGCATGCACGGGATTCAGACGTGCAAACACAGCCGCTCAGAAATTTTTTCACCTTTTTTTCTCCCAATTAAAAACCTGTATTTCCTATGCTGTGACCAATTATATCATTCCTGTCCTGAAACACTGGAATGTCCTGAAGCAGCAGGATATGCAATGGGAATGGTGGAGCCTTCTGATGTCATGGCCAATCTGGCTCTGCCACTTTCAACACCTTGAACTTGTTCAGTTTTTCTTCCCTTGAGCGGTTGCCCTCATTACTGCCTGTGTACCCTCAATTTCTGGCTTATGAAGTGTACATACTTTGTAAGGCTTCTCCCCAGTTTTTGGGGAATTCTCTGTTTTTAAGACCCTGCTTCTCCCCTCTTCTGCCATGTGGCACCATTCCTCCTCTGGCTGGAATATTTGGCAGAGTAAGGAAAAGAGAGCTCAGCTCTGTGTCTGCTGCTCTTCAGGTTTAACAGCTCATTTTGTTCCAACCTCAGCCTTCTGCTGCAGGCCATGGTGACACCCTTCCCTTCATACCAAGGAGGAGGAGCTGGAAGCAAATGTCTCCAAGTGGTAACACCACAGAAGTGTAGGAGTGTTTTGGTATATGTTCTACCCCTAGACTATTTATTATATGGCTATCACCACTAATTTTAATTTTTCTCCAGAGGATTGCACCCAATGAGAGAAGAAGGAATTGAAATTTTAAAAGCAGTGTACATGAAAATAACTTTCACTTCCCCCATTGTACTGGGAGCCATCTATGGAGAACAATGCTGCTAGCTCAACAATGTTGGGGAAAATCTGAATTTAAAAAGCTCTTCCCTGCCAGCTGTGTCCAAATGCAGGCTTTCCTCCGGCTTATTACTGCTCCAGGATGGCAATTCCAGCCTGGCAAATAGGGACAGACTGAGGGATACAGCAGCCACAGATCCCTCCTCTCTAAATTACATTACCAGTTAGCAGCAGGGTTACCTGGACACTTCTCAGCTTTCCCTCAGTTACTGCTTCCAAGAGCTGAGCAGTTTTTACAGCCTTTTAATTTTCTCCGTATTTTTAAAACCCTGAAGAAGCACCGATGAGAAGGACCATTAACACCTCGGCTCCGGCCTAATGAGGAGCACAAGTTGTGTGCAGGAGGTATCGATTTCCTCAGCTCCGGTTGTGTTTCTCCCTCGAATTCTTTGTGTTCTCCCTTCGGCTGTGCCGGTGTTTACTCACAGAACACCCGAGTGAGGAGAAGATGAACTGCCGGGATTCTGCTGCCCAGGCATTGATGCATTGCCTCTCCCTTTGTGTTCTTTAAATGCCAGAAATCCCCCTGCTTTCCTTTAAAACATCTTTTTAATCTCTTCTTTCATCCATGAAGAAAATGAAGAGCTGAGTTCAACAGTTCTCCTTTTTTTCCCCCCTCCCGAAGGTGTTTCTTTCCCTTCAGTGGCGCCTTTCTGGTATGTTCCACCTCTGAGAAGAGAAAACAGGCAGAATTTATCCCAAATTTGTGCCTGAGGATAAATTCCCTTAGGTTTTTTTGATCAAGCAGTTTCGTGTGGGTGCTTCATCAGGATTTCTGGATTTTAAAACGGTCATGAATTTGTCCTGACCTTCATTTTTATCTGTGTGACATAAGGAAAACAAAAGGACCTAAATTAACAGTATCAGTGAATAATGCTGTCTAAATTGAAGAATAAAGTGGAAGAGGATAAACCATCAGTAAATGCACTGGTAAAATGCCCTGAAATAGGCTGCCTGCCTTCTTTGGTTTTTGATGTATTGCCTTTTCTGAGCTCAGATGAATACTTATTTCTTAAAAGCAATTTCAGATTCATTTATCCTTGCAGGGTATAACTTTACCCTGTAACGTCTCTTGTGACTAAAATATTGTTTTGGAAGAAAATATATACATACAAAAATAACCTTTAAATTTAAACTTTTTGCTGCTGCATTTTGAGGGGTTTTGTTTTTTGGTTTTTTTGGGTTTTTTTTAGGCAGGGGTTGGAGCAGAATGGTTTTATGGTGTCTGTGCTGAAGCAGAATCAGCTGCTTCCTCTGTCTCTGCTCCCAGTTCCAGCACTGGATGGTTTTGATGCCTTTCTTACATTGCATGTGAAATCCAAATGATGTTAAAGCCTCTCTTTCCACATTAACCTGTTCCCAAAGCCCTTTCTTGTCTTAGTACTGCGCTAGAGGACAGATTCTGGAGAAACTCTGCGGAAAACAGTGGAAATCCTGCAAGGCACGCTTTGGTTTGACTTGTCAGTCATGTTTTCTACATCATTTGCTCAAAGACATGGTTTAAATGCAGGCTTAATATTTTTAAAATAAACTAGTTCTTAGGATCGTGTTTACGTTTTTTCCTCAAGTTGTGTTGGTGTAATTTATATAANTCTTTGACTTTGAAACAATTAGAAATTATCCAAAGTTGCTGAGGTTGGAGCAGCCTGGTGCATGGAAGGTGTCCCTGGCCATGGGAGGGGTGGGACTGGATGGCTTGTAAGGTCCCTTCCCACCCAAAACATTTGAGGGCTCGATAGAAAATAACCTTTTTAAAGAAGTGGCTTATTATTAGTGAGTTCTCTCCTTACTTCTATCTCTATTTCAGGATGTTCCTTTGCAAAATAATTGAGAAGAGCCACATTTCTCCGTGCTGGATATGGGACACTTCCACCTTCTTAGGTGGTTCAGAGAAAGAGAGAAAAATGATAGTGCTGAGTGTTAGGAGGGGCCAAGCTCAGGGAAACGTAATGTAGCGACAAAGAAATTAAGTACAGCTTCAGAGAGTCAAATATCTTGTTAAGTCTGGGCAGAAATCAATAAGAGCTTTTGAGAATGGTGGTATTGAGCATTCTATTTTGAGAAATACTTGTGTGTCTCTGGACAACCAGAGCTAAGAGCTACAGCAGGGATGCAGATGAATTTTGCAGTGACTTTTTCTAGCTGTGCACGTTGGAAAGTCAGGGATGCCTGTCCTGCTGTGCTTCTTGGGCCGTGCTGGGGTTTCTAGGCACCTCTTGGCACCTTGGCTGGGCAGTTTTGGGGGATGTGATCCTGGAGATCTCTGCAACTGCCTGAAAGGAGGTTGTGGTGAGCTGGGCTCAGGCATTTCTGCTGTGTCTTGTGAAAGGATGAGAGGAAATGGCTTTAGGGGGATGCACCAGGGGATGTTCAGATCAAATATTAGGGAAAAAAAATCACTAGATGAGTGGTCAGGCACTGGAGTGAATTGCCCAGGGTGTTTGTGGAGTCAAGGTTCAAGAGATGTCTGGATGTGGCCCTTGGGGGTGTGATTTGGGGGCGATGATGGTGGTGCTGGGGAGTGGGTTTGTCACCTTACAGGTCTCTTTCCCCCCTTGGTGACTCTGCCAAGAGCCCTGTCTGTGAGCTGTGCTCACCCAGAGCCTCGTGGGGACTTGTCCCCGGGTCCCCAGGCAGGTCACTGCAGCTCCCAGGACCATCAGCCTGCAGGCTCTGGCTGCCCTCCCCCAGCCCATTAACTGTGCTCTCCTGTTACAGAGTAGTAAATGATCCTGGTTTTTCCATTTTCATTACGGCTCAGCTGTGACGTCAGGTTTGACGTGGCCCTGGTTGAGAAACGTTTGGTTTGACCCACTGGAAGTGCTGATTCTGAGCTGTTCTCCTCTCCTTTCCCTGCTCACATCAGAGCTGCTCTGTCTGGGGGTTTGGCCACTGCTGCTCTAAGTGGAGAACAGGAGGAAATCCTGGAAAGCAGCTGCATTTTCCCAGTGTTGTGGTTACCCACAGCTGCTGGTTTTGCTGTTTGGTGCAGTGGCAGCTCCTCTCTGTGTGGAGGCCTCATCCTCCCAGAAAGAAGTGCTCCAGGCTGCAGGAAGGCAAGTAGGTGATTTGAATTTTTGGGTCTCAGTGGTGCTCTGTGCCCTTTGAGGGAGGAATATCTACGTGTCTGTAGCAATGAAACTTGTCCTGGGAAATAAGAGCAAATTGTGCTGAAGTCAACTGAAATAGGAGTTGGACTTTGTGCCAAATTGCAAACTGTGGGCCTCTCAATCATTCCTCTGCAGAGAACAGCCTATAACAAAGATTATATTGCTGCGAGACCCACAGAAAAATATCTGTTCTCTTGCACTTATATCAGTTAATGATACAAATCTGCTGATGGCTGGGAGTATTTATTTGCTGTGAAAAGAACCTGCTTATGCTGCACTGAGCGTCACGGCTGGCTGGCAGGTACCAGGGTTGTGTGTTAGGGATGTAAATGATCCTGGGACATGCATTATTGACATGTCCCAGTTCCTGGAGCAGGACAGTGTTTCCTGTGGGCTTCCAGGTGAGTTGGGAGGAGTTTGATCCTACCTGTGTGTTTACACTGCCAGGGCAGGTAAGGCACTGTTGGGCACTGGGAGAGCCTGAGGGGCTGTGTCAGGGGAACCAGCTTTACCCCAGGGCAGGAACCTCAGAGCTTAGGGGTGTTTGAAGATGTGGTTTCACTCAGCTTTTGCAGCTGTGGCGGCAGGCCCTGTACCTGGCTGCCTTTTCAGTGTGGAGGGCAGAACTGTTGCATTAGTTGTGCTTTTCTTGCTTCCTCCCACTGGGGGGAAAGACATGTTTTCAAATGAGCAGGTGTATATTTTCATAAGCCCCAAGCATTCCTTTGTGGATGAAAGAGTTGTAAAACATCTGAAAGCTATTTTCTTTGACATGAGCGTCTCTGTTTAAAGAATGTGGGGAATAATTTCTTATTCAGGTTGAAGCAGATGAAATTGTTACGATGTTCTGATGAAATGGACTGTATGAAATGGATATTTGAGCCTTTCTAAATAAAATGCTTTTGGAACACGTTGGGAGCTGTGAACTGACTCAGAGTGAACTACAGGGAAACAAATACACAGAAATACCTGTGAGAAAGAAAGGAGCATTTCCTACAATATGCTGGCAAATGCATGTTAGTGTTGAGCAGGGTGTGTTTAAAGGGAACTGGCCCTTTGACTTTGAGGTGAGGAGTATGTTGTTTGGTGGTGGCATGTGAGAAGTGGAGTCCTCATCCCTGGAAATGTTCAAAAAACATATGGAGGTGGCGCTTGAGAACAGGGTGGGCGTGCTGGTTGATCTTAAAGGCTGGACTTGATCATCCTAAAGGTCTTTTCAAACCTTAATGATTTGATGGTTGTGTGACGTTGCTATTAAGAATTATTTAAATTAACAATGCTGCTAAATGGTTGAGCTGTTTACTGGGGGGGATAGCACCTCCCTTCAGAGGGCAATGTTCCTCGAATTGGATTGATTGGAATCTGTGCAGTATTTTGGTGGAGTGAGGCAGAACATATAACATCTGATATATTCTAAGCCGATTCTGTTTTATAGATAAATCCTGGCTAGATAAATTGTTGTTAAATTGTTTACCCACCAGGTGTAATGGTTTCCATGCCAGAAGTTGATACCATATTTTATTTATTTCTCCTTGCCGTTGCTCCCTGCTGCCCTTGTAGTTTTCATCCCTGAGGGGGTGTTGCTGCTAGGGCACGAATGCGACAGAACTCAGGCGTACCACGAAAAATTTGGGAAGGCTGATAGCATTAATTAGCATAGAGACCATATGCTTCCAGTCTGGGGGTCCCGTCCAGAGAACGGGAAGTGGCTGATCTTGAGCAGAAGAGGGGGATCAGTCTGAGGAGCTGGCAGGGGGGTTGAATTTCACAGTTTGCAGAGCATCTTGGCCCAGCCTGCTGTGTGCTGTGCAGCTTCCTTGGCTGCTCAGCGTGGAGCACCCACCAGGCCTGGAGTCTGGATCACCGGGGACAGCCACCCACCTGTGCTCATCCACCCACACGGGATGGGGCCATGTGACACTGTTTTGCCTCTTGCCTCCACGAGACCCCCCAGGAATGTGCATTTGGGAACACCCAAGGTGTCACACGCTCCTCTCCCCCGTGGAAGGGGGCATTTTATTGGTGTGTTGTGTCCACGGCATTTGTACTTGTCTGCTCTGAAACAGCAAAAATGTGTTTAAGCAGTTCTGTGAGCTCCCCAAGGTCCAGCCCTGGGTCTGGGGTCAGGCCAAATCACAGCTCTGTCAATGGAGGGTCCAGAGGCCGTTGCACTCCAGAAGGATGATTGCTGGGCTCCCTCAAAAAAATGTGAGCAGCAGCTCAAGGGAGCTGATTCTGCCCCTCTGCTCTCGAGACCACACATGGAGCTCTGCATCCAGTCCTGGGGTTCCCAGCACAGAAAGGACATGGAACCACTGCAACATGTACAGAGGGGCCACAGAGCTGCTCCCAGGGCTGGAGCCCCTCTACTCTGGAGCCAGGCTGGGAGAGCTGGAGGTGCTCACCTGGAGAGGAGAAGGCTCCAGGGAGAGCTCAGAGCCCCTTCCAGAGCCTAAAGGGGTTCCAGGAGAGCTGGAGAGGGACTGGGGACAAGGGATGGAGGGACAGGACACAGGGAATGGCTTCCCAGTGCCAGAGGGCACGGCTGGATGGGATATTGGGCAGGAATTGTTCCCTGGCAGGGTGGGCAGGCCCTGGCACAGGGTGCCCAGAGCAGCTGTGGCTGCCCCTGGATCCCTGGAAGTGTCCAAGGCCGGGTTGGACCTTGGTGCTTGGAGCAGCCTGAGACAATGGAAGGTGTCCCTGCCCATGGCAGGGGGGTGAATGAGATGGGATTTAAGGTCCCTTCCAACCCAAACTATCCTGGGATTCTATTCCTCTCCTCTGGTGCAGAGTATTTCCCATAGTGCTAGTGGCCTGACACTTGTGAGACGCCGTGTCACGGCCCCGGTGTGCTGTGGGGGACAAGGTATGTACAGGCACGTTTGTCCAGCTGCCCTGGCAGGGGCTGTTATCCAGGGACAAGCAATGAATGAGTGCAGGGCTGGCCCTTCAGCACTTGGGGGGAAATGCTGCTCGAGACCTTGCTGTGCCTGTGTTGCTGAGTATCGTGGCTGCAGAACCTGGGCGGTGCTTCACTGAGGGCAAATTTCCTTTTTGTAAAGGAATAGAACGTCTGTATGAAAAGCAGTTCTGGTTGTGCTTCGCAACACAACGCTTTTGTTATTTCACTTTGTGCCCAAAGTTACATATTGTGCATGATTTAGGGCAGGGAAGCAGCGCAGCACAGCTGGAGGTGAAGCCGCTGTGCAGCAGGAGGTGTTCCTCATACCTTGTTACTCCTTGACGTGGGAAGGGAGACAACCCTGTTCAAATGGTTGAGCCTGCTAAGAACCCCAGCTGCCTCAGTGCAGTTAAATCTCTCACTAAAATCGGGCTGAAGGCAGGACAGCAATGGTTAAATTCACCACAGGCAGCCTTCCAAGGCAATGTGTGCCACAGCACACCTGAGCAGTCACACCTGTACTCTGGGGCCTCGTTTGAGGAACAGGATGGTCCTGGAGGTGAAGCTTTGCTCTTCCAGTCCCAGGTGCACCACTCTCACATTTTACATCTTTTCCCTTTGCAACAGCACTGAAACACAAGGTGGGATGAGTAAAGAAGCAAATTAAGGTGTGTGTAACTGAGTTGGGTGATGGGGAATTCATCAATGTCCTGGGAATGATGGAGGCCTCTCCTAAAGGAGGAGAGGTTAGTCTGAAGTGTTCAATCACCGTTGGAACAGCAAAATGTAACTTAAATTTAAGAATTGAGTGGATCCCCACTCACTCAGGGATGAGGTACAGGAACCAGAGGGGCTGGCTGGGCTCCCACCAGCAGCTTCAAGCTGAGTGCAAAGAGTTTATCCAAATTCTTGCCTGACTCTTGATCCAGATGTGATGTAGTCTTGTGTATGGCACAGATCCCTCCTGTGCAAGCTGGGAGCTGCAGGGTTGTACTTTTTCTGTGAAGGCTCAGGACTTTTTTGTCTTCATTTGTTCATATGTTGTATCAGGGCACTGATTTCATTGACTCGTGGACTGGTGTGGGTTGGGAGAGACCTTAAAGGTCTTCTCACTGCAGCCTCTCTGCCATGGGCAAGGACCAGCTTGCTCAGAGCCCTATCCAGCCTGGAAAATGTGATCCTGGAAGTCTGAAGGGTTGCAGATTCTTCTTTGAACATAGCTGAGTGTTTAAATCCCAGCTGGTTTGTTTGCCTGTAACTGCTGATGTGCAGATGACAAGAAGAGGTGCAGCACCTGCCGGCGTGTGGTGCCATATCCTGGGTGTTTTGTGGGAGGCCAGCTGGTTGCAGCAGCAGCAATAACTGTCATTGGGTTCTATCTACACCATTTTAGTTGGGAATTACGTTCCAAGACGGCATTACTTAGAATCCTCTCCAGAGGAGGCACAATGTTAAGCAAACCAACCAAACCCGCAGCACAAACCAGCCATCTTCAGTCCATGTGTGTTGGATCACTGGAATGTCCTGGGAGGAGAACCCTGCACTGCTCAGGGTTGCCTGCCTGAGAGCTCTGCTGCTGTGCATGTGTGTGTGTGAGATGAATTGGCAGAGACAATAAAATAAATAAACTCTGCCAGGCTGGCCTGTCTAGGGACATCCCATTCCATAATTCTGTCCAGCAGTTTGATTGTTCTTCCCCACACCTGCTCGCCTCCAAGGAGAGGCATCTCTTCTCTTCTTGCTTGGTTTTATTCCCTTTGTCTCAAGTTTTATTCCTCAGAAAGCTCTTTTCAAAAGCTGCTTTCACCCCTGCAATGATTACGTAAATATCTGTATTTTATATCTCTGTATAGATACATGCTGCATTTAGATGATACATGACCTTGCAACTTGAAAACTTCACTTTCTTATGGAGATTATTTCAGTTATGCAGTAATCTTAATTGTTTTATTTTGAAAGGGGATTTTTTTCCATCAGCATAATATTTCACTTACATGTTAATATTCATGGGGCAAATATTTCTTATATTTGTGCAGGTACTTTACTTTCTGTCGACAAATACTAGTGAGAACTACACTTTAAACCCCATTTTCTTGGTGTTTCTTATTGTCCTTACAGCTGCTTCTTTCTTTCATCATCTTTATGAATAAAGGTAACATTAATGTCAGAATGTTGTTGGGGAAACTCTCTGTTGTATCTTCTGTGATTCAAGATTTGTGCAAGACAATCCCTTCTTTGCTATGGGGGACAGTTTTATGAGATTATGCAGTGTGGGGAATTTGATTTATCTGCTTTAGAGTGTGCAGATAGAAGTAAAACCTGGGCCTAGAGCTCTTAGCAGTAAGAAAACTGAGATGTGTGTGCTGAGCTCAGCTCATGGTTTGCTGGTTTGAGCATCTTGGGGGGTGATCCCTCTCTCCATCTCTGTTCTCTCCTTGATAAATGATGGCTGCAGCAGTATCTTTGTGACACAGCGGCTGGTTTTAAATTATGGCTTGATAGACACAGAAATTCACAGCATAAAGGTCTTAAGTCTGTTCCCTTTATAGCTTTCTGGTGTTGATTTGGTAATTGCAAAGTGCAGTTAAAATAACTGACCAACTTGACATGGAGGAAATTGATTCAGAACTTCAATCTTGCGCCTCCATGCACTGTTAACTTTGCTCTTCAGCTCCTGGGTGAGACAATCTCATCTCCAGGCTCCCAGGCAGAGCTGCTGAGGAGGGGAAAAGCACTGCACAGGGGATCCTCAGTGCAGCCAGAGCAGGAATGGTCCTGCCAACAGGCCTCCCCACGGGTGTGCTTTGGCATCAAAATCACCCCTTCAGCCACGGGCATCTGTGTCTCTTCCCAGGAGAATACTCATCTGTGTGACAGATTTGGGAACCACAGCATGACTGGCAAGTGGCAAAAAATTGTAGACTTCATGGGCTTGCTGAGGCTGGGGCTGGGGATGAGCCAGTGGTTGTGGTTCACATTTGTGTTGGTAGTTTAGGGCCTGGGCTGTGGAGAAGGAGTCTCAACAGAGTGGGATTGGGGCCTTAGAAGTAGTGTTCACTGAAACACTCCCTGTGCTGTGCACAGGACCAGCAAAGAGAAGAGCAGTGGTTGAAAAATTATATAAGATATATAATATCTTATATATAAAAATGATATATGATATGGTGAAGAATGGGGAAAATGTCTGAAACAGAGGGCCACCTGCATGGCAGGTTTAGATGAATTTGTCAAAAGAGCAGTGGAACTGCTTAAGGAGGAGATGAGAGTGAAAGGTAAAAGAAGAAATGGTGTGAAGTCTTAAACTCTGTAACCTGAAGTTACAGAATCAGCAGGTTTGGAAAAAAACCCCTTCAAGATTATCACCCCTGCACCACCAGCATCACCCCTAAACCATGTTCCCAACAGCCACATCCAGACATCTCTCACACTGCTCACCCCCTTCCCAGATATGAGAGGTGGTTTAAAGCTTCATCCAGCGGAAGAAAATCTGGCAGGCGTTGTAGAACTCGGAGGAAACACTGAAACTTGAACAGAACTCTTGTCTGGTTGAAGAGGGTGTGATGGAATGTGCACAGGGACAGGTGACACCTCAGTCTAAGAAAAGGGTGAGGAGCTTTAAATACTCCAGATGCTACCAGGAGTAGCTCCCTGGGGAGCCCCCCAGGAGCCACAGCTCTGAGAAGGGCAGGGGTTGTGATTCCTGTAGGTGCTGCCAGAGCCTTGCTTGCATTGACCATCCTGTACTTGTTTGTAGGAATTAAGAGCCAAGAATCTGTGGCAGTTGGGCCTGGCATCCAAAAGGGGAGCAGGAACATAAGGAGGAGGCAATTGAGGGATGAGAAATGGCTCTTGGAGTAGTTCAGGACTGTTGGATAAAAGCAAAGAGCCAAGGACCTCGTGTCAATAAGGCCTAGAGGTATCTGATGCATGGAAACAACAAAATAGGGAAGAATCAATGTGACTTTTCCAGTGGGAAGCTGATGCTAATGCAATTATTGGAGCCTTTGAAAGGATCAGCTTGAGGGTATTTAGGAACATGGGAATAGGAACAAAGGTGCTTGCAGTGACAAAAGGTGACTGTGAAAAGTAGGAAATAAGAGTCAGTTCTCACAGTGCAGGGAAGCTGGGAGCAGGCCTGCGTTGTTCTGTTACTCCTTGTGCGTTGGAAAAAAAAGGAGTATTGGTATGTTGATGATCACCAGTCAAGAAAGAGAGATGAGAGGAGCTGCAAAAAGGCCTTGGAGTATTGAGTGGTTGGATAATAAAAAGGGAGATGAGATTCACTCCAGATAAATGTGTAGTGATGTACGTAGGGATCCTAATTTTCATATGAAGCCTGAGCTCTGGGCTGACTGTTATGAATCAGGAGTGAGAGCTTTGTGTTAAAATTTTAGGGAATTCTATGAAATGTCAGCTGGGTGCTTGGCAGCTGCCAAGAAGCTGGCTGAAGGGGTAGGAATTATTAGGAAAGGAATAGAAAACAGAAGGGAGCATTCTATGACCACATAAATCCACATGTTGCCTGGATCTTTGCACAGCCATCATCCTTCCAGCCTGGAGAGCAGCAATGGAAGCGGTTCAGGGGCTGCTGAAAGGCAGCAGCTGGACACAGAATGGAGTCCCTGCAGCACAGCTCAATGGGAATATGTACTTGTCAGCCTGGAAGGGAGAAGAGACAGAGGAGGGGAAGAGCTCTGTGGTGTTCTGTGTGCTGCAGAGAAGGGGAGTAGAGAATTGGGCTCTTTTCAGTGAGTGCCAGGGGCAGCACAGAGGTGCCTCACTTGGTTGTGCACACTCTGTATGGGGCTAGGAGAGAGAAAAGGAGTGCAAATTTCTCCTGTGCATGTGGAAAGTGGTCAAGGGCAGACATTCCCTGTGGTCAAAGCACTTGAGCTGTGGGGTCTGAAGTCTTAGGAGCCCTGGGAAGTCAGGAACACGGGCTTAGTCTGGCTGAGGGACTCGTCCACCTGCCCTTGGGCACTGCTGCAGGCTGGAAGAAAAGGGCTACAGAGATCTCTGGTATGACCTGATATCATTGCAAATATCCGGATTTAAATCAGTTTTAGTCAAGGGTTCAACCCAACGGAATACCTGGGGCTTAGTGTTAGACATAACTCGTGAAAGTAAGAGTAACTCACGTGAGTCGTTTAACTCTGAACTGTGGTGCTACTGTGACCGACCTGGCTTATTTTTATTTTAGGCTGGAGCTTAAATCACCTAGAAATAGTGACAAAGGGCTTCCATTCTTGCTGAGAACAAGGAACCCCAGATTGGAAGTTATTTGGAATCTTCAAAAAGAAGAAAATAAATTTCAAAACGTGTTTTTGCACTGTGATCCCCACCCTTCCCTTCTCCCGCCTGCGTAGTATGGTTGCATTTTGCAAGTAGTTTTCATTTGGAAACAAACAAAGAAAAATAATAATGGCAAAACGTTGTTCTACTTTCCCCACTTGCTTTCCACAGCTTTCCTAACTTGCTTTTTCCTCCTGACACTTGCTATTAAACATTCTCCTTATCTTACTTTAAGGTTTATCTGTTGGCAAGAAGAACCTACAGCAGAAGGAAAGGATGCAACCCATGAGCCCTTGCTCTGGCATTGTTCTGGAGACAAAGAATTCTTGATGTCTGTACAGAACAGAAATTTATTAGTGATTTGTGAAGAATAAAAAGAAAAAAAAAAGTACTTTTTGAGCATGGTAGAACACTGTGCTAAAGCTATGTAAGTTAATAAAATAATCATGGGGATGAATTATGCATTTCCACTTGGAAGATGTCTTACAGGCTTTAGCAAGACAGGACATGGCAGAGGTGAATGAGAACCTCTCCTGGGGAATGGGAAGTTGCTCATATTCCTTCAGGTCAGGCAGGGGGAGATAACTTTTCACTGGAATGTGCTCCAGCACCAAAAGCAGCACTTCCACTGTGAGTCTGCTGTGATGGGTCTCTGTAGGGACCCTCTTTTTCACCACAATTTATAGAATGACCCCACTTGATTAGGAAAAACAAACCAAAAAACACCACAAAACCACACAAAAATAGAAATGTGTATTAATGGTGAGAAGTATTGACCATGAAACACCATCTCCTAAACTCTTCTTGCATGTTGTAGCTGTCATATGAGGACAGTAGAATTGTATTATTTGAGTTTCTCAGCTGGGTTGCAGGTTAAGAGTGGCTTTGCTCGATGGAAATAAAAGCTTGGCAGTACCTGAGGTTTCTACTGGAGATTCTGGCATTAGATTCTAATGTTGCTTAAGGATTTTTATGGGTTTAACTATTTTAAATTATAGTTAATATTTTATATTTATATTATTTTATGGGTTTCATTTTTATGGGTCACATTGACCACGCCTTTTGTTTGACTCAGGAGTGCCTTGGTACAGAAAGGTGACTTGGCATGACTACAATGTCAGAGATTTATTAAAAATAAGTTTTGCCTGGTTAGTTGTTAAATACACACACTGCTTGAGTACGAATGACAGTCAAGTCTGAAAACCTGAGAAGACTTGAGGATGTAACTCAAATAACTAGCAGTAATATTTCGAGTATCCTCCTAAGCAATGCCTTCCCTTTGGGGAGTTTTCCTGGGGTTCCTGTTTGGCATAGTTGATCTCCATGAACTGCTGCAAGGGAAGATGGCTGGAACAGGTAGCAAAGAGTGGTTTTTTTGCTTCCCAAAATCCCTTGGAATGTTGTAGTACTGCTGGCTTGGCTAATTAAGGAACTGAATGTGGGATGTCCTCCAGGGATCCTTCGCTCCACGGTAACAGTATCAAGTTTTGTAGTTTTTTGTTTCAGACTCCCCTAATAAAAACATCAGGCATCTCATGAGAAATTCCTTTCAGAATTGTTCTTGTAAATAACCTTCTATATTTGGAATATCGTAAAAGAAAAAAGAAAAAGAAGCAAGATGCTTAAATGAATATTTTATTTCTGTTGGAAAGGAAGAACACAATTCTGCCGTGGTTACTGTGTCCAAATCATTGTCAGCTCTCCCTTCCCCTGCAGCAAGGCACGTTGCTGGAAGATTAAAAAGTTTAATATAAAATCCCAGGGTGCTGCTGGTGGAACATCACCTGCATGATAACCTCTGGCATCAGAGGAGAGCCAAGGCCATCTCCAGTCAAATCAGGGCAGGGCTGCCCAGCTCTGTGGGAAGAGCTCAGCTGCTCCCAGTACAGTGAAGTTTCTGCTATGAATCTTTTACTGATAAAATATATGGGGAAAATAAAAACTTGGGTATGGCCATCAGGAGGGTCAAGACGTGGCCAGGATTCTTAGGGGGCTCTTACAGAAAAAAAGGTGGAACAGTTCAAAAAGGGCTTTGTACCAGTGCACTCACCTGGGCAAAGGAGCTTCAAAGGGTTTGGAAATAAAAGATGAGATGGGAGACAGGGCAGATTACTGCATGAATAATATTCTCCATTTTCGTTAGTGCTGACTGAAATCCCAGTCTGAGCTTCAGAACAGAAGGAAAGGATTTTCTAACATTTTTTTCCTGCCCTTGTTTGTTTTACTTTGCCCATCCTGGAAAATGAAAGGGAAAGGTGGACTGCAAGCTGCTGAGTGCTGTCCCTGAAAAGTGGAAGGATTTAATTCTTGAGCTGTCAAGTAAAATCTCCTGCATTCTTCAACTGAAACTCTTATATGACCTGGCTTTGGAGAAGAGTTTCAGTTGCCTGGGTGAATAAAATAAATAAACTGTTAAAAACAAACAAAGAAAACCCCTCTTCTGTTACAACTTTTTTATTCAGTAGTTCCAGGCTGAATCAACGAGCTGTAATAAAAATCTGTAACCAAATTCCCAGTGTCTGCTGTACTCAGAATGCATCTTATCTTTATAGAATCACTGCACAAAGGTCTCTTCTAGAAGCAAGTAACAATTAACTTGTCAGGAAAGAAGATAGATGAAGCTGATTAGGAAGGATGCTTTTATTGTGACACCGTATAATTATGGAGTTCCTCCAGCCCCTTCAAATTGAGATATAGATACATATCTGTGTATTTGGAGTTAGCTTCAAAATTTGGGTGGTACTGACCAAAATAGGGCTTAGGGTTCCTGTTCTCTCTGGATTCCTGATGTGTTTTTAACTGAGAGTTATCTGCCTTTTTATCCCAAACTGGGACACTGTCCTAAACATTTCTCTTGTGTAGAACTGTGCTTGAGCCACCAGAGAGAAATTTAAGTGACGTTAAGTGACAGATACCTGGAATGGGAAACTCCTCTGTGGGCTACAGCTGGATGGAGAACAAGCAAATCAACAGCTCCTAACAAAACCCCTTCAGAATAGAACAACTAAGGGTTTTGTCCTTTTTCAGGTATTTTCAGGTTATGAGTTTAATTTCTTTTTTCTTTGCATATGTGAAACAGAGATCAGTAAAAAGCAATGTGTGTAGAAACTTTGAATAATTTAGAGCAACGTGGTAAAAATCTTGGGCTCTGGGTTGTTTTCTTACTGGGGGGGAGTTGATCAAAATTTCCCCTCAGCCTTGCAGCAGGTAGGGAAGATCAGCATAGCCTCACATTCATTTTCCCTGGGTAAAGGAAGGGGAAATGACTGCTGTTGCCAGAGATGCAGATTTTGGCAGGCAATAACAAAACTCTTGGTTCCAGTCTCAACGCACGGAATTCGAGCTGTCAGTTTGGACTTGAGGGCTTTGGTTTTTACTCCTTAAGTAGGTGAGTTTGGGCAGTCAAGGCAAAACTAAGTTTTTTCCTTGACACAACTTTGTTTTGTTTTTTTCCTTCAGGCATTAATATATCTTCACTCAAGGCAGCAGTGCTCCTGCAGTCCAGTTCCTTTCTGTTTTAGATAAGAACTGTTGCTCATTAAAGCTTTAGTGGGAATGCAGTTTTGGCTTTGCAGCCCTGATATAAGTTAGTAAGAAATCTATATCATTTTATAAATGTATGTATGAAGTGAAGACTTAATTTTATTCCCTCCCTCAGCTGCTTTGCAGGCCTTGGCAGAGCAGCACTTGCACAAATTTAAGCTCCTTCAGGCTCAGTGGAAATGAGTTTCCTCTCAAGTCCATGCTCCAGAAAGCACTTGTCTTTCACCGAACTCTTGTGGATATTTAAATTTCTGAAAAAGAAACAAAAAAATGCTGTTTGCAGGAATTAATTCAGATACTCATGGACATCTTCCATTCACACTGTCTATAGGTTAAAGCAAAGGCCAGTGATGTGGGGTCCTGCCACATCAGAGGTGTAGTTCTTAAAATAAATATGTTTTTTATTGAACTCAGATGTCTATTGAAGAGGGCCAAACCATTTTCCATAGATTTAAAATCTTGTATTTTCTATCACCTTTCTGTTCTCGTGGAAAAGCGCTGTGCATGGGAACCAAATTGGATAAAGGCAGGTAAAATAATGGAGAACAGGACAGATAAGGGACCTTGAGCTTTGCTTCTTGCTGGCTGTGAAGAGACAGAATGAGTCAACCTTTCTCCTTTGTGCTTTCCCACATGTGCATTTTTAGGGGAGGGTGGTTTGAATTGATTTTCCCCTGTACAATTCTTTATTTCTTTAAGGGGAGATTTCTGAACACTCTTTGCTCGGTCAGTGCCTGTGCTCTGCCCTGCTGCTGCTGGTGTAGGGACAGTGCTGGGGCCATCGTGCCCCTGGAGAATCTAAACTCTCTAAAATCACACAATCACATTTTGTTGAGGTGCTGCCCCCTCTAAAAAATGGTTGCTGAGGTTTGGCTGGATGAAGTTGCCCCAAATCAGTGAGATCTGTTGGGAAATTGCTCTCATGGTGTTTATAGCTCAGTATTGTCCCCTTCCTGGTAAAGGCACATTCTGCTGAGGTGGAGAAGGAATTTAAACATTTGCTGGCTCAATAGAATGGATTTTTTTATGCTCTTTGCATGGAGGAAAGGTGCAATGGAACATTTCTTTCTTTTCCTCAGGAGATAAAATTCTAGTTTGCATTTAAGTGGTCTGCTGTGTCCAACAAATCTGTTGGACTAATCTGGATTAAAGCAGCTGGCAATTCTGCTACAGGGACCTATAAAGAACTGAGAGTTTGTAGAGAAAGTCATTTGCTAACTCCCCCGAGGTGTTTTCACTGGGGCTGGATATTGTGTGCCTTGTGCAGAAGGGAGCACTCAGGAGAGATTGGTGTGGGCAGGGTAGGCTCTCAGAGAATAAATCCACGTGGTCTTTTTTGTTTTGATTTTGGGTCTGTCTGAGCAGCTTGGGGTGGGAATTTGGGCACAGCAAACCTCTGCCATGATCCAGAGCTTTCTGAAGTCAGCTGGTATACCCTTTTTTCCCTTTGGTGTCTCCACAAAATGATATGAAGCCCTAAAAACATCAATCCAGAAATAAAAATTGATCTGTTGGAGCGATGGAAACCTTTAGCTGGGTACTACAGGACCCATTTCTGTGCTGTCAGTTATTCTCACTGATCTCATTCCTTCTGTAAATGTAAATTTCAAGCCACGAGTTTATTTATTTTATTCTCTCTAATCCCTTGAGCAGAATTTCTAGAGCTGAGTGGGCACATGTCTCTGTATCCCCATCCTGCTGCATCCCAGGGAGCCTGGAAAGGGCAGATCTGCAGGGAGGTTTGGTGTCACCACTCAGACAAGAGCAGACATTTCAAAGGTCATCCATTTGAGCAGAACCATGGGGACAGTGGTGGTGCCTGAACCGCTTCACTCGAGCTGCTGCAGCATTGCTGCACTTTTATCAAACCATGAAATAACTAGAAAAATACTGGCTTTGATACCTGTTTTGTTGATTCTTTTCTAAATGCCTGTCAGGAAATTTTAATTGCATAAACTGCCAGTGTTCCCTTCTTACCTACAGGGAGGTATCTGGATTGCACTGATTGTAGATAAATCTTTTTTTTTTTTTAATGCCTGCTCTAAGGTCTTCAGTTGTGAAAAGCTTAAATTCTCCATGTGGTGGTTTGATACCTGCTGAAGAATCTGGTTGAAGTCACTGATTTGAATGTTGCTTTTGCTCCAAGAATATCTTAAAAGAAGTATCTGTTTCCTTGAGTGAAATGACACACATTGCCTCCATAATGTGATTCATATAAAATGAACCAAAAACTGAATAAAACTCCAGTGATTGCAGTGACTGGGGTCATGTTATAATCAAATGCTGAAAGAAGTCAAAACAGGAAAATGAAGTGTTGCTATTCTTCAGCTCTCTGTGCAGAAGAGATTCACTTTCTGGTGTTAATCTTCCTTAGACTTTAGAGCTACGGTTCACACATATGATGGAAATAGAGATTGGGACATTATATGAATGGTTAGGATGAAAAGTGGTGGAAATTGAGGATTAGTGGTTTTTTAAATAACTTTTAAAATACTTGTGTTGATATTTGGGATGTATTTCTCAGCACTGAAGGGCTTAGATTTCAAATGCTGAAATTACTTGGAAAAGAATTAAAATCTCCCATGGAAATGAATGTAAGCACTTTCAGTTTGAAGTCCAAGCAAATCTGTAATTTTCACAGCCAAGAGCCAGACCAAAGCTGTGTATATGAAAAGAGAAACATAATTAAGAGATGTAAGCTCAACAGTAATCTTCTTGTCCAAAATGCATTTATAATCATACTGTAGTTGGAATAAGGATGAAGTTATGGAAAGTTAAGCAATGAAAGCAGAGTTGTTCACTTTTGTCCTCAGATCAGAATTGTCTCCCTTCGTAGACAGGATCATGCTTGAGGTCTTTTCATGCACATTAAAAAAAATTAAAAAAAAAACAAAAAATAAACCTGATCAGCATTTGTAAAAGAGGATCTGTGCTTGAGAAGCAGCTCCAAGAAAGTGGTGGTTGAGTTGAAGCCTGGCACTGCCAGGGCTGGGGCACAGCCATGAAATGATGCCCAGAGAAAGATGTGATGCAGTGACCAGAGCACTGCTCAGAGGGTGGGGTGCAGGAGTGCTCAGCTCTTCCTTGCTTTGATGAGGCTCTGAAGGGAAAATCCGCCTGTGAGAAGTGAATAGGGCTGGTAAAACAGATTAGTGTAAGACTTCCTTTGAGCCAAAATAGAAATGAAGGGGAGTGACACTGGAGAGAGAAAGGAAACAGGGACCTGCTGGAAAAACAGCCTTCGTGTGTGTGGAGTGTGCTGGAATCAGGGCAGGCTGCATCACAAAATGAGGCGAGACTTGATGTGAGCTGCTTGATGTGTGACCTGGCTTGAGAGCATCCAGCAGTGAGTGTGATTTAAGCTTTAGAAAAGGAGGAGGGGGTGGGAATCACAGGATCCCAGGCTGGCTGAGGCTGAAGGAGCCCAGTGGGCACCTGGTGCCCCCTCCGTGCTCCAGCAGGGCCATCCCAGAGCACAGGGCACAGCATTGTGTGCACACAGCTCTGCACCAGCCCCAGGGAGGAGCCCCCCCAGGCCGTGTGGACACTGTGCTCAGGGCTGGGCACTGCCCAGGGAAGAAGAAGTTGTGCCTCCTGTGCAGGGGGAATTGCTGGGCTCAGGCCCTGCCCGTGGCTCTGGGGCCATTGCTGGGCCCCCTGGGCAGAGCCTGGGCCCTGCTGGGAGCCCTCCCTGCACACAGGGACACCCAGGCCTGAGGGCCCCTCTCAGCTGGGGCTCCTCTCCAGCCTCAACAGCCCCGGCTCCCTCAGCCTTTCCTGGGCACCCACATGCTCCAGGCCCTTCCTCAGCTCCACCAGCTCCCTGGCCCTGCTATGCTCAGCATCCAGAGCTGGACACAGCACTCCACAGCTGCCTCCAGGCCTGCCCACAGGGCCGCCATCCCTCCCTGCCCTGCTGCCAATGCTCTTCCTGCTGCCCCCGGGATCCCATTGGCCTCCTTGGCCCCAGGACACTCTGCTGCCTCAGGGACAGCTCCGTGTCCCCCAGGAGCCCCAGGACACTCTGCTGCCTCAGGGACAGCTCCGTGTCCCCCAGGAGCCCCAGGACACTCTGCTGCCTCAGGGACAGCTCCGTGTCCCCCAGGTCCTTCCCCACAGAGCTTCTCCAGCAGGTCCCCCCAGCCCGTGCTGGTTCCTGGGGCTGTTCCTGCCCAGGTGCAGGACCCTGAAGAAGAAGGTCATGAGGTGATGCGGAATGGCTGATGTTGTCTGTCTGCATCCTGACTTGATCCTGGTGGCTGGTGGTGTTGAAATTCAGCAGACAATGAGCCTGTTATTGTTCCAGCTGCTGCTCAGGGATCAGTGGGGCTGGAGAGTGGTTGAATTTCTGATTAAAGCTAATTCAGCACCAGAACTCTGGTGGAGTGCAGAAGATGTTGCCTGAGCACAGAGTTGCAGGTACCAATGCACTCCTATAGTTCTGCTGCCATTCTATAAGGGCTGTGCATGATCCTGTTCCAGGTTTATTGGAGCTCCAGGAAAGTGGGTTTGGGATTGAACTAACCAACACACACAATGTAAATATGTGTCATGACAGAATGTGTAGTAAGAGAGATCTAAGAGCACTACCTGTATAAATGGATATTCCTGGTGTGCTCCAGGTGCAAAGCTGACCTGGAGGCGTCTCTTCAGGAGAGGACCAGAGGCACCATCCATTGATCAGTGCTAAGCAGGCAGAGATGTTCTCTTCCTCCAGAGGGATTTTCTTCCTTGAGCCCTTTCTGCCCTTGTGCCTTTGTATGTTGTAAATTTGGGTCTCTCCCAGTAGAGTGGAACAACCATGGTGTTTATAGGACTAAACAAAGGAGCTAAAAGCAAATATTCCTTTTGTCTCCTCTAAGAAAATGTAAGAGTGCATTGGATGTTGGCCCTTTCCTTGGGCACACAAGCTTGATTTCATTTGGCAGCATGGCCATAACTGTGTTACTCTAATAGGGCGGCATCTCTGTCTCAGTTCTGTACTTTTTTATTTTTTTTTTTGCCCCCTTTGTTGCTATTCTGAAAGCTTCAAAGCTGGTTTGGGCTGTTCCTTTGCCAGCTGAATGCAAGGTGTCCCCTTTTGCCAGGGCCCATTCATTGCCCTGCTCTGATAAGGCTCTCGTTTGTGTCTCATCTGGGGCACAGGAACTCCTGGGAACAGAGATGCCCACAAGTTCCTGGGCATGCCGAGCTAGGAAGCAATGAAGGAATTTCAAAGCCAGCTAATTTCCTCTCTCAGTGCTTTGTGGGTATCAGCAAGCAAAAGGGAATTGGCAGTTTACTGGAACTTCTTAACAAAGAACAGTCATTTGCATCGAGCTTCTAAATCTAAATTTGAAGAGAGCTTTCCCCAAAATAAGGCCCAAATTAGCTTTTATTACTGAAGGTAAATTTAGTAACTTTACAGCATCTGAATTTAGGCTTCCAAATAAGCCCTCACACTGACGATATGGTTCCTAGACACCTGGGGTTCATGAACTCCTGGCTGGGTTTAATTTTGCCAAAATTATCAGTGTTTAGTTAAACTCATCTTGGGTTTGCAGTTGCTGTCGTATTTCCTCAGTAGATCACAGTTCAAGTAAAATAAAACCCCCAAGTACCCCAAGGTTTGTAAACTCTGATGCTGACATAGTTTATGCTTTTTTTTTAAATATATGCCAAAACTGGTGCTTGCATGGACAATCCTCTTTTATTCCATTTAGTCCTATTCCATCAGGAATACTTGTGGTAAGAAAAGCCACTGTGGTGAGGATGAGGAGACCCTGGCACAGGGTGCCCAGAGCAGCTGTGGCTGCCCCTGGATCCCTGGAAGTGCCCAAGGCCAGGTTGGACTTTGGGGCTTGGAGCAGCCTGGGACAGTGGGAGGTGTCCCTGCCCATGCTGGGTGACTGGAGTAGAAGACCTTTATGATCCTACTGAGCTCAGAGTGGTTTTTCCCTCTCTTGTTGTTCCACATGCTGGCTTTCTTTCATTTTTGCTCTGTATTGTACGTAGAATTTTACAAGTTTGAAGTATGGAGGCACTGTGGATAATCAGCACTTGGTAGCAGGCCCAAGCAGCCTCATGATTTATAACTTGAGATTACTCGTGGTCTGTTGTAGATTTGGGAACACTGCTCCAAGAAATATAAATAATTTTTTTAATGGTTATGCTTCCAGTTAATGCAAATGAGTCCATTAAAGTAACAGCTGAATCCAAAGCAGAATTGGGCAATGTAATTCTTACAGTATTGCTACAGCTGGGACAAGTCAGTGAGAAAAATCAGCAGAATGAGATTAAATAAGAGACCTTTCCCACCAACACTGGCTTCTGGAACTGCTGNTTGGTGTTTGTTTTTGGTTTTACTTATTTTCTTTATTTACTTTACTTATTTTCTTTATTTACTTATTCCTTATTTTTCCAATTTTTGTGTGAGCGGCGATTTGAGACCTGCTTGGTTGGGTGTTTGATATCCGCGTGCCACAACTTAACCCGTGGTCACGTAAACCAGGTTTCCCTCAATAAAATTTAAAAGAAAAAAGAAGTTTATTGAAGTTGTGAGTAACTGGCAGAAGCAGGCTGAGACCCAGATTCAGAATGGGCTGGTGGTGCCCTCTTTGATTTGCACCCAAATGTGCTGGTACACTCAGGTCAGATGATGAGCTGATTATTTCTGCACTGGGAGCATCACTGGGGACATATCACTTTGCTACATCCCACCAAGATACTTCTCCTTTGAATAAAGCCCTTTGAACTCAGGAGGAATGTCTGCTATTGATAAAAGCTCAGTGGTTTGTGGAAGGTGCCCACAAATAACTGAAGTTCAGTTTCTTTTTAGACCACTGAGTGAAAAAAATTCCCTTTTCTTTATTGGTTCTAATGGGAGCTGAGAAACCCAGTCCTGGCATTTTGGTGGCTCCTGAGAGCCCTGCACTGCTCTGTGCCCTGCTCAAGTTGGACAACTAATATATTATTCTCTTAAGTTCTATTGATGTAGGAGACTGCACTGGGAGTTTAATGAAATTGCTGCTGTTCCAAAATATCTTTTGGAGACCACAGGTGAGTTCTGTTCAAGAACAGAGGAGTGGAACTGAGCTCTGTTGTGAGCCTGAGTGCAAATTTGCATCGCTTTGCACCAAAACTGAAGGGGAGAAAATCCAATTGACTGTTCTCCTGAAATGGTTGACTAACCTTTTGTATTAGGAAGAATATAAAGATTATTTTGGGTACTGAGGAGAGTGTGTTTAGGCCCAAACTCTTGATATGCTAAACAGTGAAGCATACTCTCATTTTTCAGCTTTGTCCCTGAGGTGGAGCGAGTTACTGGAGTCTGCTGGGAAGCTGGGCTCTGAGTGGGGGACTTGTGAAAGTCCTTTCAGCAGGCCAGTGTGTGAGTTCAGCTTCTGACAGGTTCATTTAGAGGTAGAGGGCGTTTTAAAGCAAATTAAAATTCCCTAATCACCGTGTCATTGCTGTTGATGTGCTTGGGGACGGCGTGAGGGCTCCCAGGTGAGGGAGCCATGTGCAGGAGTCCTTCAGGAATTGGGATGTAATTAAGGGCCAAGCCAGTGCCCTGCTCTGTCACTGACATCTGAAGGAAATGCAATAGCAGAGAACACCTTCAGGCTGATGGTGGGGAGTTCTCTTTGCTTTTAAACGTCCCTAAACCTGAGGGTGTCTTTCTTACTCTCTGATCTCTGAGGTCCCTTCCAACCCAAAGCATTCCCTGATCAATGGATTTCCTGCTTTTTGCTAGCATTTTGAGAGCCCTGGATCTGTACTGCAGTTTAGGAAACATTTCTCAGCACAGGGCTTGTTGGCATGCACAGTGAATTGTCTTGAAATATTGAAGGTTTGAATTTAATTTTGATGGAGAGGTTGTACATAATAACAACGTGCCAGGGATCCTTCTGCCTTGCTGATACTGAGATGGTGGTTATTCGCATTAAAGGTCTGAATTTCCTGAGCCCGTAGAGGGTGCTTATTTATAAAGAGTTGAGAGCATTTGAAGGGTTTATGACTAAAAATCAACTTTCTATTAGTTTAAGTTGCAACCATTGATGTTATCAAAGCTGAGCATATGAAAAGTGTTGATGGTTGGAGGGGAGAAATTGATTCCTCTAAGGGAATGAACAGCCTGTTTTATCAGGGAGTTCAGACCCTAGAAATTCTGACTGATGCCTGACTGTTCCAACTTCTGTGTCATCCAAAAGGCTGCTTATGCTGGAATCCTGGAAATAGATGAGAAATGGGGTACAATTGTTCTGTTGAACCAGAGGAGGAGCATGTGGACCTGCATGGATTTCAGGTGTAATGAAGATCTCAGGAACTCTCCTCTTATGGTGCTTTGTCTTCTTGTGCTGTAACAAATAATGGGTGTTATTGCTTGTTGTTTTCATTTTTATTTTTAATATCTACCTGCTCAACAAGAGTCTGGTCCTTTGTGAAACATCTGCAGACTTTTGCTGTAAGGACCGGGCTTTTAAAACACATCCACTGTAAATAACTTGTGTTTGGAGGTGAAATATTTTAACTTACCAGTTACACCAGAGCTGTTATGTATTGAAGAAAACAACCCAGGGCTTCCCATGGTCCAGGTAAAGGGAAGTTGCCTCAGTCCTTTATGGTGCTGGGGTTCCCACCCTGAGGAAGCTCTTTCTGCCCCACGAGCTTTGGAAAACTCTCCTCGTAAATATCCACAGGAGGTCTCTTGGTTTAGATTTCTCCTTTTAAACATTCTCCTTTGGTTTGCCACCTGCAGGAAGACTGAGCTATAAATAGCACAGGTAGTAACTCATTTGTTTTTCTTCTCACTTGGCTTATGAAATGCTGATTTGCTTGTACTTGCATTTTTTGTGCTATTCTTTACCTTCCAAACCAGTGGCTTTCATCCAAATTTTCAATTAATGCTCTTTGTTCTGCCCATTCCTCTCACTTCTACAAATAGAACTTTTTTCCTTTGGCACTTCACTCGTTGCTGAAGAAATGTTACAGAATTGCAAGGTGTGCTCCATTGCATGGGTGTTGCTTTAATGGGGAAAGTCAGTCTTAAACTAGGATTTGTGAGGTACTTTTAGATTTTGTGTGGGTCAAATATAAACCTGTTAAAATTGAAAATGCAGCTGATGGCAGAACCCATTCTTCTCCTCTGTAGTAGTTTGAAACTAAGTTTAAAGAAAAATTTAGATTTGAAACTTCCCTAAACTAACAATTATGTATTTTTCTCTTGAAGTCAGTGCCATTTTAGTGGTCTGCCTACCTGGCTTCCTCAAAAAATAAAAAGGTTTTATTTCCTTTGCTCTCCAGGTAGACAGTGTTGTCAGGTATCACCTGAAGGAAGCTCACAGGACAGGGATTGGAGACATGTGAGAATTGAAACTGGATCCCAAGGCTAGTGATTAAGTACTGGCAGAAACACCAAAAGTAAAATAATTTTTTGGACTTCTTGTTCTAGACTTGGCAATGAGCATTAGAATTAAAAGCTGTAACATCCTATTATCCTGACAAATTTTCTGAGAAAATTTAGGAATGATACCATTGGGGTTGGCAGGTGAATTATCACATGGCTGCATTCCTCAACTGATGATGGATCTGTGGCATGTAGCCACAGTTCCATGAAGTAACTCAAGAGATATTTTATGCCCCTCTGCTAAATGTTTTTTTATTATTTTATGAAAAGTTATTAGGAATAAAATCTGAAAGAGTGACACATGACAGTAAAATGTAAAAGAGCCTGTTCCTTTCTGTTCTTTCAAAATGAAAGAGATTTTTCTTGCACGAGGTTTACATCTTCTTTTCTTCTTTAATACAAATTATTATTGTGCCAGTAATTCACTGCAGAGAACTATGTGGGACTCTCTGTCTGCATGGATTTTTAATCTTAGTGAATTTAGCAAGCAAATCAATGAAATGGAAATGTGAGAGAGGACAGGGAAATAAAGGAAATGCTCTTCTCACATATGTTAGTGTGGTTCTATTGTGTGCTGCTTGGGTTATTGGTTCTGGCTTGCCAAAATAAAGGCTCCCTCTCCAGCTGAACACCAGGATTGTTAATGGAGCACAACACTTCTTGGTTTCAAGTGCCAGAAGATGAAGAAAATGAGAGAAAACAATGAAGTGCCTTACATTGTGCTATTTCATTTAAGTACCATTTTCTTTTGTGTAATTGCCTTGGCCCAGCCATATGAAAATGACCATCATGTGTTTATGCTCTCCTTGAAAATGTCATTCCCTTCTTTTTTTTTAAATTTCATTTTTGGGGTTTTTTTTTGATTTTTGTTTTGTTTGTAAAGGAGAACATTTGGCTTCTCAAAAGCTTTAGTATTTGGCATTCATTATTTCTTCCATTTATTCCTGGGATAAATCAGAAAAATAGCAGTAGCTCAAGAGAGATGGAAACTGCCAGCAATCAGGATACACCAACAAAAAGTGTGTGGTGAAGCAGCAGTGCCAGNTTGTTTTATTTCTTGTGGCAGTGGCCTACGTTTCCTCTCTTAATTAATACCACTGGAGTAATGGCGCCTTTCTTGATAGGAACTCAGAGCCAAGGACACAGGCAGAGAAGATCCTACAAAATTTTTCCAGCTTCTTCCCTAAATAAAAAGTAAAACAATGAAAAGAAATTCCTCAAACCTTTGGATTGGTTTTGTTTGGCACCTTAACAAACCATGTTTTGGGTGGTTATGATTTTCTTTTGTTCCAAAACAACCAACTCTCTCAATAGGTACGTAATTATCTAAAGAGATTTTCTTGTTGAGCTGAAACTCAACAAAAGTTTGTCTGTGCAAAACCACATCACAGGTCCTGATCCAGGAGTTTGAGATATTTCTATTAATTATTTCCCCTTCTTATGGCTTTGATCCTGGGCTTTTCCATCTGTAATCATGGTCTCTGCTCTTGGGCTTTGAGCCCTGTTGGGATTCTTTCCCTGACATGACAGAACTGGATCTTTGGTCTGGTTTGCGTCTTTTCTCGCACTTGGCATCCAGGAGTTTGTTGGTCAGGCCTTTTAATTTGTCATTTATGTGGCCTCTGTTCTTGACCACAGGGAATAAAAATAAATATGAGTGATATGCCTCTTTTTGGACCTCAGGATCAGCTCCCAGAGCCTCAGTTGATAACTGTGAGAAGTTATCAACTTTTATATGGAATAGAGACATGGGTTTGAGTTTTTTGTGGGTTTTTTGGTGTTTTTTTTTTAATTTTCAGAATTAAGAATTTAATGTAAACTTAAAGCAGGCAGGATGATGTACAAACTTTTTCTGTCTTTTTCTTGGGAGAGAAGTCAGGACCAGCATGGCTTTTTAGCTTTTGTGTGTTGCTGAGTTTTGATCTTTGAGACGGGTTTTTGTGTGGGTTTCTTTTAGGTTTTTGTTTTTGTTGTTGATGATTTGTTTGGGGGGTTCTTTTTAGTGTATTTTTTTTTAAGTGGACAGATATTTTGAACCCCCCCTCTCTGATCAGCAGACATAATGTTCATATTTAATTTTTTTATTTCATATTTTGGTGGGTTTTTAATCTTCTAATGCATAAGTGAAGATGAAATCACATCTCCCACCTGTTTCCCATGGTGTTATCCTGCAAAGGTAATAGAAAACCACAGGTAGTAATTTCCTTTTCTAGGCTGGTGGATGCCCATGTGCAGCCTTTCCAGCAGATCACCTTTTGGGACAGAGGGAAGCTTCACCCCAAACCCTGTGTGCAGCTCCCAGTCCTGAGCTAACAATCCCATTTTCAGACTGATCCTCCATCAGCGCTCTCAGCTTTCCTCTGGAATGTAAAATTTGGAAGGATAGGGAGCAGGAAGCCTTGAAGGGATGACAGGGCAGAAGCACCCAGTGATAACTGTGCTGGAGGGATGTGAAGATCCCTTTGTGAGGGACGAAAGCTGCTCAGAGATTGACAGATGCTCTCAGGAGAGTCCAAGGTGATAAATGAATAATCCCTGGCAGGATGCTGGTTGATGTTTGGTGGTCCTTTCTTCAGCTGTCCCTTGAGCAGAAACACGCAGACTTCCCAGAATGTTTACACTGGAGTTCTTGTGGAAAATATTCAGCATTGTCTGGGTTTTGGTCTCTTTTTGGGAGGTGCCTTCATTGTGTTTTCTGTGTCTTCAGAAGCCCCAGGTCCCTCCCTATCTCTCCTTGTCCTTATGAGCAGAGAGGTGGAAAAATTCACTCTCTTGGGGAAGGTGTGCTCCCTTTTGGGGTGATTTTTATGTGTTTGAAACAGGGGAAGAAGGTTCTGCTTCTTTCAGTCTCCTCTAAAAGAGTCTCAAGCTTTCGGGGAGAGGAACTGGAAGGGAAGGGTGAAGAAAAATCTCAACTTTATTGGCGCCCTTGGGTTCTTCACTTCCATACCCCCATGTGTGAGGTAGACTCATTTCCTCTGGGAGATTGTGGGGTGCACTGCATTGTTTCATGGAAGAACTGGGAAGTGCCACATGCTTGTAGTGGTGTCGTGACAAAAAGTTTAAGTTTCATACAGAGCAGCTCATTCAGATGGATTAGAGTCAAACAGTCCTCATGTCTCAGGTTTTCCCTTTGGTCAGGGGTTTTTTACCATCAGGGAAATTAGAGTGTGAAAGTTTCAATGGGGACTTGTCATTGTGGGTTATCCCCAGTCTGGTCAGTGAAAAGAAGTGACTTTCTGAAGACTTTGAGATCCAAATTACTCATTCCCTCCTGGAAATTTTTATAAATAAATATTAGTGGCTGTTGTGAGTTTGCTTCCCAGCAACTTCCGGAGTGTTTCCTGTTTTCTGAGTGGGATCTGGCCTTCCTGTATATTCAACCTCCTGCAGCAAAGATAAGAGATGGTGTTTTTTGAGGTGCAAAAGGCAGAATTTTTACTTCAAAAAATTCTTTAGGATATTGGGGGATTTCTTGTAAGTGCTTAGATTGGTCGGTGTGGGTGATGGTGGTGTTCTAAGGACGCTTGAGCAGACGCTCAAAATTTGTTCTTTAAATTTTTTAATGGAAAGATCGACATCATGGAGATTCAAAAGATGATCAGCAGGAGTGTTGCTTAGAGAAAAGTGCAAGACCAGAGTGTATTTCAGCTGAAAGCTCTGATATTAATACTTTGTTCTTTAATTTATATGAGGGTGTAAGGAAATATGGTTTATCTGTGGATTTTGGTGGTTGGAGACATCACTGTTCAATCTATTTGGATGCTCAAGTTTCACTAATGGCAACTTTAAAGACTCCATTTTTATTTATTTATTGAACAAATTCTCATTTAAAAAAAAAAACCCAAAGCACACAAAAGCCCCCAACCACGCACAAAACATACACAATAGGTAAAGAGGTACCGAAGCACTGTTGAATATGCTCTCAGTAGAAAATCCAACTTGCAAAGCAGAGTAAACGACAGGTATTGGTAAACATCAAGTGAAGGGTCCTTTGGATGTATGCATTCTAATTTCTAGTGCACATCTAAATTCTTGCACTCCTAAATTCCAAAGGAGTTGCATTTTAGTGAAGTTATCAGCAGCATGTGATGGAGAGAGTTTGTCTGAGTAGTCCTGAAGGAGAACTTCAGCCCTGTAGCTTGGAAATGGCAAAATGCTTTTTTTCTATACTGAGTGAAGAGTATTATTTTTTCCTTGAATGGTTTTAAACTTTTGTTTGTTCATTTGTTTGTTAAAAAAAAGAGAAAAGAAATGGTGCTGTAGTATTTGTTGTTTTTTTTCTTCCCTATTTTCCTTGTAACACACTTTTTACAGTGCAGCGTTATCCTTTGTTTAGCCCAGAAAAGAAGGGAAGGAACTCTGGGAAATCAAGGTGGATTCAGTTGACACATCGCAGAGCTGTAAGGGCACAGAGCTGGGCAAATCAGCTTAATGAGGAACTGCTAAAACCAGGATGTGATCCTGATGGGAGATGCTTTCCCTGGGATGCCGCCTCCCTTTTTTAGGGTAAAGCTTGATCCCAGTGCAGTGCAGAAGTCTGAGCCTGGGGTGGGAGGACTGTAAGGACAGGAATTCTCACCTCAGGGGATGCCCAGCCTTGGGAATTAAGCTCTGCTCTTCCCTGGGGATTTTTCTCACCAGAGCCAAATCCAAGTGTGAACATGGACAGTCGATTTTTTTCCTCCTGGCTCACAGGAGCAGAAAGGAAAAGCAGGGTGAGGAGAACACAATCCTCTTTGGAAGGAATATACAGAATTTCTGCTTGCAAGTCATCCCTGCTCTGACAGATGCCACTTACACCGTCTCTGTGTACACAAGTGTGTGCTCTCTCAAGAAGCTTTCTGGAAATCTCTTCAAAATTAAGAATCCTGAAGTAATGCCTCTCGAGGCCCTGTGTGCCTATGAATCTTTCAGGCAAAGTGAAATCTTGTTTTGTGCTTAGGTGAAGTTAAGTAGGACTAAAAGAAATACCTGAATTACATGGCAACATTTCTTCTCAGCATTCCCATGCACCTTTTCAGTTCAGCTTTTCTGCTGAGTGTCATTAAATCCTGAGGATGGTGATTAAATCCCAGTCCATTTAATCCTTCTTCCAGAGATCAAATGGTAATAAATAAGCACTGATATAATGGCCCTGGCAGAGCTGGAGCTGCAGCAGAGCAAGTGAAGGCACATGTGTTTTACTAAAGGCTCCTTGATCCTGGAAGCTGATGCTTCCAGGGGTTCCTGGGGGTGGCCATGGAGGGGCAGGGGCTGGAGCTGGCAATGGGCTCAAGGCAAAATCGAGAAGGTGCTGCACTAATTCATTACCTGTTCCTTAAAGAACACCATTTGCTTCCACAGCAGAATTCCTCCCAGCTGCATGCACATCTTGCTGCCCCCAGAACTCGTATCAGATACGGACATCAGCTCAATAGCAGAGGAAGGAAACGGTTCTCTGCACATCAGTGCCATCCCTTCATCATCCTGCTGCAGGGAAGCACAGAGTGTAATCACAGTGATCCCTCTGCTCAGCTGCAGGAACAACACAGGCTCTGATTTCTGCTTGTTGAGTCTGCCTGCAGAGCTCAGAGAAACATCCAATGTAGTGGTTTTGAGGTTCCTATAAATCAGAGGTTGCTTCATAACAACTGATTAGTATGTTTGGAAAGACGCAACAAAACCCCAAACCCCAAAACTTGCCATCTGCCTCATTGTTACCCCGTTACTTGAGTTCACAGCTTTTTTAAGCAACCCTCTATGCACATCAAAATGTAATTATTGAATCCAGAGGCACAGCAGCAGTTGTTTGGGCAAAAGGAGAACAGAAGTAACAACTGGAAGCAGCTCTTCCCAGTGCCTCTGGTGCACCTGACTTACTGTGTGTGTGGAAACAAACATCTGTGTGCATTTGTACGGATATTATGGAATCGTGGAAGGGTTTGGGTTGGAAGGCACCCTAAAGTTCATCCAGTGCCACCCCCTGCCATGGGCAGGGACACCTTCAACTATCCCAGGTTGCTCCAAACTCCATCCAGCCTGGCCTTGGACACTTCCAGGGATCCAGGGGCAGCCACAGCTGCTCTGAGCACCCTGTGCCAGGGCCTCCCCACGCTCACAGGGAGCAATTTCTTTCCAGTACGTGAAATTTCTTCAGCAGCAGCTCTCAAGCCCTCCTGTTCCCTCACCTGTGAGCAGCAGCTGTATTTTGGCAGCCAGCACGTTCTGCTCTGTGCTGGAGCGTGAAGGTCAGATGTGCCCGAGATGCCCATTCCAAGGATAATGTGCTGGGAGAGGCTGTGCCTGCCACTGCTGGTTATCATTCTGCTGATCCCCCACGTCAACAGCAGCTGTGCCAAAGGATGGCCTTTGTCATGCTCTCGTTGTTGCTTTCTTGTCCCGAATTTCCCAAACCTGTGCATGTGGACACTGAGGGCAGTGTCAGCAGCAGAGCCACTCGGATGCCGTGTAGGGGAATAGCCACAGTCAGACACCAAATGTGCTTCCAGACTCCTGGAGCAGGGCATGACTGACCCAGCAGTGCTTTGCACCAGCTCGTGCCAATCAATTTGCAGCTCAGTGGTTCCCTTCAGCAGCTCAGTTATTCTCATGCTGAATTATAAGGCTGTTTTTTCCTTTATTGTTGTTGAAGTGTTCCAGCTTTTGATTTGATTTAATCAACCCCACCAGTTTCCTTCCAAAACTATGCAAGAGTCCCAGTGCAGCACCACTTACAGCCATGCTCAATCCATTTTTCATTTGACTCTATCATGCATAATTGCAGGTATGAGAAAGTTTGTGGTGTTATCATCATGTTTTAGTGTCATTTCTGTGGTCTTTTTTCTTCATTTCTTTCTCTGCTGGTTCTATTTCGCATGAAGTACATGAGAGAAATAAATCCCATTTTCTCTGAAATATTAAAGGTCTGCACTAAAAAGTTGTCTGTTTGCAGAAATTTTAGTAGGCTTATTATAATCTAAAGTGGTTTAAGTTATCCTTGGTGGCTGCTTGTTGGTGCAATGACCCAGTCCACCTCTCCATAGTTGTTGCATCTCTTGGCACAAAAAAATGACTTGTAAATATAAAAATACTGACCCCTTGTCCAGGGATATTCCTGTACAAGATACCTAAAAATTAAAGTGGAGCGAACATTAAATTAAAAAAAAAAAAATCCAGATTTGAATGCTCAGATGCTCTTGTTTAAGTTTGGAAGTTCACTCTCTAATTAGTCATTTAAAAAAGTGCCATGGCATTGGGAATTGGGATTCTAGTCCCTGTTTTGCATAGTGGGAATTACTCCTGTAGGAATAAATAACTCAGCTCTGCTGACCCCGGTGGTGCTGCCTTGCACCACCTTTAATTGAGAGGAAAACTAGTAAAAACAGTCATTTTGGCAATAGATTTCAGCAGTCTTTGCTAAAAAGTATGATTGAAATACTTGTTCTACTTTCAATTCCTCAATTACATTTTTATTTCCCTTTGTCCATCGTTTTGGGACTTAATTTATCTCCAGGACTCCACTGGAATATTTCTGTAGCAGACAAATTATTTGTCAGATAACGTTTTACAGGAGCCTTTCTCTTCCTACTCTCCAATGACTTTCCTGGAGGCTTTTTCTCTTCTTTTCAGACAGTCCCAGGGACCACAAGAGTGCTCTGGGGTTGGGACTGACTTCCTTACTGCTGCCTTTGCCTGGAGAGAAACTCTCTAGGAGAAGCCTAATCTTCTAAAGCAAAATCCCAACTGACTGGGGATGTGGTTCCCTGAAGTAATTAAAGTTGTAACTTCACACCAAAAGGTGTGGGATGCAGAGTCCTTGAGCTGGCTACCAGGTTGTTATTTGTGATTTAGTCCTTTAGATCTTGCACTTACTGGGGCTCGTTGCAGCAAATCAAAGGTTTTACTGAATGTGTGGGCAAGGAGGGGAGCCTTGGAGCAAAGACAAAATCCTGCTCCCTGCCTGGGAGGATTGGGAAGGGAGAGCTGGGAGTTGTGTCCCTGCCACTGGCAGGCTGCATTGAAATGGGTGTGTTTAGATTTAGTGTGTGACACCCCAGTGACAAGGCAGCTCCCTCTCCAGAAGGTTTCCTGCTCTGTCAGGTACCAGAACAGGGCCTCGTGGGCTGTGGGAGAGAGGTGTTGTCTGGGCTGAGAATCAAGGAATTCCAACACCAGGCAGGAGTGGGGATGCTGCTCCCCTGGAATGCAGCTGCTGGGAGGCCATTCATGTCCCCAGCTGAAGGGATTCCTTAAAGTGGAATGGTTTGGGTTCTAAGGGCCTTAAAGACTTTCCATTCCACCCCCTGCCATGGGCAGTGACACCTTCCACTATCCCAGGCTGCCCCAAGTCCTGTCCAGCCTGAACGTGGACACTTCCAGGGATCCAGGGACAGCCACAGCTGCTCTGGGCACCCTGTGCCAGAGCCTCGCCAGTCTCAGTGACAAGAATTCCTTCCCAATATCCATCTAATCCTGCCCTTAGTCACTTTGAAGCTGTTCTCCCTTGTCCTGTCTGTCCATCCCTTGTCCCCAGTCCCTCTCCAGCTCTCCTGGAGCCCCTTTAGGCCCTGGCAGGGCTCTGAGCTCTCCCTGGAGCCTTCTCCTCTCCAGGTGAGCACCCCCAGCTCTGCCAGCCTGGCTCCAGAGCAGAGGGGCTCCAGCCCTGGGAGCAGCTTTTTGGCTTCCTCTGGATTCACTCCAGCATCTCCACACCCTTCCTTTGTGGAGAGCTCTGGGGTTTGGCCATTTTCTATATCTGAGAAACGACCAAATCGTGTCAGAGCAGTAGAGGACAGTGAAGTAGTGACTCCCAGTGTTCATGGTGCATGATGGAAGAGCAGGGGTGTTTTCAGTGGAAATGAGTTTCTCAGAGACCTTGGGGATAGCAAAAGGCTTGTCCTTTCCCACTGCCAGACTGCCCAGGCCCAGGGCTGATGGACTCTGAGGACAAGGGAACAAACTGTGGTTCAGAGATTACAAATGTGGAGAAGGCCTTCTCCTGCCATACTCTCGGGATTGCTCTGAAATCATCCTTGGAGGATTCTTCTGCCTGAGAGATGACCCACAAATCCTTGTTTTCTCTGCAAGGCAGGAAAAGGCAGTTCTGTGTTGAGCCCTGGTGGAACCCAGAGGAGAAAGGATCATGTGAGGAGACATGGATTTGCTGCTGCTTCCCTTCCCTTTGATTTTCCTCTCCCTCAGGTCAAGGAGAGCCTTGCTCTTAGAAATCCCCATGTTGAAACCACTGCTGGCTGCTCCCTTTGCAGCCCCATTTGCATCTCTCGATCCCTGTTACTTCCCAATTATTTTTTGCCATCTGGTTCATGTATCTGTAAGGATTTCAGGATTGAGTTAAATTTGGGAATTGGCTGCCATACCAGGTGCAGCCAGGGCCCTCTTTTCTTTTTGAGCTGCCCATATATGAGCATTGCTGTCTATTTTGTTTGCTACCTTTGATCACTTTGAGTTTTCTCTACTGCCTTGGCAGAGTTGTGGGCAGAGGAGGATTTGGAACAAGGTGAGAAACATTCCCTGGAGCAATATGTGCATTTTGTCTTCCTTTCCAGCTGCCTGTTGGGACCCATCACAGCTTTTAGTCCATTTATTATCTCGTGGCAATGCTTTTGTTTTCTAATCAAGATGGCCTGAGGCACCAAGTGCCCAAGCCTGAGATTCCCACTGAAAAACAGCACAATGATTTATTTTGACAAGATCTATTTACCATGAAACCGTGACCAGTGATGCTAATTTTACTGTCATTTTCGATTCATTATTAGATGAGCCCTTATTAGCTTTTCTAGCACTTTTTGCTAGGAATGCTCTGACAAGCCTAAAATTGCACGGCTTTCAGATTTTGGCACATTGTGAGGTTTTTTTCCCTCTTGTCCCCGTGGGACCATTCCCACTCAGAATTGTCACATGCAATGACACCAGATCAAATGAGCAGAACACTCAGTTGCTCAACACAGAGGGTTGTTTAGGCACAGATGTACTCAAAGTCATTACATTACAAAAACAATTTTTTGAAGTAGTTTAGGATATTTCAAACTCAAATGATGGTTTCTGGAGAGCATTCCAGCAGTACCCTTGCCTGGTGCATTTGAGCTTCCCCTGCCACGGGCTGCCATTGATCCTGACTGACAGGTTTGAGTGGTGAGGCTTGGTCTTTTCTGAAGATAAGTGCTAATATTTTGTAAACCAAATTATTTGAAAGGGCTTATTCAGCACTTTCACCCGAGGAAAAGTTCTCCCTACTTGACTTGGAGCGAAGCTTTGATTGCCACTGCTCTTCCTGCTGGTGCAATTCATTTATCCCCACTCCTCCCTGCTTGTGCCTCCCACAGGCATTAGCATAAAAGCTGTGTTACCACTAGATGGGTCTGTTTCTTTAATAAGCCATTGACTACCACTTGGAAAGAGAAATATTTCAGGACTCCTCTGGTTGATATCACGTGCGTGTTATCTAACTGTTCCTTGACTGCACTTACTTGTCAGGCCATTAAAAATCGGGCTTTGTTTAATCTGTCAGCCTGTGCCGTTCTACTGCTTTCCATGTATGGAATTAGGAAGATCTCTGGGACTCTGGGGAAAAAAAAATCTTTTGGCTTATTTTAATTCATTTTTTAATTAGGGGATCAGCAGTAATAATGCCTCATTGAAATTCCTATATGTGCGTTTGAAAAATGTATCAGAATGTTTCCATCGTGTGACCTGTGACAAATGGAAATGTTCAGCCTCAGTAAATTTATTAGACATGGTCACTGGCTGGATTTATTTAGGAAATGGTAATTTATTGCCTTGCAAGTATTGAAAGCAATAAACATTACTTTGTGTTACTCAAAACCAATCCCAGACCCATTCCTAAACAGCTTTCAACAAAGGCAAACCTTGAAGATGTGATGCAAGGGGTATTTTTGGAAGCAGCTGCTTTATCAGTCAAAGATGTGATGGCTGCAATTCACTGAAGCTTTCACTCACCACAGCAAGGAAAGCAAATTGGTGTTGGATGCTTCGCTCTCTGTCTCGTGCCAGGAGCCACAAACCAGAGCTTGTCCTAGTCCAAGAATGACTGGTTCAGGCAGAGCCAAGGGAGAGGGGCTTGTCCAGAAAAAAGGGGAAAATTGACCCAGTTTGGTGCTGCTGTGGTGGACGTTGGTTTAGAGATGTCCCTTCCAACCATTGCTGCTACAGTTGAATAAAGCCAAATAACTGCAGGTGCTCATAAACACCACAGGAAGGGAAAAAGCCCAAAAATGAACCCTAAAAGTTTTCTCAAAGATTTTTTTTTGTATGTAACATGTCACAAAAAAACTCTTAGATCTTCCTTGCTTATGTTATTTGGGTTTTTTTTCTCCTGCAGTTATACTTTTATTTATTAACTTAGTATTTGATTTAATACATCTTCAAATTTTCTTTTAAACCCCAGCCTTGAAGGAGCATCCCTGCTCTGCCTGGCAATTTAGATTTCAGCTCAGCCTGTCTGTGATACCTGTCTAGAACCTGTCCCAAAGTTATGATTATAGTAACTCACCATCATAATGTGCAAAATTAATCAACCTGCAGCTGAAAATCTGACTTGCCAGTGTGTTTGAACTTAGCGTGCATTTGTTCAGAGGTGTTTCTCTAGGGCTGATTTGCCCCAGCAGTTACATACTTGTGCCACAGATGATGCTGCCCTTCCTCCTGCTCCTGCAGATGTTCCAGCTGGTGCCTGAGATACCTGTCTAAGTGTTTGTTTTAAATCCATACAAAAATAAAATCAATGCCAGCATCTATCCAATCTTATTGGGCTGCTTTGTTTCTTGTTTGCTTCTGCATGGACAGCAGTAAGAGTCTGATTTTTCCAACAATCTTATGTGGATACATTTTAGGAAGCCCATTTCATACCGTGGTAACAAATAATAACAACTTTTCTGCCTGTTCTGTCTGTTCAGTGCCTGTTTTTAATGTCTGCTTGACTGTAGCAGTTGGCAGTGACAGAAATTGTGGGTCTGAATCTTCAGAAGACACAGAGGAAAGGGGTAACACAAGGGGAGTAGATGTCAGTGTGTGATCCAGTGTGACCTGACCTGGAATTATCAATCTCTTGGCTGAGTAAATTTTATTTAATGTAGAAGTTGTGCAGGTGTGTTCACCCTGACAGCGCTGTGCTGGGATTAAGTACAGTTGCAAACCACAGACTTGTCATGTACATTAACTTGATTTTTAAGCTGTCAAACAGATGGAAAGATCAATTGCATAAGTTACTTTCTTAATTTTTCAAACAAGCCCTAAATTATTGGAGTTTGAGTTCCTCCTTCTTTCTATTGCTGATTTGAAAACAATTATTACAAAGTTGTATTCAAATCTTTCCCTTGGTATTTAATTGGTGATTTATGCCTAAGAGAGAGATTTTGGTCAGGGTTTATTAGCTTGAATTATCGAATTATTGTGGAGCTTTTTGTTGAAGTTTTCAGGCACTGTAATTATCAATATCTGAAATCACTTCAGCTCATTAGTGAAGAAAATAATAAAGCAGAGCAGGATAATGATACCTAATTTCAACAAGCTGGATTACAATCTTTTATTTACAGATAGGCATCAATGAATGGGGGGAGTAGAACCCGGGTAACACATATTTTTCTGGGCTTTAACATGATTTTCTGGATTTTCTTTTTCTCTAAATAAATTATTCCTCAGCAACACACAGGCAGGTGTTTAAATGCAGGGCACTCCCTGCACAGGCATGCTTTGTATTCCAAGTTTTGCTCTTTGATAAGACTTTATAAAGAGGTTGTAGGTCACAGCTGTGGTATTTGCAAGTTGTTTTGTGGGAAAGTGCTTGGTTTTCTCCCCATTAAAGTATATAAACTAGATGGATGTTTTTACTTTGCATTAGGTGTTAAAGCTGTAATTTTGGCTACTTTCAGAGCAGACAATCTGAATTTTCACAGTGACATGTGGCAATAAGTGTGCTCCATTATATGGCACATCAGGAATTTCCCTGGCTTTTGTGGAACAACAGTTTAAGGAGGGTGCACATGAGAGCTGTCATTAAAAATGTAAGCACAGTGGTTGAGTAAAATGCAGGTTGCTGCTCAAGCTGCAGACAGATTCCAGTCTTGTCTCAATTCTGCCATGGATTTTACATAAAGTAAAAGCCAGAGGTTCCTTCTAAACAACCATGCAGTGGCTGGAGTGGAACGTAACTGCTCATTTTCACCTCACAAGTGCTGAGTAAGAATAATAATTTTCTGACTGCAAAAACTGCTTTTAGTTTCCCAAAAGTTCAGTGCTTCAGCTGAAAATACTGGTCTCTCTGTAGCTGTGCAGTTTGCTTCCATGGAGTCAGTCAGCTATGGGTGAGGACAGGATTCCTAAGGGGCTGTTTCTTGGGATGTCCACCTCTCTTGTGTATATTTTTGTTTGCTGGTGATCAAGGAGACTCAGACACACCAAATTTCTCACTCCAGTGAGTGTCTGCTGCCATCTTACCCTGGGAGAATCGCTTAGGTCAGAAAGAACATTTAAGATTACAGAGTCCAACAGTTAATTCGACGTTGCCAAGCCCTCCACTAACCCATGTCCCCAAGTGCCACATTTAGATGTCTTTTAAACCCTTTCAGGGATGAGGACTCCAAACCTCCCTGGGCAGCCCCTGCCAAGGCCTCAGCACCCTTTCCATGCACAAATTCCTGCTGCTGTCCAAGCTGAGCCTCCCCTGGCACAGCTTGAGGCCCTTTCCCCTTGTCCTGTCCCTGTTCCCTGGCAGCAGAGCCCGACCCCCCCTGGCTGTCCCCTCCTGTCAGGGACTTGTGCAGAGCCACAAGGTCCCCCCTGAGCCTCCTTTTCTCCAGGCTGAGCCCCTTTCCCAGCTCCCTCAGCCTCTCCTGGGGCTCCAGCCCCTTGCCCAGTTCCCTTCCCTTCCCTGGACACGCTCCAGCCCCTCCAGGGCTCTCTGGCCGGGATGGGCTCAAGCCTGAATGGGTTTTGTATAAATCAGCCTCTGTTTGAATACCCTGGAATTCTGCAGATGACACCAAGCTCATAGACAAGTATCAATCTGCTCTTCCTGAAACTGGAATGATAGAGGAGAACATTGCTTCTGCTCCTGATCCCTTGATCAGTCTCTGAACTCTCTGGATTGCCCTCAGACCTCTGGTTGCAGCTTCACTGCTGCCCCTTTGAGAAATCAATCATGGATAATAATCTGAGGGTTGTACTGGAGTAGGAATCTTTTTCTTCTCATTATTGCCCCAAGCCCCAGGAAGGCAGGAGAATTGTCTAAGGATGGTCTATTCTGCAGGTGAGGCCTTCTGCTCCCTCCAGAAGGAACTCATGATGACTTTTTTTCTTTATCAAGGCTGTCACCGGATTGTCACAGGCTAGGCCTCAGTGTGTCAGCTGTTAATCCTCCAGGCTCCTGTGGGAAAAACTAGGGCAGCTCTAGGGTTCAAATCAGCACGATTCAAAATCCATGTGCCACTTTTAGGGTAAAAGCTCAAGTGTCCCTGAAGGAGGTAATGAAGTTGCAAATTGCCTCATCATTCTAATGCATGCACATTGCCCTTCTGTTTGGCAAATCTGCAATCAAGCCATTGATTTGGCTTTGCTAATGCTGGCTAATAATGCAGAGATGGAATTGGAGCTGTGAGTGATCAGCTCTGGGAGCAGCTCTCTGGAGCTGGCAGATTGGGAAAAGTAGGAAGCTGGGAGAACAGTGCTATGCTCTCCTGCTTTACACAGTGGTGTCATCCTTAAAGTGGATTTAAATGATCCCAGCCGGCTGCTGCCAGACACATTGTCTGTGAGCCTGTGAGAGATCTCCCTGTGAGCCAGGCTGGTGCATGTCCCTGGGAAAGAAAAGTCTGCCAGGTGGTGTTCCTAGGGATTCCCTGAGCCCCCAACCTCAGAGCTCTTTGTTGAATTGGACTATAAGTAAGGTAGGGACCCAAGCCCAATTTCAGCAGGTGAGTCCCTGGAGTTGTTGTGTTGCTTTGAGAAGTTCATAATGGAGGCAGCAGAGTGTCCTGGGGCTCCTGGGGGACACGGAGCTGTCCCTGAGGCAGCAGAGTGTCCTGGGGCCAAGGAGGCCAATGGGATCCCGGGGGCAGCAGGAAGAGCATTGGCAGCAGGGCAGGGAGGGATGGCGGCCCTGTGGGCAGGCCTGGAGGCACCTGTGGAGTGCTGTGTCCAGCTCTGGATGCTGAGCACAGCAGGGCCAGGGAGCTGGTGGAGCTGAGGAAGGGCCTGGAGCATGTGGGTGCCCAGGAAAGGCTGAGGGAGCCGGGGCTGTTGAGGCTGGAGAGGAGCCCCAGCTGAGAGGGGCCCTCAGGCCTGGGTGTCCCTGTGTGCAGGGAGGGCTCCCAGCAGGGCCCAGGCTCTGCCCAGGGGGCCCAGCAATGGCCCCAGAGCCACGGGCAGGGCCTGAGCCCAGCAATTCCCCCTGCACAGGAGGCACAACTTCTTCTTCCCTGGGCAGTGCCCAGTCCTGAGCACAGTGTCCACACGGCCTGGGGGGGCTCCTCCCTGGGGCTGGTGCAGAGCTGTGTGCACACAATGCTGTGCCCTGTGCTCTGGGATGGCCCTGCTGGAGCACGGAGGGGCCACCAGGTGCCCGCTGGGCTCCTTCAGCCTCAGCCAGCCTGGGATTTTGTCTGTTCCTGTTCTTTTCCTTCAGAACACCAGGGATTCATGGCACTGCAAATCTCCCAGAGTGATTTTTTTTTTTGTGCCCTTTGATTTCATCTTTACACCCTGTATTTCTTCAGCTGTTTGGTTTAGCATTGCTTTAAACTGTTCCTTAACGTGTTCATCAGGCTTGTGTCTGTGGTTGTGTGTTGACCTAAATTTCCATGAAAAACATTGATTTTTATGCTTGAGAGAGAGAATATCAAGATCTTGGAATCGTCTGTTATCTGCAGTATGAAGTTACTAACATTGGATTAGCATCACCCTTGACACACGCACGCAAGTCCAGCTTCCAGTTCTATCACACTCCTCTTGCCTCATTTGTGCTGAAGTTTTCCCCCAGAACTTCCGCAAAAAGCTGAATTCTCATCCCCTTTCTTGTAGTTTAGCTCATTTTACTTTTGATTGTACACTACCTGCAATCTCCAGTGTCCTGAGTGATCCCAGCCCCATCAGGACATCCTAAGGAAGAGAACTTTATTTCAATAATAGCTCTAGAGCAAGTTTGGTCAGCAGCTAAAGCCTTTCTGGACATTGCTGGAAGTCATTGAAAGCAGACCCGGCACAGTTTAATTTGCACCTTGGTTTTTAGGAGCACTTTGCAAGTAGGTCAACAGCTTTTGTGTTGGCCTTCATTTGTGGCCAGCTTTAGGGCTACGTGGCTATCAGTAGAATTTCTAATCCTTATGGCTGATTAGAAAGAATAGATGCTTGAAAAACTATTACCCTCCCCTCAAAAAAACTCCAAGTATCATGGATACTTTAGGCCATGATATTCAGGTTTCTTTTTAGCTGAGAGTATTTGGTGGCAGACGTCTGTGCCATGAAAAAAATGACAGATAAAATGTGTGTTGTCCCAACGAGTCAAAGAAATCACTTACCTAATAACAGTAATTACGCTGTGCATCTGTGATGTTCTGCGTGCTTAAGACTGTAGAAATATTAGCTAATTAATCCTTTCAACACTGCTGTGCGGTTGGTCTAGCTGGTGCTATTATCTTCCTACTGTAAGGAAAAGAAAAAACCAGAAAAGTTTGACTGATGTGCTTTGCAGCAGTGAACAACCTCAAATTTCAGGGATTTATTCCACTGCAGTGGCTTGAAGTCATGAGGAGGATGAAGGCCCACCTTGGCAGGCAGCTCAGAATGCTGGCTGCTCTTCCCTTCATTTGATTCTGTTTTAGGACTGCATTACCTACCAAAGCTCAAGTGGTAGACAGTGCAGTTCTTATGGCACAAAAGCTGCACAAACAGCTCCTGATGAACACAAATTCACCCCTCAGCAGTGCTGGGGGCCTGTAACACAGAGGGAATTATCACAGGGTACCTTTGGTCTGCCAGCTGCTGAGGGGAGAGAAGCAGCTGCTGGTAAGTGCCAGCTGTGAAGATCTGGAATTAGATCTGGAATTAATTTATAGACTGAAAGAACAATCAATGCTGACACAGTATTTTCTGTGGAACAGGTGGGCTGTGGTTCTTGTGAGAAGTGAGTGGGACACCAAAGCCTATGGCAGCTCAACTCCAGCTGTTGCTGCTCAGTGGCCTCAACAACTGAGTTTCTTTCAGCATTTCAGGCAGTAGATATTTCACATTCATCTCCTGTTTGAACCCTGTAAAAAGTATGAACTAATCGTAGATTAAATTAAAAGTATGGATTAATATTGTTGTTGCATCTTGATAAATCTGATGATGAAACTTGTAGGGAGGTTTCAGCCCTTAGAACTGGATTGTATTTCAGTTCCTAGAGCTACAGTGGCTTTGGGAGGTGTCAGCTGTCTGTAAAGCCCAAAATACGAGTTAGGACATGTTGCCTTCACGCCATGACCTGTATTTTTGTGAGCAGTTGTGCTGATCCTTCTCAGGACTGCGATGTGCCACAAAAGCTCCTGTGCAGAAGGTTGATTTCCTCTCACCCAACCTCCTCTGCCCTCCCATTCCAGAGGTCTTGCAAAGCCACCTGTGTTTTCCTGTGATGCCACAGAGAGGGGAACGAGGGAAAGCACATCTGAGGGCCTGTGGTTGTTGGAACAACTTCCTCAGTCCCTGAGAAACAAAGCTTTTCTCTGTACCCATCTGCAGGGCCTGCTGAGGGCTCCAAAGTTATGAATGCACTGGTTGATGTTCTTGGATCTCTTTCAGGGTCGCAAATAAAGACATCACTGGCATCTTTCAGAGTCTAATATTTGCTCCTTGGCAGCCAGCTCAGAACAGGCTGGTGTTGGGCAGTGCTGTGATGCCTCCATTCCTACCCTCAGAAAATACTCAGTGGATGCCATGAAAGGGAAAAGCCTGGAAGAACACAGATATTGGAGATTGTCAGGCTTTAAAACCTCGGCTGATCCCTCCCTGCTGTGCTGAATCAAGGACAAAGTTGTTGGTCATGGCACAGACAACGTTTTTAGTCACACTGCAGGCTTAAATGCTTTTTTTTTATATATTTCCCTTTTCATTTGTCAGCATCTCTGCAGTGGTTTTTGACCCCATAATGTATTTCTGATCAGCTTTGATACAGGAGTAGAGCTCCCATGGCTTGTTTACTTAGTTTTGAAGGAAAGCTGCATCTGGCTATAGGAAATAAACTGAAATTATCTTCAGTGAGAGAGAAGCTGTGCTGTGGGCTCCACAGTTCATGGCTGTGTTTCTTTCTTCTGACCACTTGGAATCAGCCACACTTTATGCCACCTCTAACAGGGGGTAATTTCTGAATGTGTCAGAAGGAGTTGAGGGTACTGGTGACACTGAGGGAGTTGAAGAGAGGGGAGGTTATAAAAGTGTGTTGGGTGAATTCATGGGCATTGTGAGGGAAGTTGGTGATATTGCAGGGGACAGCCGAAGTGTCACTTTAAGTTTTCTTGATTTCGAGTGTTTGAAATCATGAAGTGCAGATTTTCACACAGCTTCAAGAAGACAATGTATATTTTTAGAATTTATCTATTGTTTACATATTTGTCCTCTGGGAGGAGAAATATGATTGATGGTGATGTTCACCATCCAGGTCAAAGAGATGGCAACCTGTGTAGCCAATCTCTTGCCTTCTGTACAAATGTATATAAATGGAGTCAGAAAAATTAAAATAGGAGCTTTCCTGCCTGACTTTCTGCTGCCTGCTTCGTCCTTTGTGTGTCGTGAACAGCGACACTGGAGCAGGTCCCTAAAGTCTGTTATTCACAATTTCCCATCACTTGGAAAACATTCACTTGTTTTTTAAGTCGAAGAGTGTGAAGGGAAATTGATTCTTGTCTGAGCTGTCTCATGCTCATGAATGCCAGGGGATGTAGCTTAATAACAGCACAAGGGTGAGCCTTTTAATATTCTTTTCCTTCTGTGTGCACTAAACTGGCTGGTCTTGCTTTGATGCTCTGCCTTTGGCTGCTGATGTGAACAGAAATGCTTTTAAGTACTATTGAACGGCTCTGTATTGGTAATAATTTTTTTCCTCCCTCCTTGAGATATTTTATGGAATTCCTGTTCAGCTTTTTCTGGCAGTTTGAAGGTTGGGAGTTTATTTGTCAATGAGCACAGGGGCTGTTAAAGATCCTTCACTTGGAATTCCTCCTCCTCTGGGGCAGGGCTTTGACCCCCAGCCTCAGGAGTGCAGCCCATCCTCGTATGGTGGTGCACCCCAGCTGCCTTTGCTTCTGTGTCTTCCCCTGGATTATATTCCTGTGAACAGGACATATTTTGCTTGGAATTTGAACAGTCACTGCATGTGTGTCTCACCTGTGTGATGCCCTCACTCTTTGATCCACCCTCAATAGCACTTGGGAAGGGATTTGCTGGATTTGACCACAAAAGAGAGATTTTCTCCTTTTTCCCTTGCCAGAGCAGCCTTCTGCTCACTGCTGCAGAGCAGCCAAGCTCAGGGCACAGCCTGCAATCCCAAACTGCTGGGACTTTGGCGGTGAGGTGAAAATATTAATTAGCATTTGTTCTACTAATGAGGAGCCAGTTTTCTGGAAAGGCCCCTACAGAAGTCGATATTCACAGTACTACACCACTCGTGGCTGTTGGATTCTGGGCAGAAATGAAGTATGATATGTTTTATAGGGGATATTGATGCCTTGGGAGGTGGAAAGGCCACCAAAACCACAACTGGGAAAATTTGGCTCTAACCAGTGATGGAGGATGTGCCACAGGGGGAACTCAGGGGAAAACTTATTTCAGACTGAAGGAAAGCTGAGCCTGCTGTGCTGCTTTGACCTGGTATTTTCTTATTTATATTTCAAAAAGTGCCTGTGATTATGAAAGTTTCTGGATTCTGAAAAGAAATTGTGCTAAGATATTTTTCCTAGTATTATCTCTGCTACTTGTACTGTTTGGCAGGTCTGGTGGAACACCATTTTAGTGTTTCACCGAAGTACAAGATTCAAGAAGTTGTGTTAATAAATAATTGAGTTTTTCTGTAAGTCTTTATCTGCATAGACAGAACTTTTTAATGTAATTAGGCAAATTATTTGATTTTGCAAGGCAATACTTGTCAATATATCTTTTTCAAATGTGGTGGAAGGTCAAAGGTTGGACTCAATGGTCTTGGCTGTCTTCTTCAACCTTCGTAATTCCATGAAATTTGCCTCCACTCAGAATTTAAAGTGATTTTTCTCATCTTACAGGGTTTTATCTCTCTCCCCACTCCCTTTCCACCCTTTTAGTTGTGTTGCCCATCCAATTTACATTGTGTAACACAAAAAAGAGGCTCTGTGTTGAAACAGCTTGTGTTTTGCTGTTGCTAATAAGTGTGAAACAGATAATAGGATATGTTACTGCTGGGTTGAAAGTGGGAGGAAGAGGCGAAAATCAAAAATTATTAATCTGAGCACCTGACATTATCTAGCACAGAGGAAGATTTCCCTGTATACCAGCAGCATTAAATGAGAATACATTTTGAGGATGTATTCAAGTGGAGTGATTATTTTAGGATTGTAGCTTTTATTACTGCATGAAAACCTTTCTCCCCTCATCCAATATAATTTTATGTTTTAAACTGTCAAACAAAATCCCACTCTGATTGTGTTATGGTGATGTACCCAGAGTGTGTTTTACCACTCCCATGAAGAGGTTTCTTCTTTAAATAAAGCTATTTTTGTGTATGAAACCCATGAGGATGGATAATAATGGCTTATATCACCTAAAGTTTGTGCTGGGGGAGAGAAATGGAACTTGGAGTAAGTAGTGCTTAACGGAGTGTGGGAGGTGAGGAGTGAGCAGTGTTCATTGATTCCCTGGTGTTGGAATCTCTCCGTGTCCAGGTGTCAGAGCTCTTTCTAAGCCAGGAAGAGAAAGCTGTGACTGTCTCATGATTTCAGAAAGCTTTTGGTTCCTTCCTTAAGGCAATGTCTCTGTTTCACCTGGCCAGTGCTGTTACAGCAAGAGCATTGTTTCCCTTTGCTTTGCATCCCTGAAGTCATCCTGAACAACACTTCTGGAGACGGGTGGATGGGAATTGAAATATTTATAAATGTGTGCGCACCTCTGAACCCTTTCTGCATTTCCCTGAGGGCACAGAGCGAAGGCTGCTGTGCCTGCAGGTGAGGGAGGCAGCCTTTCACCTGGCCACAAAGCACAGGATGCTCCATCTTGGAAATCCTCACATCTCCTTCACCCGAGGGAGGTGAGGGGTTTGGTCACAGAGAAGTCACCTGAAATGGAGACAGGGTTCTTGAAGTCACTGTCTTTGCTGATGTTTGGTAGATGAATAAATGGGCAGATGCTGCTGGAGCAGTGCAGGGAAACCCCAAAAATAAGAAGGGTTGGAACAGAATCAAAGCAGATCTGACCAATGTGGTTACCACTACGTTCTTCCTTTATTTCATCTGAAATGGCCACTTATATACACTTGTAGATAGTTTACAAATTCAGTAGTTTTTCCATTGGCACACAGCGTAAAAAGGAATGCAAACACACATTGTGTAACTTCTTCTTAAGGTGGCTACCACCTGTCTATTACTAACTCTGCTTATTAACCTTTAAAACCCCATTACCTTTCCCTAACGCCTTAATAACTAATTTTAACTGCGCCACAAGTTCTGTAGCCTAATTTTAACTGTGTCACAGGCCTCAAGGCCTCCGACCAGGCCTCAGAACGAGGCCTCAGCCAGGGTAGTTCGAAGAGTCACTCTAAATAGAGATCATGCCCTCTTTCTCTGAGGAATTCCATAACAGAGCAGCGCTGGTGTTTGGGTGGAGGCACATCCTGGTGCTTGTGCTGGGTGCTCTGGCTCCATGCAGGAGCAGCTGCACAGGGAGCCAGGGGCAGGCAGGGCTTTTCCCAGGGCTTTGCCTTCTCCAGGAAAGCAGCAAAGCAATTCCCTTTTCCATAGGGAACATATTTGACTGCAGTACAACACATCTAACATTCACATGTAAACAAAATGTTCTTGTTCATCTGAGATCCCTCAGCTCCATGAGGAGCTTGTGATGGGCCACTGGACCTAACCTGTTTTATTTCCCTTCTTTCTAAATGATCCAAATCCAGTTTCTTCTTTAATTTTAATTAGACACAAGACAAGTGTGCTGTGAATCTATTTACAATTAACATATTTCTGCATCACTCTCGCTTGCTGATCAGACATGAAGGAGCTGTTAGGCTTGTGATGGGGGGAGAAATGCAAACCTCAGCTGCAGAGCTGTTATTCTGTCAGCCACCTTTACATCTTCTGTATCAGAACTCTGTGCTGTGCTCAGAACTCACAGTTTTATCTCTGGAGCTGTTGCTGTGATGGGCCTGTGCTTTGGAGAGGTTTTCCTGCCAATTTTGTCTAATAGCACTTTCCACGAGGCCAAATGTTGTCTGCTGAGGGATGAGATGTATGATGTATTTCATTGATCTGCTGCTAAAAGTTAGAGATGTTTTTTTCTTCGTCACTTGTGTTTTTCCCTGCAGGATCTTGTTGACAGGAGCTACAGAGCTTTGGAGGCTTCTTGAGGGTCTTTTTGATGAGTTGCTGCTTTGAATGATTGCCTTGGCTAACCTGAGACATGGGTTCTGTGTAATGATCTCGGTGCTGCTGTGCCTTTGGTCTTCACAGCAATATCTCCTTAAATTCCAGAGTTGCCCTTTGGCAGAGCGACACCATGGTGTGCACATGGAAAGCTCAGAGGAATTCTGGGAGTGTCACAACATTTCTCTTGGCACATCATCTTTTATACCCAGCACCAGCTAAATATACTGGTTTGAGTAACCTGTTTGCCAAATAGCAAAAAACGAGGCAGGATTTTTGTTGGTATGGAGAACTGGGGAGCGGTGACAGGCAGAGAGGAGGAGATGGAGAGTCCTTCCTTTGGAGAAATACTGTGAATCCTTGCTATGGAAAAGGAGAGGGATTTTGGATGAGCAGAGAGTACCTTGTCCTTGCTATCAAGGAAGCCATATTGAACGTCTCTGGGCTCTCTAATCACATTTTTGTTTCTTGCTGTGCTTGGCCAGGCTCTTGCCCCTCTCAACAAAAGGGCTGAGGAAACCCACAAAGATAATCTAAGAATATTTTTTGACCAGAATACTCAAATGGTTTTGATTGCTGAAAAGAACTATCATGTATTATAAACAGAATGTGTTTTGTTTTGTGGTTTTTGTTTTTTTTTCCTAATTGTGACAATTCCATGGCAAACTGCTGCTGAAACTGAGAGCAAAGACGCAGGTGAGCTGACAGAGCGATGCTGTGAGGTGTTTGTTCCCTGGCTACTGGTTTGGCCTGATCATTTCACAGACTCCTGAATAATCCTGTTTGCCTCAGCCTGAGGTGCATTTGCATGCTCTGCCAGCCTGCACAGTGTCACAGGGACCTGCAGTGGTGGTTTGGGGTTCTTTTCAGGGCTAACACTCCTGAAAAGCACCTCCCAGGCCCTGAGGAGCTGAGCTGCAGCATGAGCAGTGTCTCTGGTTCAGTGACAGGGTAAAAGGGAGGGGATTGTACCTTTTTTAACACCACCAGGATGCCTTTCCCATGCTCAGACATGGACTAGCATGGGTTTTATGCAAAAAAAGTGAACTGATAGACACAACCTCCTGTAATCTTTCTGAGTTCTGTGGCTGAGATCTGCCAGCAGAGCTGTTAAGCAGATCCTAGATTTTTCAGTCCTTGAAATATATCAGAAAACTCTTCTTTTGTGATACTTCCCCCCCCCCTTAGTTCTTTCTTGAGCTGTCAGTTTTTATCTTCCTAGGAAGACAACTGTCCTTACTTTCTTCCTTTCAGCAGAACTGGATTTTCTGGATTACATTGGTTTTCATTATCTCTGTCATGTACTTACCAGCAAATCTCTCCATATTTCTTTGCAAGCTCTCGATTTGTGATATAATTTCAAGTAATTTGAAAGCCTGAGCTCCTGGCAAAGCTGTGTTAGGGAGGGATTTTTTTTTCTTTTTTTTTCTTTTTTTTTTTTNTAGTGGAAGAATTCAGAAATTGCAACTGGCTGAGTTAAGCCGTGGAGGCACTAAGTGAGTTTAGGGTTTTCATGCTTGAATTCCAAATCTCTCTTATTTAACTGTTTGCAGGGTTTTTAGGAACCTTTGTTACCTGCAGCAAAGTTCTTTTGGCTGCCTGAAAAGCAAGTAATGATGAAAGCAGTGTGCCTGTGTCTCTAACGCTGTTATAGAGCAGAACCACCAGCTCTTAAGACAGATGGCAGAGATGTTTTCTGCCATCAAAATAAAGGAATTAATGCTTAATAAAACCACTCTTCCTCTCCTTATAGTAAAGCACACAAAGTTCTATTAAATACCATATGAAATCAAAATAATGAGAAGACAAACGAGTGCATGAGATGCTTGAAGTTGTTAAAATGAGTCCCCATTAAAACATAATTACTCCTGGTTTATGTCTTTTGTTGTTTCAGGTGATTCAAGTACAATTTCATGGTTTTTCCTCCAGCTGTAAATTCTCGTTGGCTTTTTTAGAGTTGCTTTTGAGTTAATTTTGTTTAGTTCACAGAGTTGCATTTTTGGCATATAAAAGTGTAAGGCTTTTTATTCTTTGTAAATTGTCTCTGTCTGCAGTGGAGGTCTGCATTTTTAACTGGAGGTGGGAAACCTTACCCTGCCTACTCTGTCAGGCAGGAATTTTTGTGATTCCTTTGCTCTAAAAGCACTTCACAATCCATAAGGACTGTGCTTTTCTGAAATGAGAGACAGTCCAAGGACAGAGCAGTGGATTCCGTGGGGAGACGTGGGGGCAGAAGGTTGGCACTGGAGATGGGACCACCTTAGGGCACCGCCGGCAGGGCTGGTCTCAAGATGTGCCTGTGGGCAGCAAGTCTTCCAGAAATTGTTGTAGCTGCCCCGAAAATGTCCAAGGCCAGGTTGGACACTGGGGCTTGGAGAAGCCTGGGATTGTGGGAGGTGTCCCTGCCCATGGAAAAGGGTGGGACTGGATGGGCTTTGCTGTCCCTTCCAACCCAAAGCATTCTGTGAATCTGATCCCATAAAATCGATGCCACATTTTTGAACACAAATTCGCATTGTGCAACCTGTTTTTAAAGAAGATACTTTGTGAAACATTTTGTTTTTGCCATGGTGCTCCTGAGCCTTGCAATTCCACATCTTGTGGCTTTTTTCTTTCTCCCACACTCTTCCAGCTAATGGCTTTTCCCCTGCTCCCATGTTAATGTGATGGTTTAGCTGAATAAATTTCCATACTTCCCACTGCTGCCATCAGTGCTGGAGTGGGCTCCTCTCTGCCCGCTCTGGGCAGGATTTCAGCAGGACCCAACTCCTCTTCGTGAGTGTTTTACTGCCTCATCTGTCTGACTGCTGGAATTTCCTCCTGTGTGAGGAAGGCTCAGACTGCTGCTCCAAGACCTTTGAGTGCAGAGAATTGTCTGTGAGGTTTTCCCCTTGTCTTCCAGCAGGGAATAAGCTGTTTGCTTTCCCCTAGAAGATCATTGCTCAGTGCTTCAAACCAGTTTCACATGTGCTGGTGATCTCATGGGGAGCTGATGTGTCCTATATAGAAATCATGGAATGGGTGGGATTGGAAAGGGCCTGAAGAACCATCTTGTTCCACCACTCTGCAGTGGGCAGGGACACCTTCCTCTAGTCCAGGTTGCTCCAAGCCTTGAACACAAATCTAGACAGGCTGTGCATTTATTGACAGACACCCTAAGCAGCTGGGTAATGCATGGTCTAAACAGTCTTCCTTTGTTTAGATGATGATTTTTTTTTTAATCTAGATTTTGGTTATTATTATCCACATTATTCAATCATGTTTCCGACATGGAAGGTCTTCTCCCTAAGGTTTGCTTTTGGAGAATCCCTTTGGCTCCCAGATGTAACATCAGGTGTAACCCTCAGGGAATGAGGGTTCCTGTTTTCCACAGAAAACTCCATAACTCCATCAGGGAGCATGGTGGCACTGCTGTGTCTGTGGTGGCTCATTCAGGTCATCCGTAGGAAAGCCCAAACCACAGCAATTTGTTGGTGTCTCACAGAGATAAAGAGGAAACTCATGGGAGGAGAGAGGAATCACACCATTTTGTGGAGTGAAAGGCATTTCAAGTCAAAAGGGAGAGAAAAGCCAGAGGCTGATTACAGATGGGGGTAGTCAAACAGTCTAGACAACAGTCTAGTCTCCCTGCATTGGGAAGGAGAAATACCATGGGTAATTAAATATGTGTCAGCCAGGTGAACATGTCCTGCCATCACACCTTTGAGGGGATGGAACTCTTCAGGAATTTAGGGAGCACACCACTGTTTCCTCTCTGTTTATTCTCTTATTTTCTAGATCCATTTTGTGGGGATGTGAAAATGAAGACCAGTAAGGTTTTCCATTCACCTCCCAATCACCAAGGAAAATGATGCTTTTGGTATTCCTGATTTCATTTTGTTAGCTTGAAAATAGAGTTAGGAACTTGACTGAACCATTGTCCTGATTGTGGGAATGAATTGTGAAATAAATACAACTTGTGGGTATTATGTTGTTGTTCTGTATATATTCCTTGTTTACCAATTATATCTTACCTCTAGGGTAATCAACTTAAAATATCCACCAATAATTTGAACATCAAATGGCACTTATCCTGCAAGCACACCCCAGTAATCTATGCACATACATTAGGAGGGTGCCAAAGTGTTTACTTAGACTTTAATGTGATGTTCTGTATAATTTTCCCATAGATTAGCTTCAGCAGGAAGTTTGCATGTATTTTTCCCCCCTAAAAGCTACATTCAGTAATAATGGGTCGTATTTATAGCAGTTGTGGTGAATTAGAAAACTGATTGGGTGAACTACTTGATTGCAGCTCATTTAGCAGTTACAGTCCTGCCAAATATCTCTGAGAGGGTTTTGCAGGGAAGTTTGGGTGATGGAATGTTCTTGCCACGGCCAGGAGCATCTGAGGACAGCTGGAATTGCCCAGGCAGAGCAGAAGTCAAACAGTGTTTGCAGCATGCGCAGCAAATATTGGTTGGTTGTAGAAAAGACTCATCAGCTTTGTGTTTGAAATTGTGGTGAGTTGGTTTTCAGCACAAAGGACTCCTCTGCCACTGCCCCAGGAGCAGAGACTTCAGGGACAGAGATGCAGCCCCACGGGTGCCTTCTCAATCACAAAACTCAAATATTTCTGGTGCTGCAGTGTCTACAGGAGCTCCTCTCCTGCTCCTCCTGTGGTACCAGCAACAGGATGAGTTTTCTCTGTTGCCCCGAGGTGTGCCAGAGGTCCTGTGTGATGCAAAGAAAGAGTCTTCTCAGTAGGAATTGCTGGCACACAGTTCAGTACCTGCTCACTTTATGTCACATATATGTTGGAGAGAAGGGGCCTTGAGATGCTGAGGGAAAAAAACAGTCAAGTCTCTTGATACTTTTTCCAACATTAGGTATTTTGATCCATTTCAGAGACTGCTTTTGAAAGTTCTCTTTACAAGGAAAAAGTCATTAAAATTTGTTCCTGTCCCCCAAGGATTATATGATGTGTTTGGGATATTTTTGAGCACCATAAAATCAGCAGTGCAAAAAAATTTCTTGAGAAAACAAATGTTTTCATGTTCTCCTGGAGGGAGCACAATGCTTACAGAGTGTAATATACAGTAGTATTTCTGTAATTTAAAATTGATTGGAGCTGCATTTATTCTGATGGGCCTTGCACAGTGCAGGGGAGTTCCTCTTACACACAGAAATCCATTATATGTTCCCCTATGTTATCTGTCGAAGAAGATCCCTCCTTGAGTATTAAGGACATGTTTGTTATTTTTTTAGGAAGAAATTCCTTCTTGTGAGAGTGAGGAGGCCCTGGCACAGGGTGCCAGAGAAGCTGTGGCTACCCCTGGAACCCTGGAAGTGTCTAAGGCCAGGTTGAACTTTGGGGCTTGGAGCAGCCTGGGATAGTGGAAGGTGTCCCTGCCCATGGCAGAGGGTGAAACTGGATGGGTTTTCAGGTTCCTTCCAACCCAAACCATTCTGTGAGTCTGATTCCATATGCCAAAAAATATCTGTGATTGAGTCCTTTAAAGCTAGGAAGACTGTTGAAATGTAGGAGCACAAAGCACAATGGACACGTCAGTTGCTGTATCAACACAGGAGACAACACATTTCAGCACAGGTAAAGCAGGTTACAGGGTTTTCCATTGCTGCAGGTGTGGGGCACTCAGTCTGCAGATGAATCTGATGTTCTTGGTTGTAAAACCTGGGAAGAAGAAAAAGAGGGGAAAAAAATGATCTTTTTTTCTCTGTTTTTTGTTGTCCTAACCAGTGGTATTTCTCAGTGGAACATCTCTTTTTCATCTCACTCCCTCTTAGGAACAGTTCACTGGTTGCTTTTGTGCTTCACTGCTCACTTAGCAAGTTCATGATTGCTGGTCATAGGGTGTCCTTCCTTCTTCCTTTCCCTGTTCCCAGGGGAAGCCTGGTGAACATAACCTGCTGGGATATGTCACTGTCCCCTTCACTGTCCCCATACTGCCACCTTTTCACCTTGTGCCACACTGGCACCGAGTCAGTGGATTTTTGTATTTGAGAGAGTGTGTTGAGAAGGGAAATAAAGTAATGATGCCCAGAAATTTGAGACTGATAGGAAGAAAAGGATGTGAAGTGTAGATTGTTTAGCCTGGAGCAAAGGAGGCTCAGGGGGGACCTTGTGGCTCTGCACAACTCCCTGACAGGAGGGGACAGCCAGGGGGGTTGGGGTTGGGCTCTGCTCCCAGGGCACAGGGACAGGACAAGGGGAAAGGGCCTCAAGCTGTGCCAGGAGGGGCTCAGCTTGGACAGCAGGACGTCCTTGTTTCCTTCATCTGTCTCAGCTGTTGATCCTGTGAGGTTCCTTGGCTCTGATGTTGATTAGGAAGGCTGCAGAACACTGAGATTTTTGGTTGCCATCAGTGGCTGTAGCTCAATGTTGCAAAGAATTGCTGCTGAATGGGTAACTCATGATTTATTGGGAAAGGCTGTCCCAGGCTCCTGTGCAATTCTAGGATCTGATTCTTGATAGATCACTGAGCAATTCACAATTCCTACCTATTTTTAGTGTCCCAAGACAAGGCAAAAGATTAAAAGTGAAGAGGACCCTTAAAAATGAGCAGATCCTGCTATTTCTTTTCTTTCTAGTGGAAAGGAGGTGTAAAGACCTCTTTTGACAAATACTTTTAGGATCCTGCCTAATTGATGTGGTACTGTTTTAAGGGAAAACTGTTTATTAGGGAGCGTGTAGACTTGGGAAAAAATGTGTAACAAAGGGAGTGACAATTCACTTCCTGTGCATTTGCAAAATAGCACCAACATAATTTTAACTAACAGATAAAGTGGGTACAAGAGAAAAGTTATCCTCTTGTCCAGAAAGCAGCAAAATAGCTGCCAGCTCCTGTTATTAATATCTGGATTAGTGAAAAGGCCACGCAATAAAAACTGCAGGAAGGACACCAAATGTTAAAATCTATTGAGGGAAGAGTGTGCTAATGGGTATTATGTGGGAATTGACTGCTTGTGGTTGCAATTGCAGGAGTGAGGGGTGACAGTAGAGACACAAACTGTCAGCTGGGGGAGAAAAACAAACAAAACAAGCATTTGAAAATCCTGTCATAGCCTTCATAAAGTGGCCCAGTGGGTAATGGATTTTTGACTATGATGAAGCTATTACATGATTTATGTCAATAGCTGTGTCTAGTTAATTGCGGGAGCCACAATAAAATTTAAAAACCAGGGCTGCATCATAATTACTGCTATGTATAGTGATGATATTTATCTCCCAGCACACTCATAAGGTTTGGTTTCTGGGTTTTTAAGTCTCAAAACCTTAATTTTTCTGAATATTTCATTAATTTGCACAGGACACCTGAGGGATGTAGCGCTGCCTGTGTTGTTCTGACTCAGGGCCTCTGTTACCATCAGTTAATGGGAAGATAATGAGATTAAAATATCCTTTTTGTCTGAAAGTGGAGCCACGAATAAACTCTGTTGCATCATCCTGACAGTCTGACAGAGACAAGGTGATGTCAGAATATGATGCAAATAATATGATGCTGAGTGACAGGGGACTTGCAGGAAGGGTTATAAAAGACAACTGTGGGAAACTTCTTCGCTTTATTGCATTTGACAAAGAAAATTCCCTCAGAACTCTGTGCCTCTAAGCCAATTAATTTCTGTAATCCAAATTTTCTAAGATGAAGTCTAGTGTTAGAATTTCAGATTTATATGGAGGCTTTTTCTCAATAAATATATTTCCAAAGGGAGAGGATATAATGAAGGATGAACAACAGAAATAAGTCTCAGAATTTTGTGGCTTCGGCCCACCTTGAGGCCACCTACTGAATTTTAGGGCTTTCATGTAGGAGAAGAGAATAGAGGTGACCTCACCCCAATAAGTAACAGCTGTGTTAATTACCCAATACGGCCTCTCCCCTGATGAGTCACAGCTGTATCCAATAAGGATGAGTGAGATAAAAGAGGGGGTGAGCTGCTGAGGGGAAGATCATCATGGCGAAGGAATATTGAGGAGCATGACAGAGAGACTCATGAAGCAGGATCCGGGGGAGAGAGAATCACTGCTGTGAGGTCAGTCTGGGTCTGCAGTAAGAGCCCATTGTTGAAACCTTAAGTTACAGTCTAGCTGGGTAAAAGCCTGCAGTCACAGTCTGCACACTGATCCCTGCAGTCACAGTCTGCACACTGATCCCTGCAGTCAGAGTTCAGCAGACAATAGCCAGCAGTCAGAGGCTGCAAGGGAAACCTACAGCAGGAGCTTGCTGCAGCCACAGTCAGTGAATGGTTGTAGTCAGGATGGCTGGGCTGTGAAGAAGAATAAACCAAGACCCTTTTCATGCTGCGTTTAACAAGAGGTCTCTGCCTTGGCTCATTTTTACCCTCTAATAGGAGGGCTGCTGCAATATTTTCATGACCCCAAACCTTGACTGATGAATCAGATGAGTGAGTTTGTTTTCTATTGTGCCTATCTGAAAATCGTTGTGTGTTGGTCCATGGGTGGAGCTAGAATGACAGCAAAACACCTGGAATGGTAATAGTGGCTTACTGCTGACAAGTTCCTCCACACAGAACAAATCCTCCGGCTTATTTCATAAAACAAAACAAAATTAAATTAAACAAACAGAACACCCCCCCCCNCCCCAATCCCCACATGAGTGCTGGAGTGGGCATAAGCAAAAGCTTTTCAGGCTGCCAGCATGAATCAGACTGCTTTTCCTGGCATGCCAGATGCCTGTGATGGGGACAGTGTGTGAATGTCATTTCGAAGCACATAATCAAAAGAAAACTTACTATTCTTTTAACTTGGAGCTGCCAAGTACATTTTTATATTTGTTTCATGAGAAGTCTGCCAAAAAAACCCCAATGGCAGCTGTGTCCAGTAGCACACAGTGGTAATTTATGGAAAGAGATTTATTTACTTAAATTTTGCTTCAGAATAAATTGAATGTGAGGTTTTATAAAATTGTATGCATTTTTATGTTGTCTCCTGCCTCTTTGGAAAGTATTTTTTCAGACGGGGGTAGCTTCTCTTCTTGCCCTGCTAGAAGACTGTCAGATTTGGGAAAAGGGAGCAGGAAGTGTATGGATTTTCAGGTAGAAATGAAGAGTGTTTTCAACCATCCCATGGAGTCTGAAGTTCCCCATACTTTTTGATGGAAGTCAGCACTGGTGGATGCAGGTGGATGCAAGGACTGGAGGAAGAAAGTTAAATAATAAAATGTGGGTTTTTTTCATCATTGGTATCCAAAAATGTCTGATTTGCTGTCTACAAAATCTTAAATACACCCCTGGCGATACCTGGCCTCTCCAGAGTTTGCTGGCTTCAGCTTTGTTCTGTTTCCAGAGGGGATGAGTTTGGTTTGTGCCACCTTGCTGGGGGATTGTCCTAGAAGATCTGATGAATCCAGAGGTTGAATTGTGGATTGGCCATCCTTGTTTCTGTGCCTAGATCCCAGCTTTCTGGGGGTTCCCTCCCTCATGGTCTTCTTTCTTGTCTTGGAGTTTGCAGGGTCATCTGGGGCAGAAGTGCTGAGGGCCTTTGACGGAGGCTAAAATGGATTAAATAATGAGGCCCTGTGGCCTCGTCTTTTTCCATCAGTGGCTGGGGCTCAGTGCCCACAGGCCTGTGTGTCACAAAGGGCTCTGACTGTCTGTGAGAAGGTGACAACCATGAGGACAACAAAAACCAGTGATCTGGAGGCTGTTGTGGGGCCCTGGAGGTGTGGGGAAGGGTGACAGGGATGACAGTGACTGAGCTTCTCTCCCAACTTGTGAGAACAACTGAAAATTCCTGAGCAGCTGTTGTTCCCTTGTGCTCTGCTGCATTTTTGGCTGAGTGTGTCCTGCCCCTTTTTTCCCAGCAAGGCCACAGCTGGTGAGTTGCTGATGCTGTCATGTCCTGGCACTGTCCCCACAGCGTGCTGCTGGCTGGGATCTGGGCCAGCCTCCACAGGACACAAATCTGATACGGAGCATGGCCTCCTCGACATGTTCTTTCCTCCTCGACGTGTTCTTTGCATTCACACCTTCCAGAAGCTCCACCTGCAGCCAATTGACTTTGATTGCTGCTTAAACTGCAAAGCCACTCACCCATGGGTTGGGTTTTCCCTCTCCAGAGCCAGGAGACAGCAAGATGCTTTCTGGAGCTGAAGGGAAGTGCTGTTATCCCTCATGTTTAGCTGGCTTCTTTGGGATAGGGTTATTCAAATCATTCAGAACTTCCTGCTGTGCCTGTTCATTTTGCTTTGGTTGCAATACCACATTCTGCTTGGGTTTGGCCTCCCGATGGGATTTAATGATGGGATTTAAAACTGTCCAAGGAGCCTGCACTGCAAGGTAACTCTCCTAGCTGAAAATTAATATGGTTAATACTAAAATTTTAAATAGTAATAATGCATTTTAAATTGCGTAGCAATTAAACAAACTGAAGAAGGGTCTGTACCAGAATGAAGCATTACCTTAAAGAACACTAACGGGGAATTTACTTTCTGGGACAGAACAGCTGCTGTATTTAAACTTGGATATTCACTTCCAGTGAAAGCTCTGTAACATTTTCAGTTGAGAATAATCTGCACCCATGCTGGAAGAGCACCATTTTGTTGCAGAATCCTTCTTACTGCTAATATAAAATTTTCTGACTTTATATAGCATAACTTAGAACTCAAATCATCTCCACCAGGGAAAAGTTGTGACTGTTTCCTGGGCTTGTAGAGGAGATGTTTGTCAAACCTTTTACCAGTGTAAGGCACTGACTCACTTCTGTTGAAGAACCCCAGAGTTATTTGGGTTGGAAGGGACCTTAAAGCTCATCCTATTCCACTCTCTGTCATGGGCAGGGACACCTTCCACTGTCCCAGAGTGCTCCAAGCCCCAAAGTTCAACCTTGCCTTGGACACTGCTAGGGATCCAGGGGCAGCCACAGCTGCTCTGGGCACCCTGTGCCAGGGCCTGCCCACCCTGCCAGGGAACAATTCCTTCCCAATATCCCATCCAGCCCTGTCCTCTGGCAGTGAGAAGCCATTCCCTGTGTCCTGCCATCCCTTGTCCCCAGTCCCTCTCCAGCTCTCCTGGAGCCCCTTCAGGCATTGGAAGGCCAAAGCTGGGTCACCCCAAAGCTTCTCCTGTCCAGGCTGAACAATCCCAGCTCTCCCAGCCTTTCCTCCCAGCAGAGCTGCTCCATCCCTGGGATCATCCTGGAGCCTCCCCTGGACTCTCCCCAGCAGCTCCAGGTCCCTCCTCTGCTGGGCCCAGGGCTGGGCCAGCTCTGCAGGTGGGGTCTCACCTGAGCCCAGGGGCAGAGGGGCAGAATCCCCCCTCCCCTGCTGCCCACGCTGGGGCTCAGCCCAGGGCACGGGGGGGTGCTGGGTCCCACCTCTCACCCCCAGCACCCCCAGGTCCTCCTCCCAGGGCTGCTCCAGCTGCTCATCCCCAGCCTGGATTGACCCCAAGGATTGCCCCAAGCACCAGCACTACTTCTGTCACCAGAATGTCCCCTCAGTCTTTCCCCATCAGTTCCTTCCTAGCTCAAAATCTCTGCTGAAGCTGTTCCTCCTGCCATGTGTCTGATGTTTGCTAACCTGAGGTGATTGGTGTCACTGTCACTCTGTCTCTAATGGTCACAGTGCAGGTTCCAGTAGTATCTCTTTGACAGGCAACACACATCCTCCTAAAAGAGGTGGAAATTAATGATTGAGTTCCAGCAGTTGTATTTTTGTCTGCAAGAGCCACACTGTGCCAGGTTTTGACATCCTTTAGTACTTTATAAGTCAATAGGACAGCTGTGCAATGAAATGATTTTTAATGAGAAATGATGACAGGACCTGGCAAAGAAATAATGCTGAGTTAATCAGGAAAGTTCTGCCTGTTAGTAGCAGTCTCTTCCGTGGTGCCTGAGTGACATGATTTGAAATAGTGTTCAGAGCAAAGCCCTGGGATCTCTGAGTGTAGATTCAATCTTATTTCAAACAAAGAAAGCCCTAAAAATCTCTTTATGTTGCCTGTTCATGGCTGATCCTGTAGCATTATGTGCTCACAAAGATATTTGGCAATAAGGGGCCCATTCCAGGCAGGGCTGTGGTCTTCCCTGAAGAGGTGGGACTTGGGGACATGGTTTAGGGGGATGGTTATGGGTTGGTAGAGGGACTCAATGATCTTGAAGGTTTCTTCCAACCTCAATGATTATTCTGGGATTAAACAGAGTGGGACGTGTCCTGGGAAGTTAAATGGAATACATTAATTTGGTTTTTTTTCATCTTTAAACTGGTGCTTTTGTTCTTTTTCTCTCTAAATCCTATTACGTTTTGCTAAGTTTGTGTACGGAATTCTCATTGTGTGGATGCAATTCTTTTAAAGTAGCCTAAAAGTAATAAAAATGTAAAAAATATGTTGGTGGGCAAGGCACAGCTGGGGAATGGAACCCCTTTCTTTTTTCTGTTGTGCCAAATACCTGCTTTACTTGAGAAAGTGCTACATTGGAAGATTTGTGGTCAGTGCAGAGAGAAACTGTTTGTAGTGGCTTCTGATGTGAAGTTAAAAAAAAATAGTTGAACTTTTCACTAAAAAATTCTGTTGAAAAAAGACCCATTTTACACATGTCAAAATAACTGTATTAATCCTGCCAGTGGTATAGAAACAGATCCATTTTTCATTGGAATGTTAATTTTTCTGCCCCAGTATCATGTTGGGTGACTGAAATATTTTTGTTTTCGCTTTCCCGGGCTCATTTCACCAGTTCCTCTTTGCCTAGACAGGCTGATGTTGAAAGGCACAGTTATTTCCTTTCTTGACAAAACACAGTAGGGCAAAGTGTTTTTGGAATGTGTGAACTGGTCTGGAAGCTGATCCATCTCTTCCAACTGAAATTTTCACTTCCAACAGGCAATTTTCTTCCTGTTTCCCACATTTCCTTCTTCTCCTGCCTGTTTGCTTGGAGCAGTTCCCTGAGTCCAGCATGGCCCAGAGTTATTGCTGGGTTTTAAGGAAACCTCTTGGTCCCTGGGACCTCTGAGGGTTGGGGGAAGCCTTCCCAGGGGTTTGGAGCCAGGGAAATTTGAATGGATGTATTTTGTTAATCATTGTGCTGGAAGCCAAACTGGGTCAGTGCTTATGTTGTACAGACAAATTCTCCCTGGAATTAAGAGGAGATCCTCACCTCTTTGGAAAGGAGGAACAAAGAAGTTGATACAAATCTGTCTGTTTAAACATTGCAGAGTCGAATTAGGGATGAGAATAAAATGGAAATTTCCCTTAACTGGTGTTGTCCAGCCTGGAGAAGGAAAGTCTCCAGGGAGACCCTTTAGTCCCTTGCAGTGTCTAAAGGTGCTCCAAGAGTGTCAGGGAGAGGAACACGGGACAAGGCTCTGGAGTGACAGGACAAGGAGGAATGGCCTTAAGCCAAAGGAGGTCAGGGACAAAAAAAGCTCAAACCCCCAGACCCTTGTTTTTTCTACTTTTACTTTGTATTTAATATTTCCTCTGATATATTAGATGGCTCTAAAAGGAATTCATGCTACAGCTGCAATTCTTGAGCATTTTAAAAAGCAAAGATTAATGTGGAAATGACAAAAGCAGCCCTCACAAAGAGTGACTCTGTCAGACGATGCTTGTATATAACCTAACTGATATTATGTCCTGCATTTTGGGAGGAAAGGCGTTCCCTGTAAACATCCATGAGTAAAAACTATGGCCTTTAAAGCTCCTGTTCTGATCCAAATTAAATTGCACAAGATGTGTGCCTGCATCTGAAGATAAGAATAGCACTCAGCCAGACTGCATGTGGGTGCTAATAAGGGCTTAGAAACCAACCCAAACTTGTTGGGGCTGAGGAAAGAGTTGGTTAATGAAGTAGTGAGATTTTGTTTGTTTGTTTGTTTGGGGGTTTTTTGATAGATGAACTCAAGGTGTTGTCAATTATCAAAATGCGGTGTTTTCAACCTTTGAGATACTATTATTATTGAAAACCACCCAGTGCACTGTGAGAATGTCACCGATTGTTGCCTTCCATCTTTTTCTGAGAAAAAGAGAGAAAAGAAATGCTCTGTGGGAACAGCAGCAAGGCCAGTGAGTTCTTGCAGCTGGTAAAATGACCTGAAGCCTTGAACATATTTTAACTGATAACAGGAACTTCACATCCTCTTTAGAACTTGTGTTTCTAGCACAGTTATAGAATAAAACCAAGCAGAAAAAAGCTTGTAGCTACTTCAACTGTGTTAAGTACATTTCTATTGCTCTATATAATATTATATATATTATAACATTTCTGTTGTTAGAAGTTACAGAGTAAAAGCTTTAATCAAGACAGGCATTTCCAGTGATGCTGCTGATCCCTTTTCCCTGTGTTTTTCCTTTGGGAATCAGTTCAAGAGTCACTGTGCTTAGCAAGCTGGGGCTTAGCTGGCTTTTCCTGAGTCCCTGAAGATATTCCCCTGGTGTGTTCTTCTTTCTTGGAAGCAGGTCCTCCTGTACCGTGGGGAGTTGCCCGAGCTGGGGCTGGAAGGCTCCTGGGGAGTTCAGCATGGTTGGCCTCCCTGTCCCGAGGCAGGAACACAGACACTGACAGATGTTTGTCTAAATTTGCTCTGATGGAAGAGATTTGTGAATTCCCCAGGTGCCTCGTGCAGGGGCTGTGCTGGCCCCTGAGCACTGAAAGTTGTGCCTGAACTCCACCCTCAGTAACCTCTCCTGGCTTGTTTGATCAGAGTTTTGAATTTCACTTCCAGTTTCCCAAGATAACTTCAAATTTTGATCTTGTTTTTCAGAGCTATTTTTACCCTTTTCATCATCGTCTGCATATTTTTGTAAATCTCCTCTAGAATTCGTTCTCTAAATCATTAGTGAAGATATTAGGGAACACAGGACGTTATCTCTTCAGAACTGTACTTGAAACAGCCTTCAGGTTGAAAGAGAACATTTTAAAAACTACTCTTGTGCCTTTTTACCTAATTGAAGAGCTTAACTCACATTTCCTAAAGAAAACTGGTGGAGGCCTCAGAGAAGTCCTTTCATATTAATGCCCTGGTTACTCTTTCAGAGATGGAAATGAGGTTGGCTTGACATGATTTGCACTTGACAAATTCACGCTGGCTGTTTCCTGCCCATTTATGAACCCCTAGGTACCTCTAAATTGATTAATAATGTGTTCTGATGTCTTTCTGGGGAGCAAAGTTAAGCTTACTGATCTTTGATTCCTTGAGTCCTCTTTCCTCTGATTTTTAAGATAATCCTTCTGTAGCCCTAAGGGACATCCTGAGTCCTCTCTCAGGTTGGGGTTTGCTTCTGGTAGTTCTTAAGGTAAGAAAAATAACTTTGACCTAACCCTGCTGATCTGAATAATTCTTATAAACCCAATATTCCATAGCAGGGGCTTTCCCCCTCCCCACCCATTTTTGGGTTTTGAGCTTCTAAAGCTGGCCTGAATACTTTGTCATGTCTAATATTTGTGACGAATGACATTAAAAAAGTGTGAGCATTTCAGGCTGGCAGATGGGATTATTTATCTTCCCTACTAAGCATTGCTTATTTTATCCTTTGGCTTGTTTCCAGTATCCCCAGAATTTTCTAATGTTCATAAATTCAGGAGTTTTCAACCACTGAAGCTTTATAATTGACAGAAAAGTTTTTTCTCCTCCCATACTTTTATAATGTAATGAGGGAATGGAGAGGACAGAGTGGATCTTGACTGGTGGCAAGGAAGCATGGAGTGGAAAACCGCTGGAGCATGGGAACTGCCCTCGGCTCTCCTCCAAACCTGCAGCTTTTGGAAGGTGTTCAGAGCAGTTCCCACAAGTTCACAGCTGATGCACAACCCAGATGGAGGGGAAGGTTGTCTTTTTCTGATCCAGTCCTATTCAGCTTTTTAATCAATGCCGTTCCCAGTGGAATCTGGGTGTTTTGAACATTGAGCCTTGAGGAAGGAAGAGATGGAAGCATTTTGAGGAAGTGGCTTCCAAATCAGGAGGATTTTCCCCAGTTAAGAGTAGCCTGAAATAAACAGGTTGGAATGAAAGAGGGATCTGGGCAGGGTACTGAAGCCTGGCAAACACAATCCACAGAAATATGTTTGGGAAACTGGCTGCCAGAGCTCACTTTGAGGCAACAACCTTTGGAGATACAGTGAATGAAAAGTCATGAAAGCCAATGGTCCGGCAGCTGCCAAAGCCAAATGTCAGCCAAGACTCTGAGAAATCTAGAAAATATGGAAGAGTTGCGTGTACTAAAGAGAGGGAAAAGAGGAGAAATTAGAAATGTAAAGCTGTCCTGGAAGGCAGAGCTCTGTTGTTTTGGCAAAGAAAGAAGGTAGAGGGGTAAGGGCTGAAGAAAAAGGGTTCTGGCTGCTGGCAGAGCTAAGCATGGAAACAAAGGATCATGATCTCTGCTATCAGTGTTTTCAAACAGCATGCCTGAAAAATACTTGTGGGTTGGTGGTTTTTTTTGGATATAACTTATCCTGCTTTTAAAGAGCAAGAAATAAATACCTGAAAGTCTCCTACACCTCTGCAGTTCTCCTGGTTTTAATTCTGTTCCTGTTTATGTTTTGGCAAACCTCTGGTGATTCTTAGATTCCATTTTCTTAGGCTACTTTTTCATTCACCACCAGGATTTCTCTGAAGGCAGAGGATCCTAATATGTAAAAAAAAAAATAAAGAAGTCAGTCTCCTGTTATGCATCATCATGCAGAAGTAAAGGAAAATGTCATAATAAATTTCTTGGCCAGTGGATTATGTGTCAAAATTGCACGGAAGAAAGGGAAAGAAATGGACAGAAATAGGAGCGTGGCAATCTGGTGTCTGAATGATTTGTAATGAGACACATAACTGCTTCTTGAAGTTAATTATTACATGATAATTGCTGAAGAAGGAATGAAATACGTTGGAATGTTCTTTCATTGCCTCCTGATTTTCTGAACAAAAGGGTGTTAACACTTCTAATTAGCATGTAATCCAGAATTAATTGAAGAAAGGAAGGGCAGGCAGAGTTTTGCAAGTGAAAACGCTGTATAATGAACTTAAACTGTAGCTCTTAATTTCATTTGTACTGGAACATGTTTCAGCTGCAGAGAAATCTTTATTTTCTTCAATCATCCCAGTCTAGGAAGTAGGAGCAGTAAATTTTGATATGTGCAATGAGGTATTGATTTATTAGGAAGCTTTATTACTTCATGACATCGCTACTTCAAGAGAGGGCACTGATTTATAGTTTATATTAAACACACCTGAGGAAGGTGAGGGGCTGAGGGCAGACATGACACAAACCAGCACCAGCATCATTTCTAGAATCACAGAATCCTCCAATATCCTGAGCTGGGAGGAATCGACCAGGATCATCCAGTCCAGCTCCTATCCCTGCCCAGACACCCCAATAATCCCACCCTGTGCATCCCTGGAGATGTTTTCCAAACCCTGCCGGAGCTCTGGCAGCCTCAAGGCCGTGCCCATTCCCTGGGGAGCCTGGGCAGTGCCAGCACCCTCTGGGGGAAGAACCTTTCCCTGCTCTGTGTTCATTTATGTTCATATCATAAGATTTTCTTGGTCTGCTGATTATTTGGGTTTGCTTCCAAATGGCCAGATTATGCCTCTGAGATGGAAAGAGTCAGACAAGCTGCAGAGGGTTTACGTAAAGGCCTGTCTGAGGGAAAGGCTCACACAAAAATGCCATTATCCAGTGTTTCCCAGATTTACAAGTGTGCAGCTTTATCCTCCTCCTGCTTCTTTCTCAGTGGAACATTCTAGACATTAAAGAGTCTTGCCTTGGAACCGAATATTGGGTTGGGGCATCAGGTTTTGGGATGCTGGGTTGAACTGTGTTTCTTGTACTCTTTAAGATGTTTCTTAGTGTGGGTGTCCAGTGTTAAATCTGCCTGCTTAAAGCAGGATCTAAGTGGGTTAATATTGGGATTTGCATTATTTATTTTTATACAAGTTTGGGGTTTACCCCTTGTTACCTTCATGTTAGTTTAGTAGAAATGAAAAAAATTTGATCATATGCTATTAATATTGATAGAGTTTAGGTATTTGGTGAAGGTACAGCTAAGGGTCACCTTTTCTTATTTTATAGCAGTAACGATTTGTATTTATATATTTTTAAATATGCTGATATAAATCTGAATAACGATAGAATCCTCTACTGTGATCAGCATTGAAGACTGGTTCTGTTTCCTATTGCCCTTTAGCCTGGAAGGGCTTGGCATTAGAAAGTTGGAGCATGAGGATTTTTTTAGTGATATGGACTGCAGCAGGCAGGGTTTTTACAGAACTGGCTGTGAGCGTAGCGTGGTTAAAATTAAAAAAAATAAAAAATAGGTACTACAATATATAAATGGTAATGCAATGCCATGATTTCAAGCTGGAGGAGTGCTTTTCCTGGAATGTGAGAAATACTTGGTTTGTTTTCTTATAAATCAGGGTCTCCAGGGAAAAGAGCAGGAAGAAGGGATGTCTTCAGGGGGAGTAGATCACAGAGCTTGACTTGCTTTGGATGTATGAAATCCTTCTTCCTTTCTGAAGAAAAGATGATGTGGAAGCTGCCAAGATTGGATACTAGGAAAAAAATATTCCTTGAAAGAAAAGTCAGGCATTGGAATGAGTTTCCCAGTTCAGTGGTGGCGTCACTGTCTCTGGAAGTGCTCAAGAGGTATCTGGAGGTGGTACTCAAGGACATGGTTTAGGGGTGATGATGGTCGGACATGATCACCTTGAAGGTCTCTCCCAGCCTTGATGGGATTCTGTGAAAGCTGCTGGCTAATCCCAAGGATTAGACACATATTTTATGTTATATATATGTTATAGGAGATGTGTTTGTGCTGAGGAGCACAGTGCAGCCTCCATGGATGCAGATCAAGAATGTTCCTGCTCTCTACACATCTGTTCCTTGAAGGGACAAACCTCAGCGTGGTTTGCTAGCAAATAGTCTTTCCTTTTAGGATTGTCATTATCTTAATAAAGGCCGTGGAGTGTAAAATTGCAAAATAAAGCCAGGAGTATACACGAGTTTTATTCTGGATTCTGGCAGCAAACATTTTGTGTCCCAGAGATGTAGTGGGGAGCCTGAGCTTGGGGGAAAAATTTTGCTTTGAATTCATTGTAAGAGTAAAGTAAGAAAAGTTGTGGCTGCCCCTGGATCCCTGGCAGTGTCCAAGGCCAGGTTGGACTTTGGGGCTTGGAGCAGCCTGGGACAGTGGAAGGTGTCCCTGCTCATGGCAGGAGGTGGAATGAGATGGACTTTAAGGTCCTTTCCAACCCAAACCAGTCCAGGATTCTATGAATAAAAGAAAGAATAATTTATTTCAGCCTTTAAAAGATATTTTGAGCTTTGTCAATTCAGTGTTAGCTTAGAACCTGACTCAGAAAGCTGCACAAGAAATGCTGCTGGATCTCAGGCCCCCATTCCTTAGGCCAGCTTTCACAGGGGCTCGTCAACCCCACTGCAACTTAAAAACAAGGACAGCATCTGGCACCTGAGCAATGGCACAGCACCCAGGATTTTTTTTTAACTCCATGGGTTTTTATCTCTATCATTTTATGAAGTGAATCATTCTCCCTATTGAGAGATGCATTCAGTGAAAATGCTTTTTGAGTTTTTCTTCAAATAGATTATTAAAGCCAAAAAAGAACATCTATTTGGAGGTGGGTCCTGTCATTTGATTTGAAAAGAAGTAATTTTTTCAGTCTCACTGGGCTGGAGGTCCTTTAATGCTGTTCTCCCTTAGAAAATGAAAACTATTTTTCAGAAATCTTACTTAGTCTTGTTCAAGCCATCCAGCCAAGTGTTCCTGCAGGTGGTTGGGGATGGATTNTCCTGCAGCTGGTTGGGGATGGATTTTTGGGCTTCAGGAATGTCTGTCAGGGGGGAAGGCTGAAAGATTTTCTGAGAAAAATGGGTGAATCTTCTTCCACTCAGTGGGTGCTCCCCTTCCCTTCCATCATGCCAATGCCACTTCAGCGTGTCACAGCTATCCCATAATTGTCCCCATTTCTGTAATCTTTGAGGGTTTGGGTAGAAACTTAGAAGGATTCTGTGTGGTTCAGCTCCAAATGTGTGTAAACTCAAACAGTGTTTTGATGCAAAATTTGCCATCTCACCTTGGGAATAGGTTGCATGGCACAAACCTGAACACACATCCTGGGATCCTTCCTGGGCCATTTGTTCCCACCTTTTATTTCGTGCCACTGGCAGCCTTTTCAAACCCCACACCAGTTTCCCTATTTTTTTGGGAAAGCTGTCCAAGGCATTTAAGATTATAAGTAAGATAAAAATAATGTAATGGATTTTTCCAGTGATATTTTTGAGGGTATAACTCTTTTGAGATACTTTGAATTACCCTATTTTTAAATGAAGAATAATCACTCCAAGCATTGTGTGTTTTGAAGGTGTCAAAACTTAAGAATGCGGGTATAATAATTAGACATCTTTTCCGACTCTGAGAAAAACTGTAGAAAAGCTGTTGGCAGGTAGAGAAATTGAACTCAGGGCAACAGCTTGTGCTGAATATTTGTAGAAGGAGGGCTTCAGCACTCTTAGGTTTAATATTAGAGATTTTCTGGATGGAAATTTTGGGTTTTTCAGGGGTGTAACCTCTAAACTTACTAGTCAAGCCAATAACACCAGGTCAGTGTTGCAGTGCTCGAGCAGCACAGTGAGCTGCTACTCCAGTTTGTTCACATTTTCGTGAGTCTGACATCGACTGAAGAGAGCACATGGCAAGAGAATGAATTATTCAAACCCAGACGTGTCATCTGCAATCTGAGCCTTTTACACTGTCCCAGCAATGCTGAAATGTCTTTCACCATCAAATCTTTTCCTCCTACATCCTTTACTTAGGTGTTTGGAGGTTCTTTTCACAGTGCACAAGTGAAGAACCAGAAAATTGATGAGTATGGTGAAAATAATGCTTTGGTGTTGTTGGTTGTTACTGAGGAAGTTGCTGTGAGGAAATCATTTTACTTTTTCTTTTATGTTATCAAGATCACAATTTGCCAACAGCTGTGGAAATGTAGATTGAAGTCCGGGGGCCTTCCTGATCTTTCAAGTCTCTTTTGAACAAAGGAAATTATAAAAGATGTACTGCTTCACAAGGCTGCTCCTTCTTACTAAAGGGGAGAAAAACCCCATGAAAATCTTGACTCAAAAGCAAAATCACTTTCTTTACTCAGTTTAGCTGAGAATTGCAGCCCACAGACACAACACCATCCATTTTTGTTGGGCAAATTCTAACTGCGGCCCTGTAGTGCAAAACAGCTGAAGACTGAGCATTCCTTCTCCTCAGCCTCATTTTTTACCTGCGTTAGTAATCCTTGCACGGCATTTTTGATCCTGTATTTATTGTCATTGATCTTAAAAGAAAATATGAATTAAAGAGGAGCATCCCTAGGAAACTGGCTAAGAGTGGCTAAAGAAAGTCAAATGTCAATTTGGCAGTGTTTAGGTTAATTGTTGGCCTTGATGACCTCAGAGGTCTTATCACACGAAATAATTTTGTGATCCAGTGCTGTCACAGCAAAGGCCTTGTCCTAAGTTAAAAAGGGGAAGCTCCCAAAAATTAAATCCAAACCTTAAAACAAATGAATTTGTCAAGTTAACACCACGTGCTTCATTTTTAACTTAAAGTATAAATAAAATCTGAAGAAGAGGAAGTCCGAACCATGAATGAAAATGTTATTTTGGCAGATGCTGGTACCTAAACTGAAACTGGGAGCAAGCTCTGTGCATCCCTGGAGACCTAAAATGGGAATGTGTGACACAAGCAGGATACAGTGTATGTCAGGAAAGGAATTTTGTGAGTTTGTATCTAAAAGCTTTGACCAAAGTCCAGCTGAAGAGCAGATGAATCTGCTGAGTTCTGTTCTGGTCCAAACCTTGTCTTTCAAAGGTTGGAGACTGCTGTTAGGGAACGGCAGGGGGTCTGCAGGGCTTCAGGTGGATTTTGGTCACATTGGGAAGAAAGAAGACCAAGAAGGCAACTTTGAAATTACTGAGAGATGTGTGGGGAAAGGATGGAGTCTGCCAAGATTTTTGTGGTAGGAGTGGGGATTTGGGCTGATCTGAAAGAGGATTTGGGACAGTGAGAGGTCTCAGTTTCAGGAGACACGCGAGTGTCATGAAAGTGGTGGCACTGAGGGCTGGGCTGTTTGTGCACTGCCCTTTAGCCATAGCTCAAAGGGGGACATGGGAACGGGGTTTGGGCACTTTGGGTGTGTTAGTGGTGGGATCCTAACCCCTTCCTCTTGAGGAGGCAGAAAGCGTCTCCTGGCAGAAACCCATTGAGGGAAGTTGTTGGGATCTCTGTTAAACTGATGCCTTGGGAAGGCTGACCTGGAACAGAGACTGGGCAGAGCTGGAAAATAAAGTAGATATTTATTGAAAGGCCTTTAGGACACACCTTGGGCAGGACAGGAGCCTGACCAGGGCTACACCCAAGGGGGACCCAAAATGGTCACAAAATGGACGCCCAGGCACAAGGTCTCACACTTTCATAAGTTTTGATCCATTTGCATTTTGGGGTTTAATTGTCCAATTACAGCTTCAGGTTGTGAGGTCCCATCCTTCTTGTTCCTCCCTTCAGCCACCCTTGTTTGTGCTTTTGGGCCTGAAAGTTGTCCTTGGTCTTTAGCAGGAAAGCATTTGTTTTGTCTCCCTGCTCTGTGAAGAGAGCTCAGCAGCACTTAATATGAGGCTCAGACACCCTTAAGCAGCACAGAATCTGAAAACATGAAAGTTAAAACTTAAGGCATCACAACCATGACAGAACTCTCCCAAACTCCATTCATTTCTGTTTCTCATCAACATCACTTCTCATTTGAAAAGCTTCCTCCATACTTCTCCAGTGTGAGTAATTTCTCTCTGCTCTGTTGTTTCCTGGCCCTTCTCCTCAGCCTTTTTGAGGCCCAGGACTGCCTTGAAGGGCTGTTTGTGCTCCTTCTCCCAGATTCCAGTTCTGAAACAGCCTCAGTTAAGTGTGGAGACCCAGGGTCCTCCTCTGTTCTTCACTCAAGCCTTGAACAGGGCATGGAGTAGATCTGAGGCTCTGATATTTTTGTTGCAGGGAGCCTTCTGATCTGAGCACCCCAGGTTGTTCTGTTGACAGTGTAAGAGGAAAAATTGTTATCTAGGAAAAGTGCCTTGCAGTTCAACAACAAATCATTCCTGTGCTTACTACACTTATTTATATCTTTGTTGGTTTTTTTTGGTAAAAAGCCTGGATGGCCATACAGAGGAGAAAAATACCAGGCCTTACAGAAAATGGAAAAGCTCACAGGCCAAAGCAAACTCATGTTCTTTCTGCAGGGAAGGAGCATGAACATAGACCCAACAGCACAGCTGAACCAAAGAACTGTCGTGAATTGGGCTTTTGAAATTAGAAATCAAAATGAGCAGGATGGTTTGGTTCCCTCGCAGAGGGATATACTGTAATAAAACAGCGGTGAGGTGTGTGGAGGGCCAGGTGGCATCAGAGGTGGCACCCCAGCATTTCTTTAATTGGGCTTAAAGGCTCTTTAACTGCAATTTAAACTGCCAAAGCACTTGGGCATAATTTTTTTCCAAATAAATCTAAGTTTGCAGTGTTCTGAGGCTGCCTTTGTTTTGGAAATATGTGTATGTTGTCCAGATGTTAGTAATGTGGCAGGTCAAAGGGAGAGACAGAAGGGACATTTTCCTGGAGGTAGCCTTGGGAAAGGTTGTAACACCTGGTGAAGTGTTTATTATCATCAGCTCTCTGGGGAAAGCCAACACAAACCCCTTCTGCCCTGATGCTTTACAGGTCACTTTGCTGGGTTTGACTGGTCCATCAGTGGCATTTTCCTCTGTTTTACTGAGCCTTTAAATGATTTCAGCTCAGTTTTGGCTGGTTTAGTGTTGCCCTGAGTTTTCTGTCTTTTGTCTTTCTGTAGAATTTTCTCACGCAGCTTTCATGAATACAATATCTATTCTTAGAATGTTTACACACTTCTCCTGTGAGAGAAGAAATGATTGATGGTGATGTCCACCATCCAGGTTGAAGAGGTGGTGACCTGTCCAGCCAATCTCTTGACCTCTGTACATAAGTATAAAACTGGAGTCAAATTGAATTAAAGGAGGAGTTTTCTAAACCAGCCGAGGTGTGAGTTTCATTTGAGTGTTCCTGAAATTGGGACACACCCAGCCTCGGCCTGCAACATCTGGTGACCCCGAATGTGTGAGGACAGCAGCCCAAGCAACAGTTTAGAATGAGGTTCCCCATTAACACCCACATAACCTCCTGCACCGTTTCCTGCCACTTGTGTCATCCTAAAGACTGCAGCCTTTTTTCATGGAGGAAAGAATGGATGTCCTGCTTTTTGTTTCCTTTTTGTTAAATCTGCTCATAGGGCATTTATATAGGCACAGATATTAGCAATCATTTATTGTTTTGGTGGAATAGTTTTTAAAAGGTGCGTTTGCTAAACTGATACTTTGTCAAAAAGAAAGGGCTGGAAGTATGGTTGGTGTCTTTTGAAATCTGGTTTGTTTATTCTCTTGAGGAGGCTGGTAGGCTTTCCTCATTTTTTGTAGACAGACAGGTTGAAAGAATATTATTTTTATTGCTGTTTTTATTATTATTATTATTGCTATTATTATTGTGGTTATTTTTATTATTGCTGTTATTATAATTACTAGTTATTAACCAAGTAGGATGAGTCATATTGGTAACCCTTAGAGGCCTTTTCTATAAACTGTGCCCCTTTTTATATGAAACATTGTCAGAACCACTGAAACAGTAGTATAAAAAGCTCCTGAAAACTCAGCATGTTTTATTGTTGTTTTGTTTTCTTTCTTTTCTTTAGCAAAACAAGCTGTGTGCGTGTGCTTAGTGAAGCATGAGGAAGGGGGGAGGAAAGCAACAGCGATAAACCATTGCTACATTTCATGCTATTTCTCCTGAGATCTCTATGGGTCCATGGTTAAAAATTCAGGGGGGTTCCTTTGTTTTCTTTCAGCTTTTCCTTCAATCTGAATGTTTTGAGGATTTTTTTGTCTCTTCTGAGACATCTGAGAAGAGAGAAGTCTCAATTAAAAAAAAGAGAGCATTTGTTAGTTTTAGGATATAACACTACTTTTTTGGTTTTGTTTTATGTTTTCCAATAGTTGTTTCTTCTTTCCATCCTCTGGAGCAGGAAAGTGCTCATGATAAGGAAAGCTGACAATTTCCTTGAAGGTTTCAGTGTGGGGAATCTGGAGCAGACTCAAGGTGACCATTAATTTATATGTGTGGCAGCAACACTTTTCTTTTTTCCTCTGAAAGAGGAGTTTGGCTTTTATTTGAGAACTGCAAAAGGAGAGGATTTGATTTGGCTGGATTGGGAAAGTCTGATTCCTGATCCTCGCTGCTGTGCTTGGCATAACACCAAGTCATGGAATTATTTTACCTTTTCTTTTCAATCCTCAGTTCCATGTCATGGGTTATTTGATGTGAAAAATCTAGCCAATAAAGCTTCAGAAATAAATTCAGTTGAGCATTAATTGAGACCTAAATATCTTATCTAATTTTGTCAGACTTCTGATGTATTTTTTTTCCTGTGTAACTTGACAGTGAACAATATAAGTTCATTGGGATCTGAAGCCAGAAAAATGTGATTTCTTTAGACTGGCAAACCACAACATTCAAATTTACTCTTTCAGCTGCACAGGCTCAATTTCAGATAAGTCCATAGCATATGTCTCAGACTTCAACAAGCCTCGAGCTCGCCCCGTTCATAACAAAACTGATTTAATAAGATAGTTTCTGTCCAGCCTATTCCCCTGTGGTCTTTCTGGTTTTCCTCCCTCATGGTCTCCTGGTTTATTTAACTGTGGAAATACAACTTATGTGATCATGCAGCCTCCTGTGTGCCCTTATCTGTTTTCATTTCTCCCGCTCACACTGACGGATCTTGAATATGTTGAACAGTTCCAATCACAAGTGACAGAAAGGAAGAAATCTAAAAAATAGGTTTGCTGAATTTTATGAGGGCAAAGAGGATGCTGTTAGAGCCCCAGCTGATTTTAACACTCAGCCTTTGACTGTTTTCTCTCCTGCACATCCAGCTGGTTTAGTGCCATGGAAGTCAGTGTAAGATTTATGCTCAATGTTTTCTGAAAAATACATTTCTCAGGCTGAGTGTTACTACCTTGCTTTGGCAAGCCTGGAAACCCTGCCCTGGTGGTGTGATGATCAAAGTCTGATGTTGTCAGTAATGTCAAAATCCTCATTAGCCAAGAAGGGTCCTTTTGGCCAGTGCTGGGGGATCTCCTAGAGCTGCTCCCAGGAGAGAGGGAATGTTTGGAATGGTTCCAGATCTCCTTCATGAGTGTGACTCTTGTCCAGCCAGGGGCCTGAGACTGCAGAGCCAGGTTACCTGGGAGGTTTCTGCAGCAGGACTATGTACCTGGGAATCATTTTGACAATCTCATGGTTGAGACTCTGCTCAGGAAAAGGTCCCAAGAGGCAGAGAGGCCCTGGCCCATCCTGGTCCCTGTCGAGCTCTGCTTGGCACGTTGCTGGTTGTCTCTGCTTGGAAGTACAGACATTGAAAGGGAAAATTTCTGCTCTCCTTTCCCCTCAAACCTGGTTAACTCCACACCAGATCACAGCTCACTCTCCCTACCTTGGTGTGCTCCTCGTGTGGGAAAAGCCAGGCCCAAGCTGAGTGTTTGATCTCCCAGATCCCAAAAGCCAGGTTAACAAGGGTCATTTATCCTTCTGGCCAGGGTGAGCTCTGTGTTTTAACCACTGTGTTAAACCAGGGGGGTTGGCACAGACGTTTCCGTAGGCCATCGAGTTAATTCCGAATTCATGGGTTGCAAATGCAGATCCTTTGGTGCTCCCTAACTCTCCCTGCATTGATGCCTCCAGGGAAAGCACTGTGCTTCTCCCTCACTGCTTATCCTTGTCCTAGGCGGTGGGATTTGGGATTGCAGTGAGGGAGGTGGAGTTTAACCCCCACCATTACCCAACCAGGCGTTCCCTGGGCACATTTGGGAAGGATCATTCCCCGTGGAAGCGGCCTTTTCAAGCATTGATGGTTTCGATGGCAGTAAAGCATGTCTGGTTTTTATGATCTGTTAAACATCTGTTAGTCCACAAAATTTTCATTGCTGCTTGTTTGAAATGAACCATTTTGGTAGGCAAAAAAGTCTCTTTCATACCTCTGCACGGACGAATTAATACTCCACCACTTCTGTCGTTAGATGTCTGGTTTTATTGGATGATTCTGCTTTTTATGCTGAGTGCATTCTGCTGAAAATTTCCATTTACTGCATCTGGGGATGTTGCAGCAAAGATAGGAAAATTGTTCTCACCTGTCTGAAAAGTGAAGTTATTTTCTTGTTAAGAGTGACCAAAACCCCCCATATTGTATCATTTTTATAGGAATTTTCAACCAGGAAGAATTTCAGAGAGCTGAAAGTAACAAGTGACAAGTCGGCTTCTAGAACAGACTAGAACTTTTTTGGTTTTTTTATATGAAGCATTACTTAGAGGACTTTGAGTCATACTTTTCTATAATAAGTCATACATTTTATTTTCTGATTTAACAGTGGGGAAAATTTTTGGTAAATTTAGACGGTATTGCTCTGTGTTCTTCTACTCCTTGCTCCCAGTCTTGAGAAAGTCAAAAGCTTATGGGGTTTTTTTCTTACTTTTATTTTATTTTTTATTGCCCACAGCCTTTCCGTAGCCAGCCTCTGGTTGGCTTCTTCCTGGAGGGTGCTGTTGGACATCCCTGTCCAGCTGCTGGCTCTGGTGACTTCCTCAGTGTCTTTCCACCTCACAGGAAGGGTCGGGCTCTGCTGCCAGGGAACAGGGACAGGACAAGGGGAAAGGGCCTCAAGCTGTGCCAGGGGAGGCTCAGCTTGGACAGCAGCAGGAATTTCTGCATGGAAAAGGTGCTGAGGCCTTGGCAGGGGCTGCCCAGGGAGGTTTGGAGTGCCCATGGCTGGAGGTATCCAGGGAAGGGCTGGGGACAAGGTGGGCATTGGGCACAGCTGGGACTTGGAGGGTTTTTCCAGCCTCTGGGATTCTGTCTTCTATATTCTGAGTTTGCATTTATTTTAATGAAAAATTCCATTGTGAACAAACCCAATGCTAAATTTGTCAGCACTTTTTCTCATCAGCGACTTCTGAGTCTGCAGGCAATGAAAGCAAACAGCAGATTCCCTTTTCTTCTGCTGTTGCTACCTGGTGTTCTGTGGTGTTGCATATCACAAACTGTTGTTTCTCACCAGTGGACTCCTTGATAATTCCTTTTAGTCTGTTGGCAGAAAGAGAGGCAAGTTCAATATTTTCATGCTGTGTGCAGTGTTTCAGATTTTTCAGCAACGTTTGGAGTTACTGCCCAAGAGAAATTTTCCCCACAGGCTGCAGTGAGTTACTGCCAGCATTGCTTGCTATTAATATCACATGCAAAAATTAATCTTGGAGCTGCCTTAATTTCTTCCTCCTGTTGTGTGCACTGGCCAAACTGTTTAGACCTGGCACAATTTAGGAGGATTCTTCATCCACGGGCTGTCTGTGGGTACAGAAGCAAGAGGAGCCCCTCTGTGTGTTTTCAGGTGTCAGGAAAAGCTCTGTTCCACCCGTGTGGTGGGGAATAACCACTCCGCAGATGCCTGGAGCCCCACAGCGTGTGAATAGAGAGCTGCAGGAGCTTCAGCAGGGAGCTGAAGGTGATCTGACAGGTTCTGAGCTGCTGCCTGGCCGGTGGGTGGGAGCTGGGATCAACCCCGGGTGAACCTTTCCTCACCTCCATAGCACAATTCCCTGCTGCTGTAATTCCCTGCTGCTCGGGGCTTGCTGTGGCAACCAAAGGAACGGTGTATTTCAGGTCTTAAGTCTCAGATGCAGCATCGCTGCTGCTTGATGTTACCTAAAAAAATCAGAGCTAAATTTGAATGTGTTGCTTGAAGCGGCTTAAAAAATTAGAGCTCAATTTAAACGTGTTAATTGCATCAATTGCATTGTTTTTAGCACATACAGCCATGAATCCTTTGTGTAACAGCTGAGGCCATTCCAGTTAGTGTGGAGAGGTCCCCAGCTACAGAGTTCTTCCCTCCTAGTAATGGGAATGATAAAGAAGTATTTTGATTTGCTGATTAGCAAGATGGGCTAAAGAGTTTTCTCGAGGCCTCCTACAACCAGGAAGCCTCCAGATACCTTGTGAGGTGGGAATGGGCACTAAGCAGGATTTTTTTCTGGTGGCAGTCTTCGCATGTGTGTTTCGTTTTCAAATATGTGTCTGCTTTAGCAAAGATGAATAATCTTTCAGGAATGAGAACCATATGTGTGGCATGATGAGACCTGGAGCTGGTTTAGCTCATAGCTCTTCCTCAAAGATAGTTCTTGATGGCACTTGGAATTTCATTCTAAAATAGATGCACTTTTTCCCGTTGCTATCCTAGCTAAATTCAGATCAATTTGTGAAAATCGTTCGTGCCAAAGACTTTCTAGTATTAGAAATCACAGAATCTATCAGATGGGTCTTTGCTCTTCAAAAGTGTGGATATCTGTGTGCCTTTCCCAAGGCTAAAAACCCTAATCAACCAAAAAAAAAAAACCCCCAAAATATTGACCAACAGTAACAAACCAACCCTATTGAAAAACTCACCTCCTTAACAAAAAAAAGAAGTCCCTTGCTGAAAATATTGGGGGATGGCATGTGTCGTTTGAGAATATTATGCTAAAGCTAATTCCTGATGTACATATAATTTATTAATGGCTGATGTTGTAAAGCATTAGGTGGAGATCAACGTTTTGTACATGATCTTCTGGGGAAGGTTTTCCCAGCAAACATTAAATATTTGAGACTGCTTTCATTGGTTCATACTACTCATGATGGAAGTTTGGGGTCATTGTTGTTACTGTTATTATTGCTGCTAGTGGTAGGTGTCATTGAGCCTTGCTAAAGCTCCAAAGAGAGTTTGAAATACCTGAAGGTGTCCCAAGGAATCTGGAGAGGGACTTCTCACAAGAGCCCAAAGTGCCAGGACAAAGGGGAAATGCCTCCCCAGTGCCAGAGGGCAGGGCTGGATGGGATATTGGGCAGGAATTGTTCCCTGGCAGGGTGGGCAGGCCCTGGCACAGGGTGCCCAGAGCAGCTGTGGCTGCCCCTGGATCCCTGGCAGTGTCCAAGGCCAGGCTGGACTTGGGGGCTTGGAGCAGCCTGGGACAGTGGAAGGTGTCCCTGCCCATGGCAGGGGTGGCACTGGGTGGGCTTTAAGGTCCCTTCCAATCCAAACCATTCTGGGAAATGCAGGATTGTACTTAATAAACATATTTTTAAGTAGACAATGCAAATTATGTGCGTTTCTGTACTTCTATATGCAGAAAGAAAGAGATGTGTGCTTTGTTCTTTTCTTCCTCTGGAATCAAGTGTTAATTTTGCTATTTCTTAGTTTCTGTTATGTATTTTGATCGCCTTTTCAGGTTGGTTAGGAATCTTGAACTGATTTTGATTGCCGTGGAACATAAGCATCCTTCTTCTCAGAGAGAAAAAAAGCAGGGCACAGAGAATACTAAACACTTGATATGCATCTCTTGAGTGTGAGGGCATGACCAGTGCTGCAGCTGGGCTCCACATTGGAGCTGGCAAACAGAGCCTGCTGCTCAGCTGAGCAGAATTTGTTGCAGTGGGTATGTGTGTGGATATAAATATATAAATACAATTATTGCCGGGTGTTTGTATTATAAATACCAGTCCACCATGAAATTCTGTTCTTCAAACATTCTCTCTGATTTCTAAGACTTGGGGAAGATGAGAAATCTGTAACTTGAGAAACTTCCCAGGGCTATATCCAGGAATAAAGGAGCAAAGGAGTGAGAATTACAGAGAAGCAGGTGTGGAGATCTCCAGTCTGTGTCTGCACCCCTGATGCTCATCCAGAGCCAGGGCCAGGCAGAGGAGCTATCACAGCTCCTGTGCATCCTTTTCCTTTTCAACTCCCTGTGAAGGAGGAGAAGGAACATTTTGTGTCACTGCAAGCAAACTTGACAGACATTTTGATTTGTTCCTTACCTGAGCTTGCTTGGGGCAGGGAAGGTTTTGGTCTCTTCAATGATTGTTTGGCAGCAGAAGGAAACAGTGAGGAGGGGCTGTCACGGGTGGAGTGGGAGCTTCAAAGTTTGAGAGAAGCTCCTGGTGAATCACAAGGCACAGAAAGGACCCCCTTGGCTTTCTAAACTCCTCCTCCAACAGGAGCCTGAGGGTGGCTGGATCCAGTGCTAGACCCAGGCTTTGTCGATGGTTTAAGTCACTTTGTCCTGCAGGATTAATGATGGCAAATCGGATCTATTTATATAAAATGATTAAGACAATTTTGATTTGGCTCAAAACTATTTACTACACAGTATGAAAGCTAAAATTGTTATTATGACATAAGTGCACAATAGCAAAGCAATATCAAAGGAATTATATTAAAAACCAGTAAAAAGAAACAATTATCAGAGATTGATGTAACTCACTCTGACCAAAGCTCATGGGCATCTCTTTCATTCAGCCTCGAGGTGTATCCTTGGGGACTGTCCCCAAAACCCACGGGAGGAATCTCCATGCACTCCAAGGAGGAATACATTAGACAACCTACCCTAGATAAAGTGGACAGGAATTTTACAGTACTGACATCTGTCACGTGTCTCCAGGTCAGCTTACCAATTTTAGATAATACTTCATCACGTCTGTCACATCTTTACCTCTGTATCAGGATAAGCCAGACTGATTTTAGCACAGTTTCAACACCACAAACACCACGCGATGCCCCTCTCAGCCCACCACTGACAGCCTTGCACAGAGCTGGAGTTGTTTGACCACGTTTCCAGGCAGAACATCCTGCTGCAGGGGCAGCAGGCATTCCAAGGCCACCTGTGTCACCCAGCCAGGGCGGACAGTGTGATTTAAAGGCTGCTGCTGCCCTGAGTTACCCAAGAATTCATATTATGCCTGGTTGGATGCAAACAGAGGCAGTTTCATGCTCATTTTCTTGTTCCCCAGGATGATGTTAGTCAGGGACGCCTGGCTGCTGGGTGAATTTGGGATGCATGGACTTGATCTCAGCATAGCCTGAGCTGGAGCTGGAATGTGCCAGTTTGTTGTACTAATTATTCCTGTCTGTTATTCCTTCTCATCCTGCCTGACTACCCTATCCAGGCCCTGCTGAATTACTCATGCTGGTAATGCTCCTCCATGAATAAACAGAGAAGAACAGAAATAGGCACGGAAGAATCTGATAGCCACAAAATTCACTGGGAGGCTGCATTTCAGACCATGGAAATCACCCTTGGCAAAGGGTGACTGTGATTATTCCACATATTCCAGCCACAGCAGGAAAAACCCTGTTCACTTCTAAAAAGAGCAGTTGCTGAAACAGTTTTGTCTTGGCCTCAGAGCTGGTCACTGGGAAGTGACATGATTTTGGTGCCAGGGAGGCTCGACCCTGAAGTGACGGAATCTGTCCTCCCTCCTGCCTGTCTCAGGGGCACATCACTGCTTTGAAAACACCTGCAAGGGTAAGACAGTGCTGAATTCTCAGGGCCGGACACAGCACTGTCCATCAGCTGTGCTGCTTGCTGTGCATCTCCTTTGGCTGTCTGGGAATAAAATCTTAGAAACAGCCAGGTCTGGGCTGAAGCTGCGTTTTTGGTGAGATGGGTGTTGTTGGTTGGCAGAGTGGTGCTTCCAGAGACCGGTGTCCTCCAGCTCCCTGGTGTTAAATGTGTCCCCAGGGTGGAGGATCTGTGCCGTGTGCTCCCCCTGTTGGGGATGGGATTAGCAGCCGCTCCTCTCAAAGTTCATGTGATCAGCCAAATTATTCATCTTTTCCTGAAACCATCTGGGGGTCTGGAGCAGGAAAAGGTAGATAGAGGAACCACACAGGGCACTTTAACAGGAGTGACCCAGTTTGATTCTCCTGTTCCCCGCACTGATTTCTGGGCTGCATGAAGGTGATGTCCCCGATTGTGGTTACACTCCAGGTAGTTCATGCAGATGTTGTTTGGCCTGGTGGTTTATGAGCCTTTTCTTTCAAACTCTGCAGGGTAACACAGTGTAAAAACAAGTGTTCATCTCTCTTCTGCTTTGGGAATTGTCATATGAGACATTTAGGACACATCCTGGGTCATTTCATGAGGGGTTTTGTAATTCTCCCTGGTACCTTATAATAAAAAGGGATATTTATTAACAATTTGACATCTCAACTACCGTGTTATTTAACACCTTATAGAAGAATTGCTTGGGGGCCATGTCCATGGCCTTGATGGACACAACATCTACTTGTTCCTGTCTTGTGCTTTGCCAGCTGCATAATTCAATGTGCTGAAGGATCCCGATAACTGTAGATGCCTCTTTTGCTTCTGTGAGAAAACCAGTGCTGTGATCCCTGAAAGTTAATGCCCTGTAGACCTCTCTGCAGAAACCAATTTATTAGTAGAGGACTTTAATTTTTTAAATTTGTTTTTTAATGTTTTCCATTTCTCTCTGGCTTTTGAACATCGATTCTTCTCCTTGTACAGGCGGAAAGGTTCTCTTATTGTTCCAATAGCGGGTTTTAATTATCTTTTCTGTCAAGTGGATGGGAGAGATTTAGAGTGTGATTTGGGCAATTTGCCATCTTGGTATGAAGTCTTAATTTGAATGGCACAGTGCACTTGTGCCAGTAGGGAAAGTGTACCCTGAATAACACAGGTGCTGCCATCATTCTGTGCATTTCATTGCAGCTTAGGTGTGGAAGGAGCTGCAGAAGCACTGAAACATGAAATGTTCATGCTCTCTTAGCTTTGAGCAAATTAAAAAACTTGGCATTGAAATTGAACTGGAAAGTCCACCACAGCTGGGGGTCTTCTTTTTGCAGTTTTTCTTGCCATTTTATTTCAAAATTTCTTCCGAATTTGAATACAAATCATGAATTTTAAAACTCTGTTCAAATAAGATTGTGAATATCAAGATTTGGATTGGGAAGGGTAAAGGAGCATTTTGGAAATACAGAGAAGTGGAGTTCTTCACTAGGGCCATAATTGGGCTCTGAGATGCTGGTTCTTACTCTTAACTATAAATGTGATTTAACAATGAAACAAAATAGGTTTTTTTTTACTGCAGATTTTTTTCCCCAGGTGATCCTTTCTTTGCATCATCTTCTGTCTCTTCCCTGTGCTGCTCCCTCAGGTTGGTAAAGGCAGTTTTCCTCCAGCTCTCAACTGCTTCAGTGCTCTTCTTTATGAAGAGTAAGGAACATCATGATCTGTTAATTCCCTTATTGCCCAAAACTTACCAGTCTAAAAGGCTGCAACCAGTCAAATTTGTCTGGAATTTCTCTAATGGTCTTAAGAGCAGGCCCATGTGGGTATGTGTAATAATACTAAATAAATACAGGGCAATATCAGCTTGGACCCCCAAATAGGGGAATTTCCATAGGAAGTAGTGGCAAGATCATTCCCAGGCTGGAAAATCTGACTGGAATTTCAACGTTGTGGTGGAGAGAGACACAGAAGTGATTTGAGGGTGCTTGATTTGCTGTAAGACAAAGACGAGTTGTCCATTTTGTTGAAGGAAAAAAGGCGTGAAGTGATTTAATTCAACTTTTGTGGACACAAGTGTTTAGGGATGGTGTGATGCTGAAGGACTCCTCACTCTGGGAGATGAAGGCACAAGGAGGCCTCTTTGATGAGAACCTGAGAGATTCTGATCGCAAATAAAGCCTGAATTTTTAATAGTGATGCTTAAATAATCCCTGCCAGAATTTACCAAATGATGATGTGCTGCTTCCCCCACCAGTGGCCATTGTAAAAAATTAGGGCAGTCTCTGCCTTCATCTTTCTCATTCCCAGTGGATAATAGGAAGAAAATCAGTGCCTAGTGCTGTCAAAAAGTTAATCCAAGTTGGTCATGATGAGGAATTCTGCTTTAACACATGGGTATCTCAGTGAGAAATAGGAAAAAATAAATTAATAAAAAACTAAGTAGACCCTTTATCAGCAGTTGGAGCAGAAGTTTCCCAACGTGCTCCGTCCAGGTTGCGATGCTTTTCAAGCCGTGTGTGTAGATCTTGCTTGGATCCTTACCACCAAGATGTTAAGGCATTAATTTTTATGTGTTTTGAGCAAAGATAGGAGACAATATTAACATCTTATAGTGCTTGTGTTAGACGCAAGTGTGAAGGTTCTGTTTGTATGAAATGGACCCTTTTTTCTCCCTGGCGCCACGAGGGAAGATGGGCAGCAATCTCCCCTTACCACATGTGTTCCTTTAGTGGAATCACAGAATATCCTGAGCTGGAAGGGATCCTCAGGGATCATTGATGTCCAGCTCCTGTAAACATAATGTGATCATCAAATCGTGCAGAACAAAATTTCTTTTTCATTTCTTGCAACCCAAGCCATGGGATCAATACACCATGAACTGGCTCGAAAGATGAGGGTGTGTTTGCAGGACAGAAACAGAAAATATGTATCTGCGAGAGGCAGGCAGTGGGGTTTTTATGTCAATTAAAATGCAATGAATTTCAATTGCTATTTGCATTTGAGCCTTCACTGCCCCGCTCTTCAGTGTGGTTCTTCATCTCTGTTGTCCATATGAGGTTATTCATGATATGGTTTGGACGCCCTCCCTTATTAACACTGCGAGTGGTGACTCCTGTCCTTTCCTCTCCCTCTGTCAGTGCAGGGTGAGAAATAAGCCTGGCAATACAGCAGAATCTCAGAATGGTTTGGGGGGGAAGGAACCTTTGTGCTCATTTCATTCTAACCCCCTGCCACAGGCAGGGACACCTTCCACTATGCCAGGCTGCTCAGGGAATGAACAGGATAAAATCTTTGTAGAACTGATTAAAAAAAAAAAAAGAAAAATTAATTCTCTGCATGTTTGGTGTAGTAATAGGTTGGACGGGCAATTGACAGAGAGATGCTTTTATTTCAGAGAAATGAGTGCAGGTTTTAAAGGGAATGCTTGCACTAATCATGAATTTGGGATAGGTAAATGCATAGATAAGAGTTGTGTGGGGTTTGCAATAATTTCCCCTTCATCGAGGCATTCCAGCCAAGAAGTCAGAAGGAAAAGAACAAGGGAAAGAAATGGCACAATTACCAGTTAATTTAAAGTAACTAAAGTGTATTAGGCCCAGTCAAATGAACCATTTAATTTTTGTTCCTTCTTGTTTGTAATCTCATAAGTATGAGTCATTGAAAAGCCAATCTGCCTCGGTACAGTGCGTGCTGTTTTATAGTCCCTGCTCCTTGCCAGCATAAGCATTTCCTTGTTAATGTTTCACATCTGTTCTTTGTAATTCAGTGATTATGTGCAGGCCTCTGAGTCCTCCTTGTTTGTTTTAAAAGGACAGCAGGAAGCTTCACTTGCGTGAGATTAAATCAATGTCTGTGATTTATCTAAGTTTGGGTGTCCTGGGCTGCCTCTCTGCTGCTTTGGGTAAATGAATATTTTTAGCAGAAGATGGAAATGGGGATGGTTGGAGAAAAGTCATAATCTGCAGTTGGAATCAGCTGAATGTTTCAGAATTGAGTTGGCAAGTGGCTGCTGGAGATTTATACAGCTCCCTTATCAGTCACGCTCAGGCTCCTTGCAAGCGTTTCTGATGGTTTTTTGTTTTATTCAGGGAACAAGGTTTCCTTCTGTGGGGATCTATATCCACACAGACACGGGGTATTCATGTCCCAACAAGAATATCAGTGTTCAATAGAACTCCTCCTTGCAGCTGATGTTATTGGCCATTCAGAAATATAGACACTGGAGGCATCCTGTAGTTTAGATGACTGATTGCATATAATAATGTGCAGTGTGGGAGGGAAAATGATGTGAAAATAAATTAGTTACCTGGTTTGTAAATGCTTTAATGCCTTCTGTGTCTCTGAGGTGGTCAGATACACAAAAGGGCAAACATAATCAGATAACTGAATAATTGTCAACAGTTTTACTGAAGCACATAATAAGCTTTCAGGTGTTATAGAGGGAGGTTTATTATTTACAGCAGAGTGGAACCAAAAGAAATAAATCCGTTTGTGCAGACGAAGCTTTGCAATTAAAATCTTACACGAGGCTGGAGTCTGATTCAGAGGTCTGCTGAAGATATCTGGGTAACCTTGAGCAAATGAAAACTCTAACCTAGGCTTTGTATGCTGAGCTATGAGAGGCAGGGATGCTGCAAGGGAAGATCCCACATCCCCATCCAAGCTGTCTCTGCCTCACATGGGCTCAGGATTTGTTCATTCTCATGTGCCTGTGTATTGATCAACCTTTGGTGCTGACTCGGGTGAAGATGCTCTGGCCCAGAGGTTGCTGATGGGATCATGAAATTGTCTTGATTAACAAGAGGAGTGTGGAGATGTGCCAGTCCTAAAAGAGTGTACAGTGAAGACTGGGGTAGGGTTGGGGGCAGGTATCACAGAGGAGGGTCAGGGACAGTCTGCTGCCCAAGGAAAACCACAAGGCTGAGTGTGAGCTTTGCTTTTCCATTGCCAGTGTTCCTACCCCCACACCTCCAGGAACACTCAGAGCCACTTTGAGCTCAAGATAAAGGGTTCTTCTCTTCTCTTTTCCTCCTTTTCTGTCATTTTTAGGGTTCTTCCATTGGAAAGCGGCATGACAGTGTGAGTTTAGATCAAGCATATAATAGAAATTCTTCAGCAAACTCTCTCAGACACCACGCGCCATGGCAGCTGGGAAGCCAGAGGTATATCCAGGAGGTCTGGCTTCCACATAAATGTTGAGAGTCCTTTCAGACCCATGGAAACTCATGGTGTCTTGGAGCAAAGTTCCTCTGCCTCACTACAGGCCATGCAGGGAAGTCCACAGCCTTCTGTTTGTCTGGAACTGCTGTGGCTGCTGTGATCCCAAGGCTGGGCTGTCACTTTTTGCTCTGGGTGTGCCACAGCTCTCTCATCCCTCTGTGGGACATCTCCCTTTCCTGACTGGAAAGGGAGGTTCAGCTTTCTTTCCCATTCTTGAACCCTTTCTAAGTCCCTGATACACTTGTTTGAGATGGGGGAGTCACAATTATCTGCAATAAGTTTACACTGTGGATTTTACAAAGAAACCCTTGGTCTTCATTTTTATTTTCTGTTTTCTGTTCTTTTCTTTTGCCTTTTAAGTGGCTGTCAAGGAGTCTGAACCAATTTCCTCACAGCATTAATAGTTGCAGCCCCATGTTGTTGTTCCTGCATATCAGCATGCAGCAGGTATCCATCATTTTGTGTGGAAAGCCAGGATGTTCCCCTCGGGTCTGTGACTCCACATCTCTTCCTGCAGCCTCCCATCCATCATGGTGATTGCTCAGACACCAGGACAGGGAAGGTCCATCTGCAGAGCTCTGCAGGTGGCCCTCAGCATTACTGTCTGGACTTCCTTTGTCTCATCCATGGAATGTCACCTTCCCAGAATAATTCTGGCTTTTTGAGGAGGACAGCTCCTGGCTTGGCTGGCCTGGAGCTCTCCATGTGAACCTGCCCTGAGCACTCCTCTCTCCATCCTGCCTTCAGTCCCCATCTCCACAACCAGCTATTTATCCATGCAAACACCCCAACTTCCCCTCCAATATTTTTCTATAAATGGAGGCATTGTTGACTTTAGTGGAGGATCTTGGATGGGGAGTTGATGAGGAAAACACATTTCTCCTATTACTGATGCAAGATAAATTTTGATTTAGTGATTATGTCTTCCTTTAAATTATCCTGTATGACAGGGATATAATAGCTCCTGGTTTATGGTATTTTAAATTCTAATATGGCTTTGATTCCATCATGTTTTTGAGGTTTTATGATTACAATAAAAAGGGTGTTGTAAAATTATTTATATCTGTAATATACATTTCCTTTTACAGAGGGGCTGTTGACATCCTCCACTGTAGGGTTCAGTATTCTCACACAAAACAGATCTAATTTTGTTTCTTTTCCAAGTCATCACATTATATATACAGTGCATATAACTCTTCTCTTCATGATATTTAGGGTTTTTTACACCTAAACTGACATTTAGCTAGAAAGAATAAATTTGCTTGGCTCTCTCTCAATAACCTACGAGAGGCTACATCAGGAATCACATTTAGAGCATTGACATTTCCAGCAACAATACCTGTATTGTAAACCCACCGGATATGTTGACAAAATCAAATTTGGTTAGGAAAAACGCACGTGAAAATTATTTGCAACAAAAGCAGGGAGAGGGACGGGCACCAGCACAGTGCTGCCAACCCCAGCCCCTCGGCAGCTCGGCAAAACCTGGCATTCCCCTGCTGAATTGACTGTGTCACAGCGAATCCTGGAGAAATGCCAGGACATTATTTGAAGTCTCTCTTTGAATATGGGATGTGGAGGCACCAGGCAGAGGATTCCCTGCAGACGAGGAGTCTGTGCAGCAGACAGAGATATCAGCACTCTTAGCACCGGGGTATTTTTAGATTTTCTCAACCTGGTGAATAGTCTCAATAGAGAAGATATTAATTGCTGGTACAGTCAGAAGTATTGAGAAAGTCTAGGTTTGCACCCATGATTAATGGAGATTTCAATAATTCTAATTTTGATCATTGCTTCCAGTAAAATTCAAGTTAAATACCGCATTAGAGATAAACTCTCTGTGCCTTTCTATCCAGCTGATTTTATAAAGTGTTTATGAGCTGGCTAAACACCACCACTGTGACTTCTTAATCTTTAATACTTTTTTACTTCAGAGCATTGGCAGCTAAACTTCAAACTTACCTCCAAACCCTTCAAACTTAGCTCAGAATGAGGCACGTTGGGGGTGTGTCTGCAGGAAATTCCAGTATTTATTTTGATTCAATGTGACTTGGATTTAAAGTTCCAATAAAAAAAGATATAATGGGCAGTTTTATGTTAGTTTGCCAAAGGTTAAGTATTTTCAGTTTGGTTGGGTTTATTTTTGGTGGTTTTGGTTTTTTGCGGGGTTTTTTTGAGTGTTGTTTTTTTGTTGTTTTTTTTTAATGGAATCCTGGCTCCAGGTTAAACTCTTCTTTCTAGATAAAAATCAGAAGCAGGCAACATACTCAGAATGTTAAAATGTGATAGAAATTGTGGAGTCCAACTTTGAGATTTCTTTTAAAAATTTTTACTCGCATAACTTTGGTGTTCTGTGTGGAACACAGTGCGTTTAACAGAGGAAATACTGAATATACTTTTGGTACAGTTCACGCCGTTCTTGAAAACCTAATTTTTCCTTGTCTTGCTGCTTTTCAGCTGCTCAGGCACAGAGCAAACCAAGTGTATCTATATTTATGTACACAGGCCATCCCATGGCTCCATGTGTGCTCTTTGGAAACGCTGTCATTTATTGCTGTTTGCGAAGCAGAAAATTGCTGGGGTGTCTGAGGTGCAGCTCTTAATTCTGTTGAGGGGCATGAGGAGAGGTGAGCTTCTCACTTCAGGGCGTGTTGCTGCACAGCTCTGGATTTGTCTGTAAAATGGGTTATGACTCAGCCTGCCTCGTCTGTGTCTCGAAGGTTTTAATTCATTTCAATATTCTTCAAGGAAAAGTCTGAAATTTCTAAGCATGAAGCAGATGATGCGCAACGGGTTTAAATTAAAATAGTGGTGGATGTTCAGGCGTAGAAGGTATCTGAAACCAAGTGCACCCAAAAATCCTTTGCCCTTGCCTTAAATAACTTCATAGGCTAAATGGAATTTATTTCTCAACTGCACAGCACCAGTCTAGAGCAAAACCATTGCCATGAAACATTTAAATACCATGACGACCTTGATTATGGAATTGCATTTTCTGCTTTTCCCTGGCAGGGTGGGCAGGCCCTGGCACAGGGTGCCCAGAGCAGCTGCGGCTGCCCCTGGATCCCTGGAAATGTCCAAGGCCAGGTTGGATGGGGCTTGGAGCAGCCTGGGACAGTGAAAGGTGTCCCTGCCCATGGCAGGGTTGGCTCTGGGTGGGCTTTGAGGTCCCTTCCAGCCCAAATCCATCTGGGATTCTGCGAAGAACAAGTCTGGGACAGATCCCTTTGACCGGACCCAGGGCATTCACATATATTTTAAAAAGCTTAAAGTATAGGCTTGGCATTCAAATTTCTGCTGGGGCCAGAATTGAACTATTTCCTCACATACGGAGTTTCATAATATGTCATGTGCTCTGAGGAATTCCAGAAGTTTCCAGATGAAATTTTTGCCAGTTGGATTTCTTTTAAGAAATGTGAAGATTAGGAAGACAATTCCTATGTGTATGAACAGGATTCTGCTTCCAGGGAATAGATCACAGCTTTAGTTACAAAACTCAGGCCTGGCTTGGAGTTAAAAAGGGAGAAATGCTGTAATGGATCTGTCTAATTTCAGCTGCTACAACCCCCAGCTCAATGTCATCTCCTTTTGGGCAATTATTAAGCAGATAATTTCCAAATACGCTAATCCAAGTGAACTGTTTTAGGTGTGGCAACTGAAAATATCACTACTACTATATTTAGTTGTAAAAATAAAGTTTTTCTATAGTTGCACTGCCTGGTACTGTAAGCCAAGCATTAATCAAATAGTTATATTCATTTTTCTGGGTTTTAGGGGGTCCTGTGGTGCAGCAAAGAAAGAATGGATGATGGTAGGGAGAACCTGGAATCTGGAGTTGTTATAAATGGAATCAGTTAAAGAAGAAATCCAGTATGGAGCTGTGGTCACCTCTGAGGACAAATAGATAATCTGGCATTTTTCTGCTAATGAATCTCGTTACATTAAGATGAAGAAAGCCTTGGCTTGAAGCAGATGTAGCAGTGATGAAATGCAAGCAGCACTCTGGGAGGGAGATTTCTTGCCAGAACACAGGCTAGGAGAGGAGAACAGAGAGGAGATGTAGGAACTGAGTCAGAAAACTGCTCCTGGAGAGGGTTTCCTCCCATGTAGCTGCCACTCTTCATTTGGATTTGGATCCCATTACCAGGGTCTGCTCCTGCTGGTGTCCACATCTCATTTCTGAGCAGGACAACAGTGTCTCGTTCTGATCTCAGGAAATCTCTTCACAAGGCTCTGTCTCCCTGATCTGAGAGCATCCCTGGGTTCCTCCCCAGAGGAGGTTCAGTCACTGCCATTGGGAGGCTTTCCTTCCTTCTTACACTGGATAATATCTGGGAAAACAAATCAATTAGAGGCCACTGAAGCACTGTTTGGTGCAGTTCTGTTACAACTGAATCCCGGAATGTCACCAGCCTTAATGAGATGATTTGTCTCCAGCAGTGAAGGATTGTTTTTGCAATTTATATCCATTAACCTTTTACTTTAAAATTACTCAAATTATTGCATGTTTTCTCAAAGGAAACACCTTCCTTAATACAGTCAACTTTGAGGAGGAAAAATAACTCCTGATATTTGGATCGGTTTTATTTGGAATACTTCTAGCCAGTTGTTTTGATCCCGTGCTCTTTGAACCTTGGCAACTCCCATCCTTAAATTTGAGAGTTTTAATGTGATTTCAGTTGATTTTAAATGTATGCAGCGCTTCTGCACTGTGAGCGCAGTTAAGAATTGCTCTAATTAATATGTTCATAAATGTTAATGAACAGGCCCAGAGTGAAACATTCTATGCTGTATTTGCTGGGCTCCAAAGCACATGTATTTCCCATTTGGGAACCCCAGCCTGCAAAGTTTTAAGTGCAAAGTATTTTAAGTTAAGAATGGGTGTAATTCAATTTTTTTCCCCTCGAGTGCTGCGAAGTGATTTTGTTAATATTTTATTCTCCCTTTTAAGATGAATGACCCTACCTCTGAGTTTTTTTCTGATGGTTCACATGATTTCAGCAATCCTTCTTAATTAACTGGAGCCCTTTATGTCCTGGACATGTATTTGATGGAAATAGGAGAGGATGGGACACGTTGTACTTCGATTCTGAATCATAAAGCAATTTGATGGTTTAATTAAGGTCACACCTCTGGATTTAGTTGAGCACCTGGGACTTTTGAACCTTTGCACTTTGCAGGCTGCTTAACCTTTTATCTCCTGCCCAAATTTCTTGCTCTGGGGTGAGTATTCAAGGATTTTCTTGACCACTCCCTTGCTGAACCCAAACCCTTGAAGGAGAGGGAAAGATGGATCAGACAGGAAAGTCTGGTAGGTGAAAATAGGGAAGAAGAGTTTTTGGAACAAACACCTTAATATTAGAGCTCTTTCTTCCCTCACGCATTAGGTACACGCTCACTGGTCTGGAAAACAGAGAAAAAGTATGTTCACATGTAGATTTCATAGAGAAAATGCCTGAAAATATAATTAAATTTCTCCATTTTTAAAAACGTGTTATTTGAATTCCTGGAGATTTTCAGTTGCTTCAGTCCTGGGTAGGTCTCTGCTTCTCCTAATTTCACCCCTTTCATGTATTTTTCTCCTCACATGCAATTTAATAAGGCAACTTGGTAGTCCTGCAATATGAGATTCATGGTTGGCTTGATCTTGTTTTTCATTTTTCTAATGGATTTTCCTCCCTAATGCTGCTTTTCTCCCCCAGTCCTTGACACATTCTTGTTCACCTCTGAATTCTTTATTAATGTGAGCACACTGGAGCGGGGGAGGATTGCCAGCGACGGGAGGAACACTGGGCTAAATGTCACTTGTCTGAGAGCAGCTTCTGTGTGATTGGTGCTGCTTTCTCTTTGTCTCCAGAGGAGGAGTGTGGGGAATATTCCTGACAGAAAGCCAGTCTTGGAAAGCCAGTCTTTGTTTTGGGGAGGAATCTTTCTCTTTGAGCTGCACAGCCTTTGACACCGGGGTGATCCATGTCTGTGTGTGTATGTGTGCATTCTGTACAAAGGCTGTAATCAAAGAATTCTTTTTGGAAGTTAGAAATCCAAGCATTCAGAAGTTCTGGCTGTACCATTTACTTTATTCTTCCCCCTTTGGTGTTGAGCCTAATGCAGGAACCTTGTGGAGCAAAGGAGTGATTCCAGATGGTTTCATGATAAATCTGTACATCAGATTTATTAATTTAATTAATTCTGTCTCAGTAACCCCAATGCTGATGTTTCCAACACCTTCACTTCTTGAATGTGCTTTTTGTAGGTAACTTTGTTTCAGAAGCTTTAGAAAATTCTAAAGGTTTTTGTAGTGCTGAAAACCAGAAGGAGCGTTTCCTGCTTTGGAGCAGGATTAGCTTTCTCCTGGAGTGTTGCTCAATGTCATGAGGATTATAATTTTAAGCATGTGACCCATGGCTGAAGGATGTTGTGCATTGTCAATGGCTCCAAATTCCTTCACATCCAAGGGGATAATTATTCTTCAGCACTAGCTCCTTACACAACCATCTCTACTCACCCCTGTGACAAATTAAAGAACTTATTTCTGATTGACTCCAGAACGTTTATAGGAGTTTTAGAGTATTTGTGGCTCTAATTTGGAAAATGAAGATTTGTTTCAGCCATGATTTCCTGCGTGGTTAAAGGAACTCCACTGTTCTGCCCTGTTTCCTTGCCAGCCAAACTCATCCTACAGGTTGTGTTCCCAAGGCTTTCAGCCATGGCATTGCACAGACTTTTTTTTTCCTCGCTATTTGGACCAAACCTTTATCTTTTTTATCTATGAAAAGTGTTTCTAATTGACTTTTTTTTTTTTAATTAAGAAAAGGTGATTTGAGGACAAGGGCTGTTGGTTTAGATCATCCTCTGCTTCCACCTTTGTTGGAGCAGCAGCTCCATCTCTGCTGCTCAGCTCAAGGTCCCTGTGCCTGCTGCAGCCCCCCAGGCTGATGCTGTGGCTCTGTGCAAATCCTCCTCTGCCCATATTAAAACCTCATTTCAATGCATTTCACTCAGTTTTTTCCTAGAACCTATTACTGTTGTGAAATGCAAGCTTTTCTGATGTTTTAAAGAAATTTAAGATCGCAATTTTCATATCTTATTGGCCTTTTCATTTGAAAAATCAGCCTTGCACTTTATATTTTCCTTAGTATTTTTGCAATCTCTTCACAAAATGGTCTTTATTTAAAGTGCCTCCTTGTTCTGATGAGAACAGAAAAAAAAAACATTCCTGTAGTGTTTTCTGCATTCTGGTGAATGCTCTTGATCTTTAAGATCACTTGGGGTTTCCTGAAGGCACATAAAGTTTTAAGCTGTAATTAATGAAATTAGAGCTTAGAGGCCTTTTTTCCCATCTGAGGAACAGTGCAGTGAGCAGGACTGTTTTCTAGGGAATGTTGCTGGAGGGTTTGGAACAACATGATCTTTAAGGTCCCTTCCAACCTAAACCATTCTGGGGATGGTTTAAGCGATTGGTTCGAACACAAACCAGTCTGGGGTTTTTGTAGCTGTTGATTGCCAGTCTAAAATACCCAGAAAGAGGCTGGGGGAGAAGAAGGACCAAGTCCTTTCTTTGATCTTTAGAGCCACAACTGCTTTAGAAGCCCTTCCCTTGGGATCGTTCTCTGCAGAGCAGCTGTTGTGTCCCAACCGTGTCATTTTCGGGTCTGGCTGTGCCTTCTGCGTTGTCTCCTCTCTTATGCTGGTTTCCTCTCCCACAGAGCATGGGCTTCTCACTGCCTGCAGCACCGCCAGGAGCCTGCTGAGCCACTGCAGGGAGGACGAGGGAGCTGCTCTGGGATGATGCCCCGGGTGCTTCTGCACGGCTGTGGAATAAGGTCCAGCTGACAAGCAAGGCTGGGGGAGCTGTGGATGAAAAGTGCCCAGAGGAGAACAAGGGATACAGAGCAGTCAGCTGGAGGTTTTATTGGAAGCCACACGCACCCAGGGTTTGAAAGGTGAGGGGCTTTTTGAAATTTCATTTTTGGGTTAGCTGTTAGATGCAGGGAATACGTCTTTTTAATAATAAAGAAAACAATCCCAGGATCACTGAGGCTGGAAAAGCCTTCCTAGACCATGGAGCTGTCCCCAGTCCAGAGCACTGAGTGCCATGTCCAGGCCTTCCTTGGACACCTCCAGAGATGGGGACTCCACTAATGTCGCCCTTCCAAATCCCTGACTACCTTTTCCAGGAAAAAATTCATCCTGATATTCAACTTTGTGATTTGTCTCTAGCACGTATCTTAATTAAAGTTAACCATGGAATTGCGTGTGTTAATGTGTTTAGTAGGTTTACCTAATGTTTAATTTTAGGTTGGGTCTGGTGATTAAATGTCCTGGGAATAAAAATTTCCAAGGAGCTGACTCTTACCTGATGGGTTAGAGGTGCAGAGATTGAATGAAATGCTTGAAGTCTGGAGGCAGAATGGAGTGACAGAGAGGAGCAGGACAAGATCCTTGTAGGAGGCTGAAATCAGATAAATGCAGAATGGAAATGGAGAGTAAGAATGAAGGCTTCAAAAGTAGCTTGAAGATGAGATCAGTTACCACATTACGCGATGCTGTTAAATCACAGTTCTGTAGAATTCAAGAAATGCCACCATGGGGCTGGATAAAACATTCTTAACTAGGGTTTGCAGAGGATATCTAAACACATGAGAGTATGAGAGTAATGTTCCCTTCCAGCCTTTTGTTATCTGTTTGCAGCTGATGGAAAGCATCCTTTTCAGGGTTGAAATTGTGGATAAAATTGTAGCTGGCAATTAGTGGCAATTAGAAAGAGAGTGTGAATTATCTTCCATGCATTAGAAACATGAGCTGCTCTTGTTGGGTTTTAAATGGGAAGCATCTGATGTGGGAGGCACAGGTTGGATAATTTTCCAGGTGTGACATTTAAGTATTTGCTCATCACAGGGCTGCCTGGAAGGGTTCCTGCCCTGTGGGGAATGGGGGTTATTAAATGTTGCAATAGATTTGCAGTTTGTGTTCTTGATCACCTCAGCAGTACAACCTGACCTTTATTTGTGTCATCACCTAAAACTTGATGTAATTAATTCCAGTGCATGAGATTACTGTACTCACATCTGTTTCCTTTATCAGCCAGCCTGGTTAGTTAACATTGGTGCTGGTGACTCTCAGTGAGACCTCTAAATATATATAAAAGACGACACTAAAATAGTTTATTTCTGATTTTTTTTGTTTGGTTTTTTTTTTGTTTTTTAATATGATATATTATGTTTTAGCACATTCTCTCCTAGCTGATACTCCCTCTGCCAAGGTGGGTCCCAGGGGTTTGGTAAGGTTGAGATAATAGAGAATAAAATTGCTGTGAGGTTTTTAGGATTGTACCTGTGCTTACAGTTATGAGGGGTAGTCAAACAATCTGTCAGGAGTAAACTCTCATTTGTGTCAGGAGTGAAGCAGCAAAACCTTCCCAGCATCATCAGCTAATGAAAACTTGCACACAAAATTGCACAGGTTGATCCTGTTGCTTGATAGATTCCTGTGCTAGGTTAGGTGTTATCTAGGCAGATTTTTTTTTTTAATTTTTTTTTTTTTTGTGGAGATAACAGGTTTACAATCAACCTAGACAGGAAGTTTCAAGCTACTTTTAAGTCGCTGTTTAAGAGCATGTCCCAAAATCACCCTCATTTACAAAGTCAAATGATGACACAGAAAAATAGAAAATTCAAACTGATCAGGCTGATCATTATTTATAGCTTACATTTAGCTTAATTTTGTAAGGCCTAACCAGGATTAAACTACATTCAGGTGATATTTGTGCAAAACGGCAAACATCAAGGAATTCTGACAAAGTTTTTGACATTTTTCTATTTAGCATTGTAGGTGCTCTTCTCTTATAAATTAAAATGAAGAGCAAAATGCTGAGAAATATAAAAGTTTTAAAATTTTTATTCTATTATAATATGAGCTATTCCAACCAATTCAAAATATTGTTACCTCACAGGTGATGCAGAAAGGTCTTCCACATGGGCCTGTTTTCAGCACTACTCTTACTTATTGCAACCACTGCAAGTAAAAATGATACTTTAGAAACTCAGTGTTGCAGCAACTTTTTTGAATAATTCTTTTCCCAAGGGTTTTATAAGTATAGCCTATACCACACACATAAATATAGGTGAAAAGCAATTATGTTAAAGTCAGTTTTAAATGGTGTAAATAAAATATTTTTTCTCATGCTGTACTCAACCAAACTCCTTCAAATGCTGGCTGGACTGTGGTGTTCCCTCAGCATGAGCTGTGGTTTGCACATCAGTCCTAGAGGAGGACTGGAAAAAGAGCTGTAGAAAACAAAAAAAAAAAACTTGTATCATTATTTTTCATTCCTTCACAAATGCTCTTTTGCTCTCGGATTTACCCAAGAAAACGTGGTAAATTATTTCCAAAATTCGCAGTCACTGTTTTATTCCATCCTCAGATGAAAAACCTCCATTTGTTCTTGATGTCAGACACAGCTCTTTCTATATATTTAGTATAGAATGATTGCATGGCTGCTTGGCTTCTAGCTTCAACCAGATTCGGCTTCTAATTAAAAAAGAAAAAAACCACAACCTTTACGTGTGGAAGTGCCTTTTTGCTTTTCGTCCCTGACTGAAGTCACAGAGTGTCGAAAGAGAAAACGCTGTCATGAATATTGGCCCTATTGCAGGCTTGGGGGCTGAAGTCTCATCTTGAGCTGGCTGTAAAAGCAATGTTGGAGAAAGCTCCTCAAGTGGTGGCTGATAACACCTATTAGTCCAGCACTTACTGGCATGTAGATTACACACCTCTTCCTCAGCTTTTTTTCCCTTCCCCAAAGCTGGCAGTCACTTTAGATTTACGTCGAGATTTCCTGGAAACTTTTTATTTCTTAGCAGTGGCACCTATGCTGATGTCTGGAAGTTTGATTGGAATCAATAAATGTAATGAGTAGTAAGATTAATTCTCCCAGTACTCCAAAAATCTTTTGGCAGTTGCATTAAACTTTCAAACCCTGTATAAATTTCTCAAGGAAATTTATTTAGTGAACTCCAGTTATGGCTGTCTTGGACAATACATGAATGTAATAAAAGCGTGGTTCAGAAAAGGGATGGGGTGGGGAGGGAGCAGGTGCCCAGTGCTGCCCAAAGTCAGGGGAGCAGCAAAGTGCTGCCACCTGAAAATCACATCTTGTGGGCTTCATTTAGAAAAAGAACATTCAGTGAACTCACTGCTGCACATGGGAATAGTTTTTTGGTCGTTTTTCTTTTCATACAATCATGAAATGGATTGGAAAGGACCTTGAAGGACATCTTATTCCTGCCATGGGCAGGGACACCTTCCACTGTCCCAGGCTGCTCCAAGCCTGGCCTTGGACACTTCCAGGGAGCTGGGGGCAGCCACAGCTTCTTTGGCATCCCCACCCTCCCAGGGAATAATTCCTCCCCAATATCCCATCCAGCCCTGCCCTCTGGCCGTGGGAAGCCATTCCCTGTGTCCTGTCCCTCCATCCCTTGTCCAAGGTCAGGCTGAATAATCTGGTTTAACCTTCCCTTTAGGAATGTTGTTCTGTCACACAGAACGAGTCAGGTATAACCAGATAAAGTGGTGTCACAAAACCTGAGAGGGATTCCATCCCTCGGATGCCTTGAGGATTGCTTTCTCTTTGAGACAGCTGAAAATGATCAACTGTTATCCAGTTTGGGATGGTCAGTTTTTGACTCATTCACAAGAGCTCAGTCCTTCCATTTTCAGTTCAAGTCTATAGGTGGCTCTCGGGTTGTTCAGGAAATGAGGTCTTCCTGAGCTGAAAACAATCCACACGTGAGCAAATTGGTTTGACAGTGTGTGCCTTCGCATACTTGAAATAATCAGTAGCAGGACAGAATATTCAAAATCCTGCTTTTATTTAAGCAGCTGTGGTGTTTAAATAGTGGATTTCACATGTCAGACTGAATGAAAAGTGATTAGAGGCTGATAGCTCTGGAAGTCTCGGAATGATATCTAAATTGTCAAGAGCACTTGTTGCTGTTACCTTGCAATAATACTGTTGCTTTAGAAAGGAAGGTTTAAATATTTTTTTCCTTGAAACATAAGAGTAGTAATATTTAGCACAAAAAATTATTCTGGAAAGAAACAGTCTGTGTATTCACTAAAGGTTTTGGTGCTCTTTGTGACTGGCTTGCATGAAGAAATCTCCTTTGACAGTGTTCACTATGCAGAACATAAAAGCTATTGTGGTGTGTTGTAGTCAGAAAGACAACATCTAACAATATTAATAAATTCAATAATAATGTTAACACATTAATTAATTAATTTAATAAAATGATCCTGATGCTTGTGATTTATTTGTATGATAAGGAGAGAGAAACCTGATGGCCTTTGATTTATTTGGCTATTTTTCCAGAAAAATATAAACTGGATATGCGTATCTCGTACAAGTCTCTCTGAAGCTTCCCAAACCAGCTTAGAGATAAACTTTCTTTTAGGTGCCTTACAGAAACCTTGAAAGGCTGTAGGTTGTCTTCATGGCATTTCTTTCTAATTCAGACTGTTGTATCGCTAACAATAAATAACTATTTCCAAAAGCAATCCCTCAGCACTGACCTGCCCTTGGCCTGTGCAGTGTCAATTCTGCGTTTCTGGGATTCCTGTCAGCTTCCAGCTGGATGTGGGGTCTCAGACATAATCAAAAGATTCTGTGATATCCACCAGCAAACTTCTTGAGAACACCATAACCACCTCTGATAGACGTTGAGAGGAGGATTTTTGTACAAAAATCTCACCCTGGGAGACTGTCAGATACTCCAGGGGACAAAATTTGTGACTGTTGCAGAGCACAGTGATACACCTTGTCCAGCTCTTCACATGACAGACATCTGGTGTATTTGTACCCATTCACCCACTGCCTTTGGGTGAATCCTCTTGGTTGAAGTGGCTTTTTGGGCAACAGAGAACGGGTGGAGATTTTGAAAATGGATTCTGTATCGAGAGTTTTTGGCCTCAGATCCTCACCAGTGTGTTTTAAAGAAGTTAGGGGGGAACTTTAGCAAAGAAATCCTTCCATGGACAAATAATGGACTAAAAAGTAGGAAATGGAGATTAAAAGCCTGGGATCTGTCCTCATGAGGGGAGGAGCTCACCACTGAAGGGAGTAGCACATGAGGATATTTATTGATGCCACTAAATATCTATAACTAAAAGATATTTAGTAAATATCTATCTATAGATATACTAAATATCTATATCTATCTTACAACTGAAGTTATAAGAGAGATATTTGAGGGTTCTGAAGGTGAGAGCTGACAAGGAAGATCTGCAGGTTACCTTGTGAGAGGGTTTACTGTTAAAATGCCAAGTGATATTCAACGTAATTGGCAAAAGATGGACGAGAGAGAATGAATTTTGACTTTGTCTCTGATCTGATTGTTGCCACTTGGGAGCAGGAGTTTGGATTTGCAATAGCTGGTTTCATGAAAATGTCCAGCCAGGATTAACCAATACATTAAAAATGTGCTATGTGGAGAGTGAAGAGGAATTAATTATTCACTGTGGCTTTAAGGACCTCTGCTGAAGCTTGAGGAGCCAGGGCTGAACACAAACAGGAGAGGGGAGTTTTCCCCTATTGGCACAATTCCAGGGGATATTGGAAGTTCACACACACTAAAGGGAAGAGCAGATGTGGTTTTAGAGGAGAAACCCAAATCAAGTTACCAAGCACCTGAACTGAATATGGCTTGATAAAAACCTGGTCTGGGAATGTTGGACAAGGAGAAAAGTTCTAGGATGTTTGGGGTTTTTTCTTTCCTTGTTCCATTGCCTTGGCTTGTGCTTTTGATATGATTGGAGATCAAGAAGTGGCCTGCCTGGTTCTGGGAGGGCTGAGGTGGCTTTGTTTGTTCAGCTGGAGCCTGAAGTCAGAGCTGATGGCGGCCTGCAGTTCCTCCTGAGGGCAGCTCTGCTCTCTGTGACAGGGACAGCACCCAGGGAAGGGCTGGAGCTGTGCCAGGAGGGTTTAGGTTGGAGATCAGGGAAAGGCTCTTCCCCCAGAGGGTGCTGGCACTGCCCAGGCTCCCCAGGGAATGGGCACGGCCCCGAGGCTGCCAGAGCTCCAGGAGGGTTTGGACACTGCTCCAGGGATGCCCATGGTGGGATTGTTGGGGTGTCTGGGCAGGAGCAGGAGGTGGATCCATGATCCCTGTGGGTCCCTTCCAATTCTGGATTTTCCATAAGCCTTCCAGGCTGCTCTGGCATGGCCTTTCTAACTCCTGGCACTGTGCTAAGTGCTGCCATGGGGTCTGTGGGAACAGGAGTAGGCCCAACATCCCACAGTGCCCCTTCCTCATCTCTGCAGCAAATACATTGTTATTACTTATAGCAGGTTTCCCGTCAGAAATGAGAGCACTTTTGGGGTGGACATGCCCCTGCAATTTCTCTGTGGGGCCACAAGCTTAAATAGGATGAGGTAACCTGAGGACTGAGCTCTGTTGATGAAGATTTCAGACTATTATTTCTGCAGTTCATGGGAAGGGGTTTGACTGATGTGGAATTTGCCTTCAGGGATGTTCACTCCAGCCATGTGTCTGGGCAGGAGTGTTCCCACCTTCCAGGGGTAAATCCCAAATGCCAGGCTGGGGTTGGCAGCTTGACACACACCTGAATGGCACCTGGGCCTTACACAGGGAAATGGACTCTCCTGAGCAACAGGGGAGTCACCGGTGAAGAAAATGTCATTCATCTCATTTCAGCTTCTAGATTCAGGATGATGCTCCCCTGTTTGACATTGCAAAGAAAACTCAGGATTGCTTTTACCTTAAAGGTTAAACCTCTTTACTGGTGGATGAATTAATCTTTCTGATAGCTTTATATGATTTCTTTTTCAGATATGATATAAGAGCCTTGTGCATTGGTTTGGTTTCTGGGGGCTTCTCTGTTGCTTGTGGGTCTAATATCTGTTCTTGACAAAATGTGAAATTTGAACTTGTCGTTTTATGTGGAAGAAAATAGAGATATTTCAAATATTTTTTTTAAGTTCTTCTCTCCAGGGCTGACTGGTAAAAAGCCCGCTTTGAGATTGCTGTCCCAGAACGTATTCTTGGATCATTTTTGCATTTTCACACCCAGATCACACCTCTGTTACCAACTCTGTTTACCTTAGAAAATAAATTAAAAAAAAAATCCTAGAAAAGGTTTTAATTGGAAAGGACCTTAAACATCATTTAGTCCCAGCCCCCATATATTCAATGTATTGAATTTTCAAAAGAAGACAGGGCTTTATCTGTGTACCTCAGACCTCTCTTGATGTATCAGTTGATTTAAATTCCAGCTTAAAGGAAGTCCCTTAAGCAGGAAGGCTTTTTCCTCTATTTCAATGCAAGCAGAATGTCAACAGAAGAAATAGCTCTTCTCACTCTGTGCAACAATAGTGTAAATCCTGTCGTGTCCCTGGGGCTCTCTTGGCATCTTGCTGAGAAGAGAGGAAATGTTTCCTGCAGGAGAAGACTTTGAGTGCATCAAATGCTTCACACGTGCATCAATGAAGGCTCTGAACGTTCAGGTCAGCCAGAATGGAGCTGGAATATAAAAAATGAGCTTTTATTGAGAAGTAGCTGTACTGGCAGACATTGTCTTACTGCTTTCCAGAGAACAATTATCCATTAAATGAAATTCTGGATAGGAACACCCGTGTACAGGGTTCAGTGTCTGTGCAGCAATAATCTCTTGGAAGTGGCTGTTGGTTTGAAAAGCCTTTAAGGCTTTTCCCAGAGGCCAATGAATGGCTCTTGATTTATCCGTGGAAAGTTTGTGTTCCCACATCTTATAGAAACCCCTGACTTTGAGAGCATCGACCTGGATCTCTTTGGCCTTTCAGTTTGAGGAGAAAAGAAAGGGCAAAAGGACAGAGCATCCATCACCTGGGCTTTGTTTGCTGCTGAGCAACTTGGCCTCAGACCCAGCCTGAGTCCCAGGCTCTCTGCCCACCTGTTTGCCACCACCACACCCCAAACCTGCACAGGGGGGCACCTCCAGCACACAGGCACCGCAATCACTCACACTTCAATGATCTGGAGACGCTTCTGGGGTTTTTTGATTTCTGTCTGGAATTTCCTGTTGTTCAGAATCGTAGAAAGAACAATTGAGGTTGGAAAAGACCTCCAATGTCATCGAGTCCAACCTTTGGCTGAACACCACCTTACTTGTAAAGGTTTAGGACTTCACCAGGCCCAGAGCACAGAGGCCAGAGTCCTCAACTGGGATGAAAAATGTGCTGGATTCCCTGCAGAGTTTGAGATAGCTTTGGCCTTCTTGAGGCCAGTGAAGATGGGAGCAGTCTGGGAGTCACAGAAATGTGCCTGCCTCTAGGGTGGGATCTGGACTTTCAGAATGATTTGAGTTGGGAGGGACCTTAAAGCTCATCCAGTGCCACCCCTGCCATGGGCAGGGACACCTTCCCCTAGCCCAGGCTGCTCCAATCCCCAGAGTCCAGCCTGGCCTTGGACACTGCCAGGGATCCAGGGGCAGCCACAGCTGCTCTGGGCACCCTGTGCCAGGGCCTGCCCACCCTGCCAGGGAACAATTCCTTCCTAATACCCAATCTAAACTTTCTCTCTTTGGGCTTGAAGCCATTCCTTCCCATCCTGTCACTACAGAAAGCAGGCAGAAAAGCCCGTGTGTTTTAAGTATCCAAAGATTATATGACTGACTGCTTTCCTGCAGGCCGTGCTCATGTCCATTGGTGTCCATGGATAACTTTTTCTTGAGTGTTGGAGACAAGTCTGGAAGTCTGACAAGTGGGCCCGAGTTATCAACTCTACCTCTTAGCAGATGGACACAAAATATTCTTAAATTATACATGTGGAGATAATTAGAGCTTCAGTGTTGATGTTGCTATTTCTCAGTCCATGTTTCCTAACCTTGGCATGTGCTTGAACTAAGATCAGACAAAATGCATCCGGTCCCCAGCTCAACCACAAATTTACCTGTCAAAGTTATATTTTTCTGGGGAATACTGTATCTGTAGCCTTCAAATCCTTGGATGTTTTCCTGTCTTGCCTTTAGTTTTTNTTTATTGTTATTATTATTATTGCTATTATTGTTATTATTACCTAATTGATTTCTTGAGAAAATTTCAATGTAAAAGCAAATAAGGCATTTTTTTTCTTTCCATTTATCAAGTGTTACCTGCAAGGTTGCAGTGCTCTCCTGGCTGGGACAGCCTAAGTTTTCAAATTTGAAATTTTTTTTCAACCATTTTTGAGGGTGGATGCCCTCATTTTTGAGGGTATACGTGCTTAGATAATAAGTTTACAGAAACAGGTAAAACAGCTTCTCAGAGCTGTTTCGGGGATTGCTGCTTTTGCCTTTAGACTGGAATTGTTGCTTTGTTGTGATACCTGTGGAGTTGTGTAGGGCTTTAAATTGTAAAGGCAGAAAGATTCGGGCTAAGAAGGCACTTTCCTATGCAATGTTTGCATTATAGCTGAGAGCTCAAAGAGGTTTTGCAGTAATTTAATGTCTCTGTTTCCCTATTTTTCCTTCTGTCTGGAACCTGTGGCCAGGAGAGGTACAGGGACAGTCACAAATACACAAAGCTTTGGGGAGAGAGTTCCTGCCATGGGAATCTTCAGTGCTTTGCTCTCCCAGGCAAACAGGTCCAGAGTTTGCATTTTACTGAAACAAGTGACCTTTTCTGTGTACAATCAATTTATCTTAAAACCAGGAACTTGAAGGATTACATCAACTTTTAGAGGAAGATATTGTAGTAAGAATAGGGAAAATAGGGGCAGAAAAAAAAATGTAAAATGTCACTTATTTTTGTTGTGGAGCTAGGTCAGTCACTGCTGTGGAGTCTGCATGTATTTAATGTGCTTTGTGACTTTAGCGGCAGCTTCAGAAATCCTGAATTTTCATTTTTACATTGGAACAAGAACCAAACCAAGATAATTTTCCATGGAAAAGTGTAACAGCCAGGGTCAGAGAGGAGAGAAAGGTGTGCCCAGGCCATGCCCTGTGGCACTGAGGCTTTGCAGCAGCCCTGGGACACCCTGAACAAAAGCAAATGTGTCACCTGCAGAATCCCAGACCTGAGATGGGCCTTGACAAACTCGTTTAAAGCCTGGTTCTTAGCAAGTCCAGGCCAAGTCATGTGCTACTGCCATGGGCTCATATGAGTGTAATCAACCTCCAGTTCTTGATGATTTCTTGTTGACTTTAGGGTTGATTTCCTTTTACCAATGGCCCTGTTAATATTTCCCTGAATGTGCTGATTGCCAAGGTCATGATTTTTATCAGAAGTCCAGCAGTAATGGGAATTTCATAGCAATTTTAATCACTTTTTTTTTCCCATGGAATGATTTTTTTCTTTTTTTTGATTTCTTTATTGCTGTCATCAAGGCAAGGTATATTCTGACATCCACTTTAGACCAAGTAAATGACATCGTTATAATCATCAAAGGTAGTAATGGGCACATAAATTTTTCAGTGAGCAGGCAGTGGAGATGAAATAACATCCTGCAGCTGTGCCAGATTTCTCCTGGTATCCAAGGGTTTGGAATGGTATTCACAATCCAAACTTGGGATAAGTGGCATTCCCAAACATTCCTATATATTCTCTAATATATAATGAAAATTTTTATGTTGCATTGAGAATTGGCCTTGCTCTCTCTCTCTCTCTCAACTTCCTGCCAAACCCCATTTTTTCTAGGGAATGCTGTATTTGTAGCCTTCAAATCCTTGGCTCTTTTCATGTCTTGCCTTTAGATTTAGGAGGGGATTTTTGTTTGCTCTATTAATATAATTATTATTATGATTATTATTATTTACCTGACTGGTTTCTTTACAAAGTTTCAATGCAAAAGCAAACAAGGCAATTTTTTGTTTCCATTTAACCAACGTGACCTGCAGGAGCAAAGTTGCAGTGAGTGTTCTGGGATAGACGAAGTTTTCAAACTCGAAATTTCTATCCAAGCATTTTGGAGGATGGATGCCTGGACAGATGTGCTTAGATAATTAGCTTTGGTTGAACTGAACTATAATTAAACAAAGACACAAAAACTTCCCAGTCCAGCAAGAACATCACTTTTTTAAACAAATAAAAGGAAAGTATTTTGTGTGGATGCATTTGAGATCTTTTAGTTGGGGGTGTTGTTCTGGCGAGTTAACTGGCACGACTAAGGAAAAATAAGGAGCAGACTGGGATTTCCAAGGGGGGAAGGAAACCATGGATTTTTTAAATAACAGATGTAGGAGCACCAGGGTATTACAAGTTACTAGAAATCTGCTGGGTTATCGTACTTAAGGGCTGTATTACTCCGTAGTGTGCATGGTTAACATGACACACGTGCTTTTTTCACAAAAAAACCTCTTCAATGTATTCAGTTCACTTCTTGACAGGCCATTTTTCAAGGGATATGCCTGTAATTGTTTATTCCTAGCAGTTTGTCTACTGTGACATTGTTATTCCTTTAACGACAATTGAGCAGGTCTATAAGAGCTGTGTCATGCTGGGTTTTTGCTTTTCTCCAAACAACAGATGGACCTTTGTACCTGAGTTGTCTTGTTGGTGACTCCTCTGTGAGTCACCCTCACTATTTTCCTGCTGAGGTTTTTGGAACCAGAATAGCCCAAGCTGAATGGGACACACAGGGATCATCAAGTTCAGTTCCTTTCTCCTCACAGGATCACCTAAACCTCAATGTTATGTCTATCATTCTGGAGCTCTGGCAGCCTTAGGGCTGTGCCCGTTCCCTGTGGAGCCTGTTCAGTGCCCCATGACCTGTGAGGGAAGAACCTTTCCCTAAAATCCAGCCTAAATCTTCCCAGGAAGGTAAGGGAGCTACTACTTTTAGATTACTCAGCTTTGCCTCAGCAGAACAGAGTGGGAAGAGCCTTCTCTTTAATGTCATCCTTCAGTGACTCTGCAACATAGGTTAATATATTTTGGGGTACAGTGTAGGATTCTCATTGACATTACTAAGTTGTCCTTTGGGCAGGGGTGAAAGCTGGAGATCCCCACACCTCAGAACACAGTGCTCCTGCTCATCCCTGTTCCATGTTCTAGGGAAAACAGTGTGATGGCATTCAGATGTGTTAAATGCTGCCTGCTGCCAGGGTGACTTCAGAGCAAAACTGTAGCTGGAAGCTGTTTTGGATGTTTCTCCCCTTTTTACTCAGGAAATTCTAATATTAAACACCCCCATGAACAAACAGCTCCGGGATTCTGTTGGGCAGAAGGTGAAGGGAGCAGATTCCAAGCTTGTGGAAATTGGATTTCCTGATCGTGCAAATGAGATAAAATAATATCGCAAAGATGCACTGGGCAGGCCAGAAATGTAAGTTGATAATCAGGCTTATTTTTCAGTTATGAAGAATTAAATTTGAGAGGGAGGAATAATAGAAGGAGTGCATTCCCAGGAGGAAGAGAGAGTTCTTTAGTAACCACCTACTAGAGAGGTGGAAGTCTCCTTGTCTTCCGTGAGTAACGACCTGGAATGGATAGCTCTAATTCCCTCTTTTAAAAATGCATTGGGAACTTAACCAGTCCTCTTTGTGCCTGGTGGAGCATCTGCAATTCCATGAAATGCCTGTCAAAAGCTCTGCTCTGTAACCCTGCGAGTTGCTGTTGCTCGTGGAGCTTCAGTTATTGAATGCCCAAAGTTTTTGTCCTTCCCTCAAGACCTGAGCTGCAAAATTGCTTTTACAGGGTTTAAATTTTGATTGATTTTTTTTTCCCCCCTCAGTTTTGCAGAGCTTTTAGTACTTGAATCAAAATAGCCATGAAATAAGTGGCGTAATGTGTCAGGGAGGATTCTTGGTAGTCAGTGGAACATCAGCACCACACGTTTCTTTGTCTGGACCAGTGGAGCTGAGTACCTTTCAGAGGACTCAAAATCACTCTATTTTCCCTCCTTTCCAAGCATGTCTATTGTGAAACACTAAAGAACTGTCAAACATCAGGGTTGGGTGTGGAGGCATGTCTGGGAAGAAGCCAGGATAATTTTTCCTGTCAATATCCCAGTTCTGGTCCCTTGTTCTGTAACCTGCTGTCCTATCCCCTTCCTTCCCACATGAAGGAATTGCTTCCCAAATTCCAGCCGCTGACCCTGAGTCCATGGAGCTGCCAGTGTGTGTCTTCATGGCCATAATCAGGGTGGGTGAACCAATTACAGCAACGTGTGATAATTAAAAATCCAGTAGGACTTTGTTACTTTTCCCCTAAATAGGGCAGGTTTTACACCTCTGGGATTGTTTTAATTAATATTAATTGGTGGTTCTAATTTAACATTCAGACTGAGCACTTCTGACCAGGTAACTGCTGAACACTGCAAATTTGAGCCTCCCCAGTGCCATTTTTTATTAGTAAGTTTTAAATAAATAAGTGGAGAATAGAAACCAAATTGGACATAAACTACTGCTGGAAACAGATACATTTCAGGAAGCTTAAACCTATTCCAGCTTTCCCAGAGATCTTTGTGCCAAACACACTGGGAAAAGAATTCATTTGTTTCCTGTAGCACAAAAAAAAGTCTACAGAATTTTTAATTTTTATTTAAAATATCATTAAATTTAGTTTTTTATTTTAAAATATGTGAGAGGTTTTCAAAGAATCCCAGGATGGTTTGGGTTGGAAGGAACTTTAAAGATGATGTAGTGCCACCCCCTGCCATGGACAGGGACACCTTCCACTGTCCCAGGCTGCTCCAAGTCCTGTCCAACCTGGCCTTGGACTCTTCCAGGGATCCAGGGGCAGCCACTGCTGCTCTGGGCACCCTGTGCCAGGGCCTGCCCACCCTGCCAGGGAACAATTCCTTCCAAATATCCCATCCAGCCCTGCCCTCTGGCAGTGGGAAGCCATTCCCTCCCATCCTGGCACTCCAGTTCCTGTTGCAGGGTCCCTCTCCAGGCTCCCTGAATCCCTTCAGGCCCTGGAAGGAGCTGTGAGGTCTCCACACACCCTTCTCTTCCCCAGGCTGAGCAGCCCCAGCTCTCCCAGCCTGGCTCCAGAGGGTTTTCTCTCATCATTTTCTGGCCCATTTAGATTAGGTTGTGGATCATGCCTTTTTTTAATGTGTGCTGCTAAAATACCACCTGTGGCTCAAATTCATCAGTTATGGGCTTTCCTTTATTGGTTATCTCTGTGTTAGTTTGTATTACAGACTGACAGATCTGGAGGTTTGTTGTTTGTTATTATCCTTATAAATCCATATTCTCTGTTTACATCTCAATCTGGGCCTCTTAAGCTTTGGTTGTTGTGAGCAATCTGTGCCATCTCCCTTCTCAGGCCCTTTCTGTCCTTTGTACTCTCCTTCTGTCACCCTGCCCCTGTACTGCCATGTGCATCACCATTCCAGAACGGTCCTCATGTTTGGAGATTTTAGCTGAGCTTTGTGTTGACCTTCCTGAACACCTGTGCCCTTCCAGGGTGCTGAGTTGGTGTTTTGGGTTTGGGGCTTTTTAAGGTGTGGGGCATGTCACAGGTAGATTTTCATGAGGTTGGGAAACTTACCTCCCGAATTTCCATTTTTCCTCAAAGTCTGTGTGTAGTCTGCCACTTTGAGAGTGGCAATAGAAGGACCTCACAATGAAACAATGTCTCTTGCAATTCTGATCGTAAAATATGGGCCCTCACAACCCCTGGGGATTTGAAACAACACCAGGCAAGGAATTTGATCTGTTTGAAGTTTTATTAACCTACTTTTAGTGCCCAAGAACCATGAATGCTCTTTCTCCAGAGCATAATGGTAGGGGGAGAACAAAAATTATGCTTATACAAAACATTTTGTCTTTTGTCTGCGAAAGGGGTCAACCTCCATTCCCAAAATTGTTCCAGTTGCTTGAACATCTGCTGAAGTGGACATTCAGATCGTGGTGAGAGCTGCTGGGTGCTGCCTGGTTTTGAAGATTTGATCTCCAGCCTCCTATTGATTAATTCTAATAAATTCTCTTTGGGAAAAGAGGCCATTTCAGCTTAAATGCCCAGTGCCCAGCGGGAGCCTGGAGGTGATGGCAGGAGCTTTCCTCTCCCTGCCTGTGGTTTTCTGCCGTCCCCTGTGTTTCACGGAAGCAAAGACGCATTGTTCTATAGAAAACATAAAAATCAGCTTTGCAAATTGCTGAAACCTTTTAATTTCGACAATCAAGCCACGTAGAGCATTCTCTCCAATAGCCTCTGTGAATAGCGGTGACCCCCATTAAAATGGTTATTGAGTTCTTCTGAGTTGCACAACCTACATATTCATGGTGAAGCTGCTATAATTATCTCCATTTTTATTGGCTCTGTGGCTTCAGAGGGATTTATGCTGGACGAGGGGACACACAGATCCAGGTTGGTGCCTTCCATTCAACTCCTGCAAATCTCAGCCCGGCTCAAAATTGGCCTCTCAGAGCCAAACTTTAAAGTGATTGTGAAGGTGGGATGAGAGATTAAATAAAGAGCAGCACAGAGCAGGACTGCCTTGAGTTTAGGGTAGGTTTTACAAAGCAACAGGAGACTTTGGGGCTGTCAGAAATATGGAGTTTTGCTAATTTCCATTTCTCTTCAGATCAGGAGGATTTCCATAATTTCCTTGGGAAAATATCTTTGAAAGTCATCCTTAGGGCTTTTTTATCGCTGTTTTACCTCCTAACCTAACAGATGTTTTCTAGCAGTTAACTTATTATGAGCAGATGACAAGTTTTCTTAAGGTCCGGAGGGGAAAAAAAGTCTGTGCCTCAGTGTTGTGGTAAATTTTTTATGGTAATTGAGTGAGAACAGAGGAAACCTTTCTGAGATATGGAGAGTGGCTGTTTCCCTGACGGACATGGCACAAAGAAGGTTGTCTCCGTGAGCCGTGGAAGGAACTGGATTTCACAGTGGCCATACTTTCACAATATTTCCAAAATTCACCTTTTGGTGAGCAGCTCTCCCAGGGACCAGTGCTCACTTTCCCCCCCTATGGCAACCCACAAATAATCCCACAGAGGAAGGATGATGTTCAGTGAGTCCCCTTCCTTCAGGTGTGTCCCTTGGGAGGCTCCAGGAGTCCTCCACCAGCAAATAAGCATTTGAGCTGGGATAAGCCAAGTTTTGTGCCATCCAAACTGTTGGGTTTGTAGGGCTGATCTTCCCAGAGAACACTTCAGGCTGCCCGAGTCTTGGGCAGCTGATGCCTAACTCACCTGAGTTCTGAGAGCGAATTTTGGGGGAGCTTAAAAAGTATTTCTTTGTGACAAGGAAAACGTGTGTGTGATGATAAACTGAATTCATTCCACACAAGGTAATGTGCATCTGTCTGCAATCACATTGGCTCACTTATCTCCACTAGAAAAACCCAGATTTCACTTATTTCTCCTCATTCCCAAAGTTCTTCCAGTCACTCTGCTTCCTGTTAACTTGATTAGAGCTTGACTGGGGTTCTTGCTGTAGTTTGGCCAAAGAGTTGGTAATAGAGAATTATTTTGTTTCTGTTGTTATTTTCGATGGTGAGATACAGAGTTGTGTGAAGCAAATTCTGAGTAACCAGAGCTCTTTATGGGCTCTTACCTCTGAATTTGTCTTTCTTAGCTCAGGCAATTCCTAGGGCGCTGTTCAGTGCAGAAATTGTTTGAAACAAACTGCATGAAACAAAATGCTAACCTGAGACCACAAGAAGTATTTCTTCATTCCTCTTGCTACAAGATAGGATTGAAAAGAAAACACCCTTACGTTTATTTTCATTGTCATCATGAAATTGTAATTTCCATTTTCATGAAGTGGCTCATTCCTATTACAATGAGATTGCCACTAAGTAGTAGTTGTTCTCCTGAGAGCTTTTCCTGTGAGTGTGGGCAAAGTTCTAGTCCTAGAGGACATTCCTGGGAGAGATTTTTGATTGCACAGATTTCTCCGTGGAAGAGTGGAGTTTTGTACATGAAGGAATCCTTCAGACATTCCTGAATTTCCTCTAAATGTATGGGAGAGGCCTGGCTTAAAGCAAGTCAGTCCTGGAACTGTGGGTTCACTTCCAGGAAAGAGTTCGTTCATCGTCTGTGTGAAACATGCTCACGTAGTAGGAGTAAAGGGAGAGACTGGGAGGTGTTCAAGGCAAATGAAAGAAGAAAAAGGAGAAAAAAAAAGTTTTTAAATGGCTCCCACCCCCTCACTGAGAGTAGTCCCACCTACTGAAGTCAGATGTGGGAATTATAGGGGGTTTTGTTTGAATTTCTTCTGTTCTGTGTGAGTAATAGGTTGGTGTAAAGTAAAAATGTCTGTCAGCTTCTCCCTGGGTCACTAAAATGCACAATTCTGTAATTTTCCATGCAGTCCTACAGAAATGGGACTGGAGAAAGTCAGTTCTTATCTCCTGCTTCCCCCATTGAGGCGAGGAAGGCACACAGAGATGTGAATTTACTTTGGTAAATTCAGCATAACCACAGCTCTTTTTATCTGCATTCCTGATTTGCTTGCATGCCTGGTAAAGCATATCCTCAGCTACCATCATTCTTTTTGGATGAAAAAGTCAGTTGTAAGATGTTGGCAAGCTTGATTTACTAAGAAAGGGCTTTGGCAGAATGACTGGGGGACGGTTGTAGATGGCCACGGGCATCAATCCTCTACCCAGTGCCAGAGGTAATTTCCAGGGGTAATTCTAGATTTCTCCACCTGTGGCTGTTCTGCCTGTTGGCATTCCAAGGTGAAGCTGCTGGAGCAGCAGCTGCTTGTGCTGCTCTTCGACTCCTGCCAAATGGAGCCTGAGTCCTCAGCCACCTGAGGATGGTGCCACAGGTGACATCCCTGAGACATTCCTGTGCCCATGGAGAAGACAGCAGATAATAATCAATTGCTTGATTGCTTCCCTAAAACTTTCCAGAAGAGGACTCTCGTGGCAGTGACCTTCAGGTTTGTTTCTCTGTAAAGTACCTTTATACTCCCACATCATTCACACATAAAACTATCAAGAAGTGCTTTTAATATCACAAAGCACCAGCACAGGATGCCCAGAGAATCTGTGGTTGCCCCTGGATTCCTGGAATTGTCCAAAGCCAGGCTGGATAAGGTTTGGAACAAATTCAGATAGAGGAAGGTGTCCCTGCCCATGGATCTGAATGGATTTTAAGGTCTCTTCCCACCCAGACCATTCTGGAATTCTGTAATTCCTAATGAGTTGGGACTTCTTGAACCAGTTTTCCAGGAGAAGTAAGGCGGGGATGGGCGCAGTGTGGGGAGGGGGAGAAAAATCCAAGAGATTTCAGAGAATATTGGATCTCTAAAGTAAGGTTTGATTCAATGAACTACAAGCAAAGCTCATCTGATCATATCATGTGTATCAATATCCTCTCCTTACAACCCTCCCCAGGTCCAACTTTGTTCACATGATTCCATCAACTATTGAACATAAAGGAAGTTTTACCCTTTTTTTATGATAGAGATCAGAACCAGGGTAAAAACCTGCCAGGATAAATAACACAAGTATTGTTCTATTGATTGCGAGTGCCTTTGCTCCAGCCTGCTGTCCCCTGTCCTTTAGCAATTTTCCAGGACAGAGAACTAATTCTGCCAAGATCCCCTCACTGAAATGACAATTCCACAGCTTCCTCTGGGGACAGCCAGGAGTGTGATCAGATTTGCAATCTGTAAACTCCTATCGATTTGCTTTCTAAAAACTTCCTAAGAAATCCCACCTGGGCTCAGAATTCCTCTGAACTCCATCAGCCTCTCTAACAAGTTGTTCCAAAGAATTATTATCTTTTAAATAGGACTGCAGTAGCGTGTTCTCGAAAGAATATGAAATTAAATTACCTGAGCTGGAGTGCAGTTATTATAGGAGGTTTAAAATGAGGCATAAAAATAGATTATCTGTCTATATTTAGGATATATGCATGTATTAGATAATTAAAAATCATGTACATCTTCCTGGGTTGTTTGGGGGCTTTGCTTAATGATTGGAAAGTCAATGGGATTTTAGGGCTTTTATTCCCATATCAGTTAATACAGATACAGGTTGTATTGGAAAGATATTTAACAACAAAGAAGTGGGTATTGGTCCAAAAGTGCCATCATTTTTTTTAGGCATTGTGTTCATACATACAAAATTTTATCTGCTCCTGGAGAAACGTGGTGTTCCCTAATTCTCGCTCTAGGAGTTGGATGTTGCACTCAACAAGCCAAAAGGGTCCTGGTTTCCCTGCAGAGCACAGGAAAGGGGTTTTTTACTCAGTTTCTCTCATTCTTTTTCTGCACCAGAATACCTCAACATTAAACCCTGGGTGTGTGGTTACATTAATCCCGATTTCGTTCAGTAGGCACGGGAATGAAAATGGGATTTGAGATTAGAACTGGGCTTTGCTCATTCTCACTGAGTGTGTGAAATACAGTTTTTCTAAGCCCTGAGCACCATGTTTGCCCCACCCAGAGCATCAGCCCCTGGCTCAGAGGTTGCACTGGATGATCCTGGAGGTCTTTACCAGCCTTATTGACTCTGGCTTGCGATATTTTGCCTTGGCTTTGGTGTGTGCTTGTTTGACTCTGAGGAAGACGGCTAAATTTGTATGCAAGTCTAAGTAGGAGGGACCTGGCAGCAAAGCCGAGCACGTCAAGGATAAAATTCTGCTCTCAGTTCACTGAGAGAGATCCAGATTGGGCTGAGGAACATTGCTCAGGACGTGTCGATGGATAACACAGGGGCAATTTGTGGCTGTGACAGGGGTAGGAGGGTGATGTAGGCACACCTTTGTTTCAGTGTCAGCCCTGTCCATCAGCATATGTCAAATAAGTCTGGTTTGAAACAGAGAGAGGAAGCAAAATGTCTCATAATTCAAGCTTGCACTGGCTGATTCCTCAGCTGGTCCCATCAATATCCTTTGTGTCTGGTGGGGTACCAGAAGATGAGGCAGAAAAGCCCTTAACAGCTGAGAGAAAACAAACATAGGGTTTGAAAAACACTCAGCTTTGAGTGCTGTAGGACGTGAAGTTTTGTGAGAATCTTTCCAGCATTAAAGAATTTGGTAATAAAAGAACAAAATTCTTTCTGTCAAAAAACCCTTTTCTACTTTTGAAGTGATGGGAAGATGCAATTCCAGAAACGCTGTGAGGAAAGTACATTTTTCTGCTTTGCCAAGGTATAGCCCAGAATGCCTGAAATACAAGGGTAGAGGATGCCTTTGCAGGGAAAGGAAGTATCAGACAGAGGGCAGAGAACAAGGGTTTATTTATTCTGCACACAAGAATGTGTGACACTCAGAAATGTAACAAACAGTCTGAACTGATGTGAGGAAAAAGATCACGGGTGGAAGTGACACAATGGGAGGGGTTTTGATCATTGCATCGCTAGCTTTGAGGCTTAGACCATACCATTGTTGGAGTTAAAAGCTGAAATTCCTGCCAGGGTCGGGAGTGTGGAAAAGGAGCAGATCCCCGAAGTGAGCTGAAGAGCAGAAATGGGGAAATTGGAGACGTGTCTGAAGTGTGCTTTATTCTGACGTCAAGCAGCAGTCACAGGTGGTGCCTCTCATGTAAATGCGTGTGACACTCACGGTTTCTTATGTGAGGAGAGCCCATAAATCTGCTCGCTCCCCCTCAGAAGTTATTAAGAGTTGTTGCAAGTGTAATTGTTACAGGATCTTTGCCTCATTCTAAATTGGACAGCTATGGCACAGTGGACCGTTTTGGGATGTATTTACCTTGATTATCTGGCTCAAGTTATCTTTCCTTGTCCTTTGAAATAGAAATTTTGTCAGCAGAGGTCCTGCTGAGCTGAGAGCACCACTGCAATTTGTCCTCACTCCCGTGGGGAAATCCATTCCAAACAAACCGCTTAAAATGGGAGCCTGGAATAGTTAAAATCCATCCAAGCCTTTACTCATCCATGGATCTGTGAGGGTCACACAGGTTGGGGAGCTCACGTGGATCTTGGGAAGGTCTCCGTTTCTCTTTGCCCTCCAGCCAACCAAAAGCAGCTGGTGTGGCTGTGCCCCCGAGCTGAGAAACCGTGAAATGGGAATTCTCTCTGCACATTCTTGGAGCCCTGCTGATCATTGGTGCCATTTTAAGCTCACAGGATGACTCAGAGCCAGATCCTTCCTGCTTGCTGCATATTCCATATTCCCTCTCTCTGGAGCCACAGGATGAGCGTTAACCACCCCATTTCTATTCCCACCTGCAAAGCAGGCAGGTCCTGATAGCATTTAAAATGTGGGAAATGTTCTTGAATTCTCGGCTGAGGAAGAAAGAGGAAAATACCCAGACTTAGGCCTTTATGGCTTCCCAGCGACTGGTCTGAGGAATGCATTGAGCCTTCAGAGGAATATTTCTCTGCCTCCTTTCCCTGGGATTGCTCAGCCAAATGGTATTTCCAACCTTAAGATGGAATTTGCGTGCCACGGTGAATATGTTGCTTTAGTAACAAGTACAGAGTAGTTGAAAAGGATGAAGTTTAAAGACACCAAAAAATGAGAGAGATTCTGGTGTTATCAGTGGTGTTGCTCATTGTTTGTTTGAGGAAATGTTGCGTTTTTCACCCCTTTTACTCTTTTCTGCCCTACCTTAGAGCTGCTTTCATCCCAGGGCACGGTGCATGTGCTGCTGCATGGTCACGATAAAGGAGATTGTGGCTTTCACTTTTCCCTTTTTTCCTTTTCTTTCTAAATACTTTTTGGATTTAATCTAATTTTTTATGAGAGTTGTAAATTCAGTGCTGTTTAACAAAGGTTAAACAGATATACCAGAGATTCTGATGGTGCCACAACTGAAGGAAAATTTGAGCAGTTTGAGCATTACTTGAATCCACTATTAAATTTAGGACTCTTCTGAACTGAGCAAGGTTTTTTCATTCATCTTGTCCTCTGCTTGAAAGCTTGTGCTGAACAGCAGCCCCCAGCTATGTTATTTCATTTAAAGGCTGCACATAAATAGCGAGTTCCTGTTAGAATTTTGTATTTCTTGACTACTGAACAACAGCTGATGCTCTCTGCATGACCAGGGCCGTGAAGCAAACCTGTGTGAAAAGCACTGGGTTAAAGTCCCCTTTTAACACTTTAACAAATTCCTGACGCTACAGTTTTTCATCGGTGACTGCATCTTCTCCTGCCTCCCTTCAGCCTTGGGGTTCACTGTGGGTGCTTCACACATTGAAATTCCTGCTCTGCATCCTGTGCTAGAATTTCCCCCCTTGTTTCCAGGGGTAAGAACAGACTTTATTGATCAGTCCTTACACTTGAGGGGTTTTATTTAACGTGCTTTGCTAAGCTGCACCTGGGGAGACTCAGTGGGTGTGTCTGCCTTTCAGCACAGTTGGTCCTGCTTTAAGGGTTTGTTTACCTATAAATACATAATTCAAGATGCCTTTAATATTTTATGAAATTAGCTCAGATTCAAATGAAAGTTTGAAGTTAAAGTTTTGTTAAAACACAGTTTAGCTCACACCATAACATAAGACGGGTATTTCTGAAAGAAGCAAATGCAATTTTGATACAATAAATATGAATAAATCCCTGTTTTCTAATAGAAGGGTTTCATTACAGTCCATTGTTGCAAATAAAATGAAATTATACACAGGTTATAAAAAACCTCCTGAAGATTCTCTAAAACCAAAAATGTTGGTATGTAGGTAGAAGTTTGATAGATAATGCCCAGGTGTTCTTATACGAGTCACTTATCTCTTGCTGCAGAGAAATGTGGCCCAAAAATTCACCTATGAGCTTTCTTTGCATATTTTTTACCAAAAAGAGCTATAAATAAATGGTGTCTGTGGCCATGCAGATCTGTTGTGTCTTTAATATATTCATTTTTACAGTTGAAGATGGCTTTTAAAAATGCTGATCTCAGTTCTTCCAAATGCAATAGGCAAGCCTGGCAACTCTGTGCTCGTTTTGTTGTTCTGAAATGTAAGAACAGCAAATGTGACATGAGAAAGGATTTCAAGCCTTAAATAACAGACATGCCAAACTCCCAAGGTTTTGTGCCCATGGCTGGAGAGCAGAGAATTAAAAATAGAGTTGTTCATTAGGGTTGAGGGGCTGTGATAAAATGTGTGATTTGTGCTTGTTTGCAAGCTTTAAGAATATTTTTTTTTCCTAAGAGATTTGTCTTATGGAAATTCCTAATTATGAAACCCGCACTTTTAATTGTGCTGAAAGGTTGTGACAATAAGGAAACGGTTGTCACTTTGCCTCAAAGCCCTGGCTACACTCTGGGATGTTGGGATTTATCTTCGTTTGCTATGATAATAAAGTGCCATGATCTGCTCACACTGGTAAACAAGATCCAATTTCATTGCTGCTGACAAAGCCATGTGTCTTCAGTGCAAAGGAGAATTGGCCAGAGGCACTGCACAGGCCACACTGCTGCATATTCTCCTCTCCTGCTTTGTAAATATTGTCGGCATTGCTTCAATCATCATTTGGGGCTTTCATTTGCTCTTCCTGTACAACAAACATTCCTCGACTCCTGCTGTTAAGGCTGGAAGTTTGCAGGGACTCTGCAGAGAGCAGTTTTAAGGAAGACCTTCACGGCACAGGGTTTGTCATCTTTCCAGCTCGTAGGATGAGTGCTGGAGTGGCAACAGAATGAGGGTGGGAGTGAGGATGGCTGGGAGAGGACCTGAGGAGGGCTCTCCTCCCTCTCCTGCCTGAGGCAGGGCCAGTTCTGGGGGCAAAGCAAGCTCTCCAGGGCTCCACCTGGAAAAAGCTGAGTGGGGAGACTGCAGGGCTCCCTGGCGGCCTCCTGCCCTCGAGGGGATCCTCTCCCAGCAATGCTGCTTGGATTCCAGCCTGGAGGGAACTCTCCCTTTCCAGTGACATTAGAAACAAAATCTGACCCCAGCCACGGGTTATTCCTGGGGCTCAGAGAGGGAAGAAGTGACATTCCCTTTTTAAAAATACTCTTCAAAAGCCGGCACTGAATCTTTTGTTTCCCAGGATATTTCAGACTAGGAAATGGTTATTTGCATTGAGAGTGTATAAATATTTCTGGACGTGTCACATTTACTTCAGCACAAATCTTTGGAAGTGTTCAGTGTCTGGAAGGTTGGGACAGTGTTTCAAGGCAAGGATTACTCAGTGGAGAATAGGAAGGAGATGAGAGCCCTGTGCAAGTGTCTTTAATGACATGCACATCATCTCTGTGCCTGCTGCAGGAGGAATGTCTATATTAAGCCTCAGTGTGTGTGTGAGGTGGTTTTAATACTGCTTTTCTAAAACACTAGTTTGCCATTTGAGATTCGCAAAGATCTGGGTAGCTTGGAAACAACTCAGAGCTGTAAAACATCCTTAGGAAAGTAGTGGCATAAAGGAAACAGAGAAACCTGCACCTCTTTTCCCCTCTTAATTCGATGGTGAGTTCTGAGGGGCTGAGAGCAGCACTTCAGTGACTGAACTTCAGCTCAGGTCATTCCCTTTCCACCTGCTTTTCTGCATCCCAAGGAACTGCAAGGCAAGAACTGAAAGGGACTGAAGGGAAAAAGTTTCAAAACAACAGAACAACCAGCATTTCTGAGTAATCCATAAAAAGGTGTCATTGAATATTTATTATTAACAGTTCTTTGGTTCAATGGGCATTTAGAAAGATATGGTTAACGAAAGAATCCTGCATGAGCTGCTTTTCTTGAATTATTCCAACTCAGTTTCTGCTTCTACCCATGACCAGCCCCAAGATCTGTTGTGGATTTTCTTTTGAAATTACTTGTAGTGAGGTGGGTGTCAATCTCTTCTGCTACATCTCCAGCCAAAGGATGAGAGGAAATGGCTTTAAGTTGTGCCAGGGGAGACTCTGTTTAAAAACTAGGAAAAAATCCCCTGACGGCATGGTCAGGCTCTGAAACGAGTTTCCCAGTTCAGTGGTGAAGTCACTGTTTCTGGAAGGGATTGAGAGAGATCAGGAGGTGGCCCCTGGGGACATTGTTTAGGGGTTAGTTGTGCCGGGGAAATGACTGGATTCAATGATCCTGGACATCTCTTCCAACCTTGGTGAGTCTGTGACTTGCTGGGACTTGGAGCTGCTTTTGCATTACCATGGAAAGTGATTCATTGCTACCAGAGTTCACNTCCCTTCCCTTCCCTTCCCTTCCCTTCCCCCTGGAATCTGTTCTGTGGAATGTCACAGGTTTCCATTCAAAGCTGTTACCACCCAGGAGTTTTCTGGTTCAAACTAAAGCAGTTGCTTTATCAATGCTCTCCCTCAAACTGAGAATGTATAATGACATAATAAAAAACAATGGACTCTCTCAGGAACATCCATCCTTGTTTGTACTTTGCTCTTGCTCTTTGGGTTGGGAGGGGCCTTAAAGCCCACCCAGTGCCAACCCCTGCCATGGGCAAGGACACCTTCCACTGTCCCAGGCTGCTCCAAGCCCCAAAGTCCAGCCTGGCCTTGGACACTTCCAGGGATCCAGGGGCAGCCACAGCTGCTCTGGGCACCCTGTGCCAGGGCCTGCCCACCCTGCCAGGGAACAATTCCTTCCCAATATCCCATCCAAGCAGTCCCTGCAGCTCCTGTTGATGATGCCATAGGCACAGAGAGTATCTGTGCAGGGCTGTTTTCCTCTGCAGATGATGAATTTCATACAGGAAGGGGTTTCGGTTCATTTTTGGTTTTGCTTTTTTTTTAAATTTCCCCACTTTCTTTTCCTTGTCAATATCTGTTGAAGAGATTTCCAAATATGACTGAAAACAACGCATGGCACGTTGAGAGACATCAGGCTCAGAAATGCCCCCCTCCTGATCAGAAGGAAAATATAATTTCCAGAGGGATTTTCATTACTTCAGGCATATGAAGAAATGCATACAAGGCAGGCAAAATCTGGGTGGTGATGTAGATATTCTCTAAGAGTATGAGTAACCCTGGAGGGGTAGAAATGGGAAATTATGTGGCAAATGAAGCTTTTAGGGTTTTCTGCCAGCTTTTTACTCAAGTCTGTGCTAGGTGAAGTTCAGGACTGTGCCTGCATCCAGCTTTAAAGACTGACAAAGCGTAAAGCACCTTCTAGTTATTCCCCTCAGACCTGCCTGCAGGGAGCAGGACAAAAATTGATACTCTTTGCTTTGAGAAACCTAAGATATTGCCCCATTCTGGCAAAGGGGAATATGGGCTGCAGTGGGAGAACGCAACGTTTGGAGAAATTAATTTAAAATGAGAGTATTTAGCAGGCATCCAACTGTCTAGCCTAAAAATAGTACTGATAAAACAGTAACTGCTGTGAGATGCATTGGAAATACAATTACTGGTATAAATATCCTGTCAAGGCTCAGTGTTGGAGAAGGAGGAGTATTTTATCTGGGCAATTATAAATAACGTATAAAGATCTTCTGCACACTGTGCATGATTGCACGTTTAATAGATCTAGTGACAACATTTCCCTGTGGAATCAGGAGCTTAGACAACACAATCCAACAGGAAATAACTGCAGAGCAGTCACTGGGCCTGAAATGACTCTGCTTCTCTTTTTGTTTGCTAATTCCTGCACTTAAGAAATAAACACCATGATTCAGAGCAGGATTTAAGGCATCCAGAACCTCCCAATTCCAATTTGTGTGTTTCCTGTCCCAGTGGATTTCAGACGAACGTGAGTTTGTGCTGAGCACTGTCGCGGGGCGAAGCTGGGCGTGTCCCAATTTCAGGAACACTGGAATGAAGCTCAGGACACGGCTGTTGCAAAAAAACTCTCCTACTTTATTTACAACCTAACTCCTTTATACATTTTACAGAGGTCAACGGATTGGCTACAGAGGTCGCCACCCCTTCAACCTGGATGGTGGACATCACCATCAATCATTTCTTCTCTCACAGGAGAAGTATGTAAACATTCTAAGAATAGACATTATTTACATGAAGGCTGCATGAGAAAGTTCTACAGAAAGACAAAAGACAGAAAACTCAGGGCAACAGAGCACTGAACTGAATGTGCCATAAGTGATGCGTCAGATGAGATGAGTTTTTTTGAGCACTGCACAGCTTTCTTCTGCACCTTATCATGGTCAGGAGCAGCCTGCCTTTACTTCTTTACTCATTTCTGAGCAAGAATGGCAAAACCAGACTTGCAGGAAATGTTTTAATGCCTGTTAAAATGTGCTGCTCTCGTGTCCTGATCCCTGCCCGTGTGTTTTGGCAGAGGCTCTGGGATGTGATGGCCTCTGGGAGCATGTGGAGAACTGATTTTTGGGAACATGAGGAAACTCAGCCACTCCTGAGTCATTCTTCAGGACAGTTTTGTAGCTGAGCTCTTCACTCTGCAAAGGCACCTGTGAAAAAAAGAAGAACCACGGCACAACCAAGGATATATTGCAAATAAAGCCCTGGGATCGAAGCAAGTGAATCAAAAGCATCTGGGATTGCCAATTTCTTGGTCTGAACAGCAGGGTCAGTGCCAAGGAGGACTTGAGCACTGCTAATGAGCACTGAAGGAGGGCGTGGTTCAGGTCACTGTCACCACAGCTCAGGCTGAGCATGACCAGCTGGCAGCAGAAATAATTTCTGCAGCAAAATTATAACCTTTATTTCCTTTAAAATTATAACCTGTATTCCCTTTAAAATGATAACCTTTATTATTAACCTGCAAATTATAACCTTCAGCTCACTATTTTTCGGGTGCTCTTCTGAGGTAGATCATTTCCTTATTTTTGTGAGTTGGTAGCTCAGGTCCCCAAATCAGAAAGGGCTTTTTAATAGACCAGCTCTCAAGGAATTGATGCTGTAGTTCAGAGCAGTGCTTCTCTCTGGGTGTGTGTTTCACCAGAGCCCAAGCATTTTGCTGTGAATTAAAGAGCTCCTGCACAGCTGGAACATTTAGGAATAGGTTTTATCACATAATTAATTTGTAGGTGAAAGAGGCATCTGCCTCACCTCTGGACTGGTTCTTTCTTGTTTCTTTGTAGAGTTGAGGAATTAAAAAAAAAAATCCCGTTTTTATTTTTTTGTTTACAATATATCCACAGTTTCATTTGCTGACAAGGTCCTTCCTGGCCCTTCTAAACACTGATTTAAGCACCACAGAGCCAGAGAAACACAGTTACAGGAGGGAATTTCCTGTAGGCCTGGAATAAACGAGGGGAAGAAACTTTTCTCTCCATCATGGGCTGGGAAAACAGTTTAAACCACCTTTAAGAGGGACTGGAGGGCACTAGATGAGATAGGGGAGGCTAAAAGGGGGTTGGAGGGATTGGAGGGGGTTCTGGGGAGGATTTGGGGGGCAGGAGAGGGGTCTGGGGGTTGGTTTGGGGTCAGCTGAGGACTTTGGGGCATTTTCTGGTTGTTGAGAGTCATTCAGGAGTTAACTGTGGAGCTGGGGGCTCATTTGGGGGTCACATGGCTAATTACAACAATCAGACAACCCCCAAGTCAATGGCTGTAGTGGTCTGTCACGACACGACACGACACGACACAATACAATACAATACAACATTTATTGGGGGCCACTGCATGGCACAAGTTGGAACTTGGTGTGCTTGGGCTGTCACTTTATTTTTTCAGCATTATTTTATCAACGCTGACTTTAAAGTGTTTGGAGAATTCTGGGGCTCTGCTGCAAAGTGGCTGCTTGAAGTTGGCATGGAGTTATTAAATGGAGTCACCCAAGATGTTTGTGACTATTTTAAAGTCTGTGGCATCAAGGAAATATATTTTAATTATTTTCACTTTTTGAAGGCATAACGTAAAAAAGGCGATAAACTTCAATAGTAACATTTACTTTTTTTCTGCCACCACAGTGATTTGTTTTCTCAACTTTTTGATTTTCTGAAGAAAGTCCCGGTCCCTTGGTTAAAATGAATTCTGGTTAAAATTAATTGCAGCGGTACAGCAGCTGTGGATCAGAATAAAGGGGTTGTGTCTTCCCTTTGCTGTTCTTCTGAGAGTTATAGGGAAACTGCAGAGTTCTGTATGGGATATAAAAGCATGGGCAAAGATTTCTGATTCCACTGTATCCATTTTCTGCACCCAGATTTTGGCAGTTTTAAAGAATGTGTCTCTGATATTAAGGAAACATCCACAGTAGTGTGGTGGCTTGTGACCCTCAGGAGTGGTTGGGAATTTCCTTGGGCTGTCAGGTTATATTGGTACAAAGAATAATCTTCCTTTTTTTTTTTTTGCACTTTTGAATTAAAATCACAGTTTTCTTTCAAGCTGCTAATTTGGTTTTTTTTTTTTCCAATATATCACATATTTTTGGGCATCTGCCGTTCTTTTCATCTTCTAAAAAAGTTTTAACTAGTGCTGTTTACATCCACAAATAATGTTTTTGGGAGAAATGGGTTTCTATGATTATGGGAAAAGAAAATATTTAATTTTAACCCCATAGCCAATTAGCAGAACTGTTTGAACACAGCAGAGAAGAAAACAGAAACCTACACAAAGGCCGTCCCTGCTGTTGAATTCCAAGGAGATGGATGGAATGTCAGTTTTTATTGACCTGCAGTAAGATCAATTCATGATTTTATTGCCTTCACTTGATCCTTTAGTGATCCTTTGTGGGCCATCCTTTATTTAGCTGGAAATTAAAGGTGTTGGAAAATGAATGGAGCATCCCCTGTGTTCACATAAGGAATTGTGTGGCAGCAGGGTAGGTCATTCCTGCAGGATTTTTGGACATGGATCTCCAAGGCCTGAAGGGGTCAGGTTCTTTCTGAGCTCTGGTCTGCAGTGACAGGGATGAGAAGAGTGATTTTAAGCAGAATGGTCTCATTAAAGGAGGATGCAGTGATAATTCCTTCTCCAGGAGCAGCCTCAACCTTCCCATTGTCTCCTCGCCCTAAAAATTGCTTTTGTGTGTGGGATCTGAGAAGCTTCTTTGCAGGAGTCCTGGATTGCTCTGACAGGATAAATGAGGATGAGGAATTTATACTTTTATTTGCCAGCTCTTCTCCACCCTATTGTAATACATTAGCTGAGATTCCACTATTTTCATGTGGGAAAAGCCAATTCTTTATTTTCACAACTCATTTTATACAGTTTTTACAGATCTCTTGTGCCACTTTAATTGGCTAATAGCTTTCTTGCCAATTCCTCTGTTGGTTAGTAAAAGGTATTCTGCTTGTCCACCAAATCTCTATTCTGGGGTTGTTTACATATTTTCTTTGCTGATTCTCATGGGACAAATCCCTTGTTATTGCAGGTGCATTTGTTTTTCAACCCAAGAATAGGTTGTTGTGCTAACGAGTTTCCATACCAAGATTGTTCTTGCATGGGAACTTGCAAATTACTTAGAAGAGGTGGCAGGCTAACTTTGGCAATTTAGCAGAGCAGGCCTGATTTTGTGAGGCCTTTCTTTTATAATTCTCTTGCTTCCCACGACACCCCCCAGCAGTCAGTGTGAGCCTGCCCCTCTCCCTGTGCTGCCTGGCCTGGTTCGCCATGGCACAGGAAGGATCAGCACTGGAGCAGCAAAGCCTCAAAGCCACGTCCACGAGCATCCCAGTCCCTTTCATGCTTAATCCCTTCAAGCTTAACCTTCCAGATATGCTCTGAAATGTCCCTGGCCTTCCCTTTCGACTACACTGGGTGTAAACAGATTATTGTGAGGCTGACAGAGCAGGAGATCCATGTTTTTTGGTTAGAGCGGTTATACAGACAAACAGCATTTGTCTGCGAATATTTTTACCTGTAAAATGAGGCTGATATGAAAGAAAACGAAGCTGCACTTTGATAGAAGAGCCTGTAAGGAAGTGTAATCCTTAATTTGGATTCTGTTGTCCCCAGGTGAATAAAAACCTACCATGCAAACATGGTGACATTTCAGTAAATGAATTGTTTACCTGTTGATTGATTTTTATAATCCTTCTTGCATTTTATTTGATGTTTTCCCCTAGTTTTGTTAATGTGGAAGTAACTTTAAAAAAAATGATTCTCGAGCCTTTCTTCAGTGCCAAACATGAACACTGTCCCTCAAAGAAAAAACTGGGAAAATCAGGAGAAGGTGCTGGAATACGAGGGGCGCTTAGACAACCTCACTGTTATATTTCAGTGCCATTTTCATTTGGCTTTTGTGGCCATCAGGGAAGTGTAATTCACCTCTTCCAGCAAATTGGGAAAATGGAACAAAAAGACTTGAACCACCTGGAGGAGGGGTAGGGAGACCAAGTCTCTTTCCATCTGAGAACAGACACGAGTTAGATAACCATTTCCATGGAAGGATTTTTTTTCCAATAGAAGAGTGATGAAAGAGTGGAAAAAGGACCAAGACAAGCTGAAGCAACTCCACCCTTAGATATGTTCAAGCCTAAATGGGTAAGGCTCTGAACAACCTCTTGAGGTTGAATTGTGTGGAGCATCAGGTTGGGTTATAGGTGGTTGTTAAGACATGAAGAAAAGGATTAATTCAGTTTGAAGTGCCTGAGAATAATGGCACTGTGCACAGGTAGCAGGTGCAGTTGTGTGTCTGCTAAATGTGTTTCCTTCAAAATATCGGTGCCAGACTGAAAAGGCTTCTCTCAGTGCAGAGGATCACATGGAATAAACAAGTGCAGACTATTTGTTGTTGTGTGTTACACTGATATCAAGCCCTGGAGATAATCCTCCACCTATCACCAGGACCTGAAGATCCACTGAAAAAAAAAAACCAACATCTATAACAGTTCAACATTTTAGGGTCAAGTAACGGTAAAAAATTCTGTACCTTTCATCAATATTTTAAACTCCCATTTTGAGGATGGCATGAGAAGCTGCCTGCAAGTCGTCCTTGGGGCTGGAGTGCCATAACATGTGTTTGTCACAGCTGGGGACCTGGCCCTGGGTGTCCCCACACAGCCTGGCAGGAGCAGCAGGCGCTGGAGCAGGAAATTAAAGCTATGGTGTCATTCTCAGCCAGCAATGGAGAAGGAGCACTTGGATCAGCACGGATCTTGAATTCCCAAGTCTTTGTTGAGAGTGCATCACAGACCATTAGAGAGCCACACAGGCTTTTCACACATTCCTTTCTGGAGGGAAAACATTTCTGACAGATGAAAATACAGCTTTTGCTTACCCTTTAGTGGGTACAAATGCATTTCTAGTGTGTGTTTTATAGTTAAGGTGAATTTTGTCACTTGGCATAGATTATTCCCATAAAACAGAATACAGATAGGCAGGCTGGACAAATGTTTACAAAGTTTAAATGGAGATATTTCAATTTATTTTTCTATTTTCTGTTTATGTTGGCATTTCACTCATCTGTAAATAGAAAAGCTTTCATTCTGAAAGTCGTTTCCAACTTAGATTAACTGCCCGTGAAATTTATAAATTAGAGTTCTCTGAATAACCTTTTTTTTTTCAACTGTGTTCCACATGCTACTCATATTTTGCATTTTTTGTTCATTAAATTGAAGGATGACTATAGGGACAAATACAAATAAGATGGGAACAGTTACTCATTAGCCTGCATTAGTTCTGCTGCACATTGCTCTGCTTCCCTATTCAAGTTTTCCCTCTAGTTCCCTAAAACTTTCCAGCGTGGAAGGAACATGCCCAGACGAGAGTAGGGCATTTTCTAAGGGATTCTTAAGGCAAAAGGGCCCTCCCTGTACCAAGTTCACCTTCTGGTTTTTTGAAGACTTTTTCTTGCCTGCATTTCTTTTAGCTTTTTACAGGCATATGTTTACCTTCAGATGACCTCACTAATTGAAAATTGCTGGGAATAAAGAACAAGTTGTCCTGGGGAGGACTTCTCTCTTTCTCTTTCTCTTNTCTTTCTCTTTTTCTCTCCTTCCCTTTCCCTTTCTCTTCTTTCTCTTTCTTTTTCTCTGATTTATTGGAAAATATCATGTGTGCATAGCAAAAGAACTGTCTGAGGACCTCACAGAAGCTACTGCTTCCAAGGCCCAGCATTCTTACACCTTGGATAATTTAATCTTCATTTTATTTTTATTCAAAAGTGCTTTGTGGGAGGAATTCAGCCATTGCAGGAAGTACTTTATAAAGAGGGGTAGTGACAGTAAAAGGGTTTGTCTATGGATAAAAAGCCAGCATTTAATATATTTTCTTCTGAAATTAATTTCTAGCAAACTGTCCTCACTCTCCCAGGGCTCACCTTTGGTTATGAATTAATGAGACATATTTGCATTAATATCAGTATAAACACACATACTCTCCACTTGGCTTTTGGAGTGATATTGAAAGGATCTGGTTTTCAAATACCGGAATAAAATGAACCAGAGAACTCTCAGCTCAAATGCCTGAAACTCTGGCCTCGAGGTTCTTTGTGATGTTGATTGGGACAGGGAGGGGCAGGGCTAAGGTGGGCTGGGCTTTTCTGACGGCTCAGTGCTGGGAAGTGGTGGGTGAGGACCCAAACCTTTGGCTTGTAGATTTTGTTTTCAAGGTCAGAATTCAAGAAATCATCTATGGCAGAAGAGGGATGGAATTTCCATAGCTTTTGGATTAGGTGGGCTGTTAAGTTACAGAAATAACCTGGAGGAAACATGCTCGGAATGTGCAGTTGTGGAGTCACAGAATAGCTGAGGTTGGAAAAGATCGTCAAGACCAAGTCCAACCCTCACCCAGCACCACTCTGGTCTCCACTAACGATGTCCCCAAGTGCCACATCCACACTTTTTTTGGACACTTCCAGGGGTGGGGACTCCATGCCTGTCCTGGACAGCTCCTCCCAATGCTCTGGAACCTTTTGAGTGGAGAACTCTTTCCCGGAGTCCAAGCTGAGCCTCTCCTGGCACAGCTTGAGGCCCTTTCCCCTTGTCCTGTCCCTGTTCCCTGGCAGCAGAGCCCGACCCCCCCTGGCTGTCCCCTCCTGTCAGGGACTTGTGCAGAGCCACAAGGTCCCCCCTGAGCCTCCTTTGCTCCAGGCATCACTGAGACTGAAATTTATTAGCTGCTGATTTGAATAAAAAGGGACAACCTTTCTGTGAACTTGTTTGCTTTTGCAATTTTCATATGACATCACTAATTTTATATCAGCATTTATTCTGCTGGCATCTGTTTACTGAAATACTGAGGCAGAGCAGAGACTGAAGAGAGATTTTTCTCTTTTGAAAAATAAATCTTTCAAATCCAAGTGCCAGAAAGAAAGGCAACAAGTGTTGACATGGGGTACCTGGTACCTATTCTGCAGTGGGACCATCCAGTTAGGTGGCAGGATAATGTCAGTGTGATTCCACTTCCTAAACCTGGTTCCTGGGGCAGCTGCAGGTGCTGTGGCAGGAGAACTTAATGTATTCCAGAACAGGGAGTTCATGGCAGTCTGCCCTCTGCTTATTTTGTCTTTTTGCTAACTCGTAAAAGCACTGCAGAAGTGCATTTCTTTGAAGTGTTTGCAAGGTTATTTTAACTGGAAAGTTAAAATATAGAGTATTACCTTTGAATGTGCAAGAGGTGTAAAACACTGGCCTTAGTGTCATAAATACACAATGAAAAAAATACCTGGGTTTTATGTTCTGTGACAGCACTTCCATAAAACACTTCTGTAATGAGTGAGGAACAAGTTTCACAGAGCTGAACTTTAAAAACAAACTTTATTGCTGGAGCTGCTGCTGTTTTCCACACGGTGAGAACTTCAATCTCTTCCCCGCCTTTTGCTGTTTGTTAATTAATTCTGCGGGTCATTTTAATTCTTACATAATTTTTGTACTTGTGTCTGCTTAGAAGCCAAATGGGATGAAAGGATGAATCATTAGTGCTCACAAGTATGAGAATCAGAAGCTGCTCAGAATTTAAATTGGAGCCCTCTGAATAATACACGTAATTAATCTCCTGGGAATGCCGGAAACTGAGGATTTTGATGCATTAATTGTACATCAAACATCGTTTGCTTTCCTCAGTCAGTGTCAGGTGACCCAGATGGAGCTGCACCTTGAACAACCTGAGCACAGAAACAATGGGAAACTGGAGAGGAAATTTGCACTTTAGCACTGTGAGAAGAGAGAGGATTTTTGCCACTGCTTTTCCTAAAGTGCTGAGATATTCCAAGTTTTCTGGAGGCCCAGAGCCACGAGCACTTTGCCTGTGTTAGTGTCTGTTGTCCTCACTGCTGCTCCATAAGTTCCGTCGGAATGGAGGGACTTTCTGCCTCACTGCCTGAGCCAAACCCTGGAGTCTCATTTTTGGGAGCTGCTGTCAGAAGTTGACATTTCTTCGCTGTTTGTTTGAAGTGACGAGAGCTCAGGTGAGCTTTTGCAAGCAATTCACTTAATCCCCTTGATTTCCAAGAACAAATTGTTTTATTCTGGAGTCATTGCTGCAAATTCAGTGGAAGAAACTCTTCTTTGTGAAGGGTGGGCAGGCCCTGGCAAAGGGTGCCCAGAGCAGCTGTGGCTGCCCCTGGATACCTGGAAATGTCCAAGGGCAGGTTGGACTTTGGGGCTTGGAGCAGCCTGGGACAGTGGAAGGTGTCCCTGCCCATGGCAGGGGTGGCACTGGATGGGTTTTAAGGTTCCTTCCAACCCAAACCGTTCCATAACTCTCTAAATAAGATTTCTCCACCTCAGTGAAGGATCCATCACCAGTCAATGGCACATTTGGAAAGAGTACTGGAGAACACCAGCCTGTTGTGTTCAAGAATTGGAGATTTACTGCAAAATGATGGTTGAGGCCCTGCTCTGAGCAGCCTTGAACAGGGCAGCACAGTGGGACTGAGGAGGCAAGAGAGGGGACAAAGACAAGGAGGGTCTGTTTGGTACAAGGAAAGGGTCTGGGCTAAACCTGTGTGGGAGGTTTCAACCCTGAGCCTCTTTAAGGGGAGCCTGGAGATCTTTTGGCATCTCAGAACAACGCTGCTACTTGGGCTGTAAGAAACAAAATAATTCCTTTCTTTCTGTCCTTGAGGCAGTAAAATTCAATGTTGTCTCTTCTGTTGAGCAGGATCATGTCCAAGCTGGAGAAAACTTTGTTTTAAACTAAAAATGATCCCAATTTGCAGAGGTTATTTAATGAATTTCTTTAAGGCTGAATATTTTACAACCCTCTGGAGTAAAGAGAACATCTGTGAAAAAGTATTAAGGTGCAAGCAATGATCTGCTTGGAGTATATTCCCAGTTCCAAGGTGAGAAATCTCAGGGAGCCAATTACAGTCTTGAAATTCCAGAACATGCAATCCACACGTCAGAAACAGAGTTTGATTTGAATCTTTTCCTGCTGCAGGAGGCTGTAAATATCACGAGGAGCTGCTAATGAATGAGATATGATGATAGTGGGAGAATGGATTCCAATCCTCAAAAAAACCACCAGAATTTTGAGTATTTCATATCCCAAGCTTTTTTACATTGATTGTTTAGTAATGCAACATGTGTTTGCCTTAGAAGGCAATAAAAATGCGTATATAAAATGGAAGTCATTGGAGTTTTCTTCTACATTTATATAATTATTGTACGTCTCATTGCGCTGGAGAAAATGTAGAAAAATATCACTGGATTTTGGTTATACAGAAAAGCGTTTCATGATGGGAAGGAAGATTTCCGGAGGATAAAACTGATTCTCCATCAGGCTCCCACCCTGATCTGCCCCCCAGTGCCAAGACAAGGAGCAGTAAAGTTGCCCCACAAGGTCACTGGTGACACCAGAAACATCTGTCAGGAAAATGAATTCCAGATTTCTGCAGCTGCCTTCTGCCCTTGCCAAGCTGTGCAAAGGGGCTGGAAATCTGCTTTAGGACTTGAACTGGCTTATCATTTTTATTTAAAAATGTTGAACTCTTTTTTTTTTTTAATAAATTGCAGTATTTCATAAAGAATAATTATGGAGCTAATCCTTAAATTATACAGGTTCACAGTACAGTATATATTTAAATTCTTATGCTGTTTTGGGGAATTGTTTCTCCACTTCTGCGTATAGTGGGATACTTTGGGATGATGCAGAGGAAAGAGGAATCGAGTGCCAGAGCTGTATTTAAGTTGAAGCTGAAGTATTTCTAGATTTAATATCCCTCAGTACCTCCACGGTGGCACTAAATATGATTTTGGAGAGGTTAGAAAGGAATAAGCAAGTTCTGCATGCAGAGGCTGTTTCCCGAAGAAGGAATTTTAAGGCTTTATGTTCAATTTTTCTACAGGAAGGAAAATAAAGAAAATCGCTCATTTGTTCCCTATCCTGAATTTTTTTCTTTAATCCCTCATTACTACCCATGTCTAATGAAACATCCCTTAGCATGGTGGAACTTCTCTGGTGCTCTGCAGCTGTCCCTGCATGCAACAAACTCCTTTTCATCCAGGTGTGTGGAGGTCTGGGCCCTTTAAAGCTGGCTGGTTTCACCTGTCACTTTGATTTTAGTCAAAATACATGACAAAGGATTTATGTCCTATTATGATTATCCCAAAATCTCCAACCTTTCCTCACACAGTAATTCCTGGTACTGTTTCTTTTCTTAATTCAGGCAGTTCTTCCATAGTTATTTCTCCCAACTTTTTTCTTCCTCACATTCTGTGTCACACTAGGAATTTTTTCAGTTCAGAGTTAAAAATAAAAGTTTTGAAATTTAAGGACAGCATTTGTTAGCAAGAAAATTAAAACAGCTTCCAGCAACAATATATCACATCAATCTATCTTTGTGGTAATTATTTTAATACAGTAAAATTCATAAATTAGATCTTTATAGGTTAAAAGACCCAACAAAACATCCTTCAATTTTGTTACTGGATTCTGCTTGCAGAGTACTTGTACTTATTATGGCATTTTTCCCTAAACTGAAGTTATATTTATCCTTAGAAGCAAAAAGCCAAGAAACAAATTTTAAAAAACAAAACCCAAAAAGACACGCCGAAAGTTTATGCTTTTATTTGACTCTGTTCCATTTTCTCTGCTACAGCCTTCCCTGGGGACACCATACTCCTGTTCCCTGGAAAGGCACCGGGATTTTGGGGCTGCAGCTGTCTTGAATGAGATTTTTTTCCCCTGCTTTTGCTCTGCTGAATATTCACAGGTTTCAAGGTCTGCACCCTGAATTTTTCACTCTGCACTGGTGGCATTTTCTGCTGCTGAGGGTCTGTCAGTGCCTGTTTGGAAGCTTTGGCACCACAGAAAGAGGCGTTACTTTAATTAACTGCTCCCACAACTTCTTCAGAGGGTCGGGAACAAATGCTGCCTCCCCCTGTGCTGGAGCACAGTATTGACTGTGGAGTCAGGAGCTGAGTCAATGCTTATTTGCTTTTTTTTTTTTCCTTGAGCTGTACCCTCATGGAGCTCTTCACTCTGAATAAATCAGGGAATTGTTGCCCTGAGCTTTCTGTCTTTTTGTCTTTCTGTAGAACTTTCTCACGCAGCTTCATGAAAACAATATCTATCCTTAGAATGTTTACATACTTCTCCTGTGAGAGAAGAAATGATTGATGGTGATGTCCACCATCCAGGTTGAAGGGGTGGCGACCTGTGTAGCCAATCTCTTGACCTCTGTACAAATGTATATAAAATGGAGTCAGATGAATTAAAAGGAGAGTTTTTGTAACTGCCGTGCTGTGAGCTTCATTTGAGTGTTCCTGAAATTGGGACATGCCCAGCTTCGCCCTGCGACAGGGAATAAAGCAGGGAAATTTCCTTAACTCTGCTCCCATGCCCTAAACAAAAGGAAAATGTAGGATTGCTCAGCATCTTGTCAATTAAAAGTCAAACAAACACCTTGGCACTGCTGCCTTGATGGAAATCAGGAGGTGTAGAAGGTTTTCTGGCTCCGTGTTTTGACTAATCCTGACTAAGCTTCATCTCCACCAAAGCCTCCTTTAGACATGGCTGGATTTTGCAGACTAAATGAGTCATTAGTAAAACACCCCTAGCAGTTCCTGAAGGGCTACCTGAGCTTTAGAAGAGCTCAAGCAGCAAGTCAGTGGGAAAGGGATTTATATCCTGTCCAATCTAATCAAATAAAAATAATCAGCTGTATAGAAAGAGGAAAGGACTGAAAATGAGGGAGTGAGAGAGGGACAGAGATGCTGCAAAAGCAAAGTCCTGATATTGCAGTGATACCTGGACAAATCCTTTTTAAAAGTGCTTCTCCTAAAGAGTTTTATTTATTTTTTTTAAAGTTTTGTGTTATTTTATTTTAAAAATGTTTTATTTAAAAAAAAAATTATTTTTTTTTAAAAATATTATTAGATCAGACATCTTTCTTTTTTCGGTCCTTATTTTTGCACTGCAGAGTTTGACTGGGATTTTCTGCTTTCCTCTCTGACCCTAATCAGTGTCTCCAGGATTTGTCTTTATTCAACCTTTACCATCTCAATCAATGGGGGCAGGCTCTGTGTTTGGTTTAGCTTGGCTGGGCAGTGTGACTCGTGAATCCCCCCATGGCCATTCAAGACTGTGGAGTCGTTTCCTATCACTGATGTGGTTTAAAACTCACACTTTGGACAAAGTGAGCTCCTAGTGATCTCTTCTTTTTGGCACGGAGGTTTTCTTGGAGCCAATAAATCGTTGAATATTCCATTTAGCCAAAACAGCTCTTTTTTTTTTTGTTTTTCCTTCTCCATCCTTCCCTGCCAGGTTGTGTGTGTTTTCTGTGGGTTTACAGCACTAGCTCTTCTCTGTGTTTGAGCCTTGCTCTCAGGCTCCAGCTGTGTCACACAGGGAGCTCTCCAGCCCAACTCCCTGTGCCTTCTCCATCAGGAAATGCTTTGCATTCCTTTCCTCACCTGTGTAAGCACAGCTGCATTCCTTAGTGGAGTGCAAAGGAGCAAACCCTCCTTTTTCTGCCATTTGATACCTCTCTCTTCCAGGAATATCCAAGTTTGAGAGTTTGGGCACGGATGTGTAACTTGGCTGCTGGGAGTGACCCAGCATGAGTGCAGGAAAAGGGGAAATCCAAACAGGTTGCATTGCTGAGAGTGCACGTAATCACCAAATCCAAGGAATTGAGTGGGAATCCAAAGTAACCTCTTCTCTGACTGATTAGAAGTCTAATTAAAAGTTTGGGCAGGAAGGGACCTTAAAGCTCATCTCATTCCAGCCCGTGCCATGGACAGGGACACCTTCCACTATCCCAAAGTGTTCCAAATCCCATCCAACCTGCCCTTGGACATTTCCAGGGATCCAGGGGTGGCCACAGCTGCTCCGGGCACCCTGTGCCAGGGCCTGCCCACCCTCTGTCAAGGGAAGAATTCCTTCCCAACATCCCATCCAACCCTGTCCTCCTTCATCCTAAGGCCGCTCAGGTCATTTTCCGTTCTGCAGTTGGTGTGTGTTGGTATCCGGCCAGCCCAGACGTGCTGTGCCAAACCTTTAATGGTTTTTCACTGTAGATTCTCCTCTAACAGGAGGCATTGAGGCTGGAGAGGCCGCCAGGCACCTGCCCTTCCAGCAATCTGTGCTGGATAATCCTGCTGCAACATTAATCAGGATGCCCTGAGATGGAGCAGCTCGTTTTGCTCCTGTGTCCCCTGCAGCGAGGCTGCTCTCAGCATCCTGCCTCAAGCTGCCCATGGCTCTTTTATACATATTTATCCTGTGCCCACGGCCTTCATTTTGCTGGGCTTAGTTTGTGTTTGCCCTTGCACAGCTGGTGAGTGAAGAGAGCAACAGCCTCACCTCTAGGCCTTTGTGCTGTCAGATTTAAGAAATTAAGCTCATCCTGCCTTGTTTTGTTAAACTCTCTCGAGGTGTTTCTCCCCCCCTCCCCCTAATTCCTTCTCTTCACCTCCTCTGCACTCCAAAAAGATTAATTTCAAGTACACAGCCCAGACAAGAGGTGGTGTTGGAGATAAGACCTCACGTTGCTCTCCGGGATCTCAGCAGGCCTCTGGCTCTGCCGGGCGAATGGACTTGGCAAAAAGCAGCAGCAAAACTGAGGATTAAAAAAGCATTTTGGAATGTGAGCAGCTTGGGGAAGTGAAGCAGCAAAGTCTAAAATCACACACTTGGCGTGTCCCGCTCTATGTGTGGAGTCACCTGTAAGTGGTTATGACATCAGAGGTTTGATTAAATATTTTGTATTTTATAAAAAGAAAAGCACCATATTTAATTGTTGTGCAAGATCCAGAGCCAGCTGAAGTAGTTCTGCTTAGCTTCTACTATATCAGCCATATAGTTTGATCATATAAATAGATGATTTTAGGTTAATCTCAGGTCTTAGGCCCATTGTGGTGATTCAGAAGTATTTTGCTGTTCTCCTCTGGACTGATCCTGTGCTTTTCCACTGATAAATAACGGATTTAAGGAATCCACAATGTGAACAACTGGTCTGTGATGCAGTTTATGATTTGACGTTTGAAGCTGATGCACAATCCGTGAGACTGAGCCTGTGCTGACATGACTGAGAAGGTCCAGGGATTTGTTCTGGAGTTATTGATGTGTTTGTCCAGAGCCAGCAGGCAACAAAGCACTCCAGTGCCCTAAGGAGACATTTCCAGGCTACTGAGCCATCTGCTTGCGAAACTCAGGATCAGGACAAAGCCCCTCAGGTTGAGGTTTTCACTAGACAATAATCATCTCCCCAGGTTTGATCAGGTATTTGAGATGCAGCGAGACGACACACTTCCATCATCTCCTGATGTCATGAAGTTTTCCACTTTCCCCTGGCACAATGACCATTCAAACACACTGTGGGAAGGTTCACGTCTCACAGACAACAGGAATGTTCACGTCTGACATTTTTGGCTGCTTCTGCAGACGATGCTGTTCTCTCTGTGGGGCCTTGTCTGTCACTGGGAGCAGTTCAGGCAGCACGAGCTCCAAGCTCAGCACAGCAGTTTTTTCTTGGCTGAAGAGATGCTCCTGTTGCTTCATGGATCTGGCTCCAAACTTGTGGGGAACCTCCATGCTCCATGTACATGTCCTGGGTTGAAATTACTGCCAGGGTCTCTCGAGGTGTACTTTGAACAGGGTCGCTTCTGTCTTGGTGTAAATGATCATGGAATCGTGGAAGGGTTTGGGTTGGAAGGGACTGAAAGCCCATCTCATCCCACCCCTGCCATGGACAGGGACACCTTCCACTATCCTAGGCTGCTCCAAGCCCCAGTGTCCAGCCTGGCCTTGGACACTGCCAGGGATCCAGGGGCAGCCACAGCTGCTCTGGGCACCCTGTGCCAGGGCCTGCCCACCCTGCCAGGGAACAATTCTTCCTCACATCTCATCTTGGTGTCTGACTTTAATGCTGAACCGTGGTTGCTCAAGCAGGTTTTATTGAGCCAGGCTTTAGCGGTGGTGCTGCTTTGTGCGCTCTCAGCCCTGGGTTGGAGCTAAAGTGTAGTCACAGGGCTGGGCTGGGTGGCTTTTAAAGCATTCTAGAAGAATCTGTCTGAATATGGAACTTCTATAGAATCTGGGCCCCATTTTGCAGGACTCCTAAATGGCCTTTTTTCTTATTCTAATCTGGTGGAAGTGATTAATTTGCTTCAATAGCTTTATTTTGCAATGTGTGACTTTGATTTTAATGTGGGTTAAACCTTGGATTTTCACCTGGATTGCAACCTATTCCTCAACAGTGTCCATTACAAAAGTTCAATATCTTATATGGCTTATGGTTTTTAACTTGTTCTGTAGAAACTTTTCACATCTATTGCTAATTATCACTAAAATCACCACGTTAATGACTTTTGCTTAAATACACTTTCACTTCAATAATTTTGATAGTGTGTTAGTTGCTCTTCCAAGCTAAGATTTTTTGAACAGGTATGTTTCCCCTCAAGAAAATGTCTTCAAGTGTTCTCAGCTGTTGCTTTTTTCAGGTGTGGTTTTTCTGGGTTTTGTTTTTCATTTTCTTGCTCTTCAGCTCCTGAGTTGCCTTTATCTGAATAACTGCAGCTGTTCTTAACATCAGCCCTTCCCCTCCTGGAGGAAAGATGTGTATTTTGACTTTTGTATGTTGAGAGAGCAGATTTGGAACAAATTGGGAAGGATTTCAGACCTATAGCTGCTCTGGACTTAGGTGGACTAGAAATAGAAACAGGAAAGCTGCTGTATTTATTTTCCATACTTTCTGATGTAGTTTCAGAATCATGTTCCAATTCACGTGTATGTGAATGGCTTAAATTGAATTATCCTGAGAATTTTCTGATGTCAAAGTCTGTCTTGGCCTCCCAGGTTTTACCCACCTGATAAAGAGTTTATTCCACCAAAGCCGAAGGTGCCCACAGTTGTCTTGAGCACTTACTTTTATTGTTGCTGTCTCCTTGGCTGGAATGAGCTCTGTTATATATTTTCTATTTCTCTATTGAACTGTGCTGCAGATGACAAAGCACAGCCTGCTCCTACCTCTACAATTTCTACCTAAGTGCCCAATTCAGTTTTTTTCCAGTTGTTATTTTAATACCATTCAGCAACTCGTGATTTTCATAAATTCTCTGGGTTTGGTGATGTGCTGGCACCAGCTGCTGCCAGAGGTGCACAAGTGCCCTGATGAGGGCAACAGGGATGGTTTGTGATGAGTCCTCTCCTCCTGACCTCAACTGGGGAATTATTTTTAGCAGCGCTCCCCTCCAGGCCCTCTATTGTTTGCTGAGACAATGCAGCTGCACAGAAATACCTCTGTGCACAGGGCATTTTGCATTTCTTCAGCTGCACTCCCAAGGTGAAAGGAAAAGATGAAATTCTTCACAGCTGAATTGTGGAATTCCAGAGAAAATGCCTATTTCATCTCCTCCAGCCTTGCCTGTGTCTATTAAATGCACAGAGAACACAGCAGCCTCTCTTAACACTTATTCAAAACAACAAGGAAGAAACTAGAAGGTTTTGAAGTGAAATCTGCCCTGCAGCCATTTGGAATTTCTGCTTCCCTTTTTTTTTTTTTTTTTCCT
>VZDJ01000325.1:1405336-1548041 GCA_008694505.1 Cyanoderma ruficeps | reverse complement strand
GTCCAGAAAAACTGATTAAGAAACAATCTTACTCTTTCTGCTGCTATCGGCCAACACTGTGTTTTAAAACCTGCTGTCTAATGTAGCATGTTAAACCACAGTATACTTATTCTGTTTCTTGTAAGGCGGAGAAAGGAAATGAAAGATCTCTTGGAGATTTTGGCCCTACTTCTACCGAGAGTTAAAAAAACAGTAACAATAAAGCTGCCAAAATGATACAGAGATCTTATCTCAGGCCTGACTGTTCCATTGGTTTTGATCAGCAATATTAGACATGTAGGGATTTTAGCTCTGTAATCGTTTGGATTATGCCTGGTTTTTGTGAAAGCAAAATTGCTCAGTTTTAGTCCACTTATGAATAACAAAAGACTGTGAAATCTCAGTCATGGTGTTTGGTTTCCTTTAATGTTTATGTTGAAAACTTAGGGAAATTGGTATCTAGAGCTTATAATTAAAAATCAAATACGAAATTGAGTCTGCATCCTGCTGCAGGATTGATTCAAGTCATCCCTAATGATGGGGGAATGCTTCTGCCATGATTAGACAGCTTCAGGCTCAGAGGAAAACCCTTTAATTAGCTGGGAGAAGAGAAGCTGCTGTGGCTGAGGCTTTGCAAGGTGCTTAATTTGCCTACTTGTCTTCAGCTGCAGGTGCCACTAATGCTGAAAAAAAACCCATGTGGTAGAAAATGTTCAGGTTTTGGAGAAGGGATATTAGAGAAAGACTAAATTGTTTCCTCAATCCCTGTGTTTTTAGTATTTTGCCCTGTGGTGTTAATCTCTAAATACATTGATTAGTCTTTGAACATCATAATTGTCTCTCTCAGCACTGATGGCTAAACTGACTTCCTTCATTTATCATCAGCATAATTGCTCTGGTTATTCCCATATTTTGATTGTTAACCATGGAACACACTGATTCCAGAGGTACTGCTGGCCATGGAGAGCAGGTCATCTGATCATTTTTTTATGTCAGGTGACATTTCCCAGGAATTTTGTTGTCTTCCTAAAAAAAAAATCTTTATCACCACATCGGCTCTTGTCATCCTTTAAGACTGGGGGTCTGTTTTCAGAACTCAAGCAAATACTGCCCTTTTTAGGGTGATTTTTTTTCTTTTAAATCGGTGCAAGAGCAATGCAGGAATACCCATCAGTTTAGAGCTTCCTGTCAGGTTTTATACACACTGCCCGAAGCATAAATCACTTAAAAATTCATCTTTCAGAAATCATTGCCACTTAAAGGAATATTTATCCTTTCTATGGGTTGGACATGAAAAGCCCTGAAGGAAAGCAGATGATTTTGCAAAAGCTTGATCAGATACCTGGGTTTGCAGTAGCATGTTTTTTTTTAAATTAGACCAAATACTTGGTCTTCAGCATTTTTAAGGTGGTCTGATAATGCAGACTTGCAGCTGGACTAATTTCTTATCCGTGCTACATTTTTTTTTGTCCACCAGAGTGACAGCTTTACTTATTTTTTATGGCCATTCCATACATCATGGTTGATGTTTTGATTGTGTCTTGTCTGAACACGGGGAGATGAATGGAAGCTGTTTGGAGGAGCAAAGAATGAAGATGATGGTGACTAGTTGGCATTGCTGGAACCAGCACTTAAGGGGAGTTACTGGAAATATGGGAGCTTTGGGACCTTCCTGTCCTGGAATACACCGCCAGCACACCTGGGCTCCATTTCCAGAACATTTTGGGTGCAGCTCCCTCTGTTCACCCCATGCTGAGTTGATTCTTGGGCTTTCTGTGCCCAGGCCTTGTCCTGGTGACGAAATGCTGTTCTCACCAACACTAGGAAAGAGAGCAGAAAAACAATCCCTGGCACCTCAGTGTATTCTGGCTCTGTGAGTACCAGAGTGAGGTGCAAAGCTGATGGAAAGATCAGAGGAAACATGGAATTCAGGCCAGGGAATCTTGCTTGGTATGGGATTAGTTCCCTGCGTGGGCAGTGCCAGTGATGGGAGCTGCTGCTGGCACAGAACTGGGGACACTGCTGGATCCACCTGGGGACTGAGCTGACCTTCAGTGGGACCTTGAGAGGCTGGAGAGAAATCTGATGAGGTTCAACCAGGGAAATGCAGGTCCTGCATCTGGGCAGGAACAACCCCCAGTGCCAGCACAGGCTGGGGGGCCCTGGAGCAGCTCTGCAGGGAAGGACCTGGGGCTGCTGGTGGGACACAAGGTGACCAGGAGCAGACAGAGTGTCCTTGTGGCCTGGAGGGCCAGAGGGATCCTGGGGACAGCAGGAAGAGTGTGGCCAGCAGGTCAGGGAGGGATCCCGCCCCTCTGCCCTGCCCAGGTGAGACACATCCAGAGTGTTGTGTCCAGCTCTAGGCTCTGCAATTCAGGAAGGACAAGGAAATGCTGGAGAGGGTCCAGCAGAGGCCACAGAGATGATCTGGGGTCTGGACCATCTCCGTGATGAGGAGAGGCTGTGGGAGTTGGGTCAGTCTGGAGAAGGGAAGGCTGAGGGGGGATCCCATCAATCCACACAGACATCTCCAGGGGGTGGCACAGGAGGGTGCCAGGCTCTGCTCAGTGGTGCCAGTGGCAGAATGAGCAGCAGTGGCCACACCACACAAATTCCACCCCAACGTGAGGAAGAGCTCTCCATGGAGGGTGGCAGAGCCCTGGAACAGATGGCCAGGGAGACTCTCCCTCTCTGGAGACATCCCAAACCCAACTGGATGTGCTCCTGTGCCACCTGCTCCAGGTTATCTCCAGAGGCCCCTTCCAGCTCCAGCTCTTCTGGGATTCTGGGAATATTTCCTGTGCCAGTTTGTGGCCCTGCAGTGGGCAGTGTATAATGCAGAGCTGGTGGCTTTGTCTGGTACTGCCCTGCCTTGCACAGAGTGGGAATTCCAGGTGATTTTTATCTGCTAGGAGCCACAGCATTAATCTTCGACTGAGCAAGGGACTGGAACAATTTCCTCAGGTGGTTTCATTATGCCCTGGAAATTGGCTCCCAAGCATTCCAGGCTGAGGACGCTGGCAATTCTTTATAAAGCCCCCTCAGCACAGCTGAGCATCACAGCACCTCTATTTAAGGCAGGGGCTCATTTTCCTGTTTGCAAGGGAGGTCAGAGGGAACATCAGGACATTGTGGGGTCACCTCTGCATCCTCAGGGTTGGCAGTTCCTGCTCTCACCATCCTGTAACTGGTGTTTGGGAGCTGAATTATTTAGTGGGCTGTGTTTCATGGCTGCTGAAGGGATGAATTTTATTTACTGCCTCGGGAGCTGGTTATTCCATGTCTGAGTAGGTGGATATTCATGGAGAGAGCTCTTCACTCACTGCCCTTGCACTCCCCAGATTTGTTTCTCCTATCCAAGGAACAGATCCTCTTTCTTGAGGAAGGGAGAGCTGTGTAAACTGTATTTAAAGGATGTAAAAAGGGTTTGGGTTTTTTTATTGCCTAATCTCTTGGGGAGTGAAAACATTTTTATTATAAAATGCCACAGTGTCTTTTCCCCTCTCACAATTCCACCTCTCCTGGGCCATTCTGAACAACAGGCTCTTCACAAGTTTGAGATCAATGAAAGGAGTCTGTGGGATTTTAGTCTTTCACTGATTTAAAGTCTCTCACAGTCACAGTAGTTTAAGTAGACACTACAAAAAAGTGAAAAGAACCTCTGTGTTAAACTCTGTAAAGTCACAGAGTCACAGAGTGGCTCTGGATAAAGCATGGGTTTTAATTCCAAATCTATTATTTCCTACAAGGCCTTAATGTTATTATTTGTAGCTATAAAGACATGGCTGACCTAGAATAGACTATACTTTTAATCTCATTAGGAAAAAAGTTTCAATATTTACGGTCTTGATTTAATTGGGTAATTAGTTTTGTTTTAAACATGATTTAGGTGACTCTACAGCGACTTTACAAAGGAAAGGTGATCCTGAGGTCTCCTCACTTCCTGCAGTGTGAGGTCTCAGAAAGGTTTGGCAAAAGTGTTAATTTTATTATACAGTTAAAAGTCATTACAAATGTGAAAATTATACAAAACCTACAGAGATCTTGTTTGTTTTTAGTCGGAAACTGTTTTTTTTTTAAATGTAGCCTTAGTGTAGCACTGTTTGGAGAGTTTTGGTTGGTTTTTCATGGTCTGGTTTCTGTGCCCATGGTCAAAACCCCTTTCTTAAAACACAATAAGGAGAAGCCATTTTAATAAGTTTATTTTTGTTGTGAATCTCATCATGTGTATTCAGCAGGCTGACTCTTAGCTTTTTATTTGTTTTAGAAAAGAGCAGGGCAGATCTTAATTTTTTTTTTTTTTTTTAGTATTTCATAACACAGCCATGTCTGTTAAAATAAATTAGAGTTGAAGGTCAGAGTGTCAGTGCTACTGGAGTTGTTATGACACATTTTTAGGAGCTGAATCTCAGCAGCATTTAGAATCACAATCAGCAAAATTCAGTGAGAGGAGCTGAGGGGAGGATGCTGATTAAACTTCTGCTCGTGCTAGTGCTCTTGTGCTGATTTAAAAGAAAAAATCACCTTAAAAAGGGCAATATTGTGGGATCAGGAGTTGGACTGGATCCTCAGGGGTCCCTGGCAACCCAGGATTCTGTGATTCCAGACAGAAATTCTCTAATTTGCCAAAATAAACAACCAAACAGTCCTTTCATTCACTTCAGATTCACTTGATGCGGGATTTTTTTAACTTTAAATCAGGGTACCTAGAAAATAAAATCTCTCAGGCAGGCTGAGAATGCAGCATTTCAAAGGCAGTCAGTCAGGGGGGTTTGACCATTCCCTCTGCCTGGTTCCCTTGTTATGCCAATGGCATCTGGAATTTTGGATGGAAGAGGGAAGAGCTGTTCTCTGCTGTACCCAGCCAAGGCTTTCACTGGGTGTGGGCACCAACCTCCCCTTCCTGCAGCTGGCAGAGGCACAGGGTGGTCCCTGCCCCTCTGATGTTTAAAGGGAGGCATCAAAGACAAATCCCTCGGCTTGGGAACTTGGGGAATGCTGCTCTGCTGTCTCTGTTAGTGCAGGAAATCAGATTTTGAAGAATCTGCTTGGGTACTGGTCCTCCTTTGGCTCAGAATTTAATTCCCACCTCTCATTTATGCACACAAGGAAGGTCAGCAGATCGTGAGGGGGCTGGAAGATTGAATTGGAATTTCTCTGATCTCTGAGAGCTCTTGCCTCACCTGAAACCACCCTGCTCCTTTCCTTGAAGAGAAAATCCTTCCTTTTTTTCTCTGTTCAGGCCATCAATGAACAAATTGGAAAATCTGAGCTGAGCTACTAATACATGAAAGATGCTAAAGAATCTTGACTAATCAATGGAATGTATTCAAGTCTGTTATTTCTGAAAGTTAATCTGGTGAGCCTTTATAGGTTTTTGATCTGGAATGGCAACTGAAAATGAATAATTTTATATTACAGAGTGTTTTCATGTGGTCGAGAATGGCACAAGGCTGCAAAAGCTGCACCGATTCTAAACTTGCTATTTATTTAACACTTGTTTAATAATTAGGTTTGTATCAGGAATTAAAAGGATTACATTAAAATTAGAGATGATTAGGTGAATTGTTATGCCAGTTATGGGAAATTTAAAAATAGCTTCGGGTATAATAAGCAACTTCATTATATAAATGCAAAATATTTTCCTATCATTAAAAAATTAAAGAACATTCCAAATGTTATTTTAGCTCCTAGGGAAGAAAAAATACCAAAATCCTAATTTTTTAGAGTTATTGCTTTTGTTTTTTTAATGAACGGTTACCTACAAAGTATTTTCAGAGCATTTCACTGATCTCAGAGAAAATACTCTAAAAAAATATCATCCAGCTTGAAGGGACATCTGAGTTATTTTCTGTCCCTTCCCTCAGCACCTGATATAAAATTAATTTATTAATTGTCAGAAACAACTACACAGCAGTGCTGCACTGCTCCTGCTAGTTTTGATTTCCTCAGAAAGTGCATTGTCGTTTTCACTAGGAAAAAAACCCAAAGTGTGCTTGCTGGAAATAGCAATGGGATGCACAGATGAGAGGGATTGTCATGGGAACATTTTATCATCCAGGGGCAGCAGCTCATGATCCTGCATTTCCTTGTGTGGACTGGGAGAATTCGTTCCTTCCCTGCCCTTCCCACGAGCAGGAGAGTGAAGCCCTGTCTGACCAGGGGGTTTCAGGGATAACAAGGCCACACACAAAAATAAAAGATTGTTTTTTTTTGAAGGGGGGGTGAGATTGCTTCATATCCAAGCACAGATATGCCGAAATTTCCTTTTTTTTTCTTATTTTCTGCCTCTTAACATTTCATGGGGACTCCTCAGGGACAGCCTTCTAGCAAAGGGCCACCACCAAGTCGTGTCAGGAGTGATTTTGGTGTCATCAAACTCGTTTCCTACCTTGAGTGTTTCCTCACAGCAAGGTCCCCACTGCTCTGGGGGCAGAGCCTGACTTACAGATTTATGAACTTATTTAATGTTTGTACAAAAGCAAAAGAAACTTTGCTTCTTGTTCCTTCCTCAGCCTGGTTATAAATGCAGCCAGTGCCCTTCAGGGGGCAAGAGAGGGAGAGTGTCAGGATGGTCCTGCCTTTAAAACAGCACCCTAGGAAAAAGCAAAAGAGTAAAAAGAAGTTCTTTGGTCCTGGAATTCCTCCTAATTCCCAGTTTTAGTGAGCTTTAGTCACATATCTGCTTGTCCTGTGTGCTTTGCCTCATCCAAACTCCGTTACTACAGCATTAAATATTGCCTGTGTGCTTATGAATGTATAAAATAATGGGAGAAATAGAATTATGACGGTGATCCATGGATGTGTTTTGGAAATCATACACAAGCATGAGGAACCATCAATCTAGTCCTGCAACAGTTTTCAGATTTATTGAGCCTGTGTACTGAAAATTTTAAATGAACTCATGTATTTTAAATCACCGTGTTTGGCACAGCTGGGCTTGGGGTTTTTTTGGTGGCGTGGTCAAATGACCTCAGAAAATACTTATTTTGAAGTATATTCCCTCTTGCTGAAATCAAGGCTGTTACTTGAAGGATAGGTAGGAGAATACACTCAAAGGCATTAGTTATAAATCAAACCAATCCCTTCTCTGCAAAGCCTTGATTTACTCACGTCAAATTAACTTTTCCAAACTTGCTGTAATTTATCTCAAACACAGGACTTCTCAGAAAAAGGGAAATGAAATGTATTTGTGCTGTGCACTCAAGGTAAAACTTTTGAGTCAGTATTAATCAGGAGCAATGTGTTCCAGGATGAAGGGAACGTAATTCAGCAGATTCCTTTGGAGCGGCAGTTGTTCTCCTGGCTGACAGAGGGACCAGAAAAAATGGTAAGAAAAGTTCTTCTTTTAACTGGAAAGTGTGTTCTTCAATTCTCTCCCTGTCACTTTTTTCTTTTTTTTTTTCCTTTTCTTTTCTTTTTTTTTGTTTTGTTTTGTTTTGTTTTGTTTTGTTTTGTTTTGTTTTTTGGGGGTTTTTTTTGTTTGTTTTAATTCACTACATTAATAATCCAAAAATGCATATTGGGAGTTTTGGTGATGAAGTGTTGCACAGATAAAACAGGTGAAGATTAAACTGTTTAACCGGAATTGTATAATAGTAAAGAAAGTGTGGTGGTTTATTACCTCCAGAGGTATAACTAATATGTCATTTCTGCTGTTCTGCATGTGCAAAAAATAGTTCTGGGGTCTGGGATAGATTTATTATTCTTCATTGATTGCCTCATTCTGTAGCAGGAGGTTTCTGGCAGTAAAGAAGCAGAACTGTCACATCCATCATGATGTGTCGGAGATGTGTCAGGGCTGGGGCTCTTTTTTGAACTTTACTGCTCCTGAAAAATGTAGCTGAGCATTATAGGCAGAAGTCTGACATTTCCAAGATGAAAATCAATCTTTTTTTATGTGGTGATTCTCAAAGCAGACTCGAGCTTTGATTGCACAAGGGGTGGTTTCGCACGTTGGGGGAGACGACAGGGACACCAAATAATTTGGGTAACAGATCTGGCAGGTGTTCTGTAATGAATATAAATTGGAGAAATGATCATAGAAGAGACACTCAAGTCAAGATGGCACAGCAAATATTGATCTGCTGCTGTCACAGCTGGGAACATGAAGGTGTTTCTTTTTGGTTCATGTATTTTCTTGTGTTTCTCTTTAAAGCTGGGGATTAACCAGGTAAATACAGCCTACTGTGATTTTATATTCCATATTATACCATATTTAGCAGCAGTAAAAAAAGAAGAATTGTTAAAATTAATTGCTAAAAGCATGAGAAGCAACGAGAGGTCCTATTGTACAGGAAGGGAGGGCAACTGAAACACTTTGGGCTTTAAAATGAAGGCTAAAAAAAAAATGTTCAAGCAATCTATATAATTGTAAATACCTTGAAGAAAGGAAAGTCATTGTGTCACAGGTCCAGGGGCTCAGCACCTGGGCATTATGGTGTTATTAGAGATGAAAAAGGACCGTTTTGTGCTGTGTCTAGAGGCAGCAGAAGTCTGAGGAGAAGGGCAGCACAGAGCCACAAACAGCCAGACAAACACAAATTTTTAGATGCTGGGAGTGTGATGGTAAAATATTTTGATGTTGGGTTGTTGCCCAGGAAAGATGTTTGGAAATAATGAGCAGAGCAGTCTTGTTTTCTCATATTTTTTTTATTCAGGGAAATATCTAAATAAATAAGATGATGATGTGATACTCAGTTGTCCCCTTCCAAGAGGAAGGAGCGTGGAAATTCCCTGTAGTAGCCACTTTCAAAGATCAATTCAAGATAATCAGTTGCTATTGAAATCAGGAGGTTTCAGCTTGTTTGTTTCTCCATTTAACTGCCCAAATGTGTGCTGATTTTCCCCACAAATAATGCCCTGTCAGCCACAAAATCCTGACTCAGTTTTTTTAAGGAGTTTAGCAAGGCATGAAATGCATAATTAGGGGAGGAACAGTTTCATCCCTTTGAGTTTCTAACAATCATTTAATTTAGGACAAACTGCAGAAGTCCCTAGAGCACACGAGTAGTCTGAACTTTAAACAAGATGACAGCTAAGATGGATCGATGATTTTTCATCCCTACAGTTACTAATAATAAGGTGAAGAAAGGAATATTGGCTATTTCCAAGCTAAAGGCACTGAGAGAAGCAAATCCGCTCCACTCCAGAGTGGACTCCATTAGCACAAATTGCCTTCAGCTCATTAAGCCTCTGCACTGAACTGTTTTAAGCAAGAGTTTGTTTCTAAAACTCTGGAAGCCAAGGAATTAAACCCTACCTGAGTTTTAAAAGCATGTTTTCTGAGCCTTAATAGAATGACACTTTGTCTTACTTTTGTGTCTCCAGTCATGCAGGAAATTAGAGGACTGGCTTCTTCCTGCAGACTTTGGGTTTCAGGCTTCAGGCTCAATTTGGCAGCTTATATTGCTCAAATTGGCTTGTAAATGAGATATTTGTTTCTAAAGTGCAACTGATATCAACTTGCTTACAAATACTTACAGCGTGGACATGTCTCTCATTTGATTCTGTAATTATATGATGGTTTTTCTTGTCAAGAGAGCTTAGAAACTTAATATTGATTCATGTTCCTGAGTTTCTGAAATACTGCAATGTGTCATTGTTGAGCATGATTTAGAGTGGCCTTTTTTTCTTCCCTCTAATCTTGGACGTGCCAAGCTTGAGCTCATTTGGGGCTGGAGTGATCTCAAAAAATCATTTAACCCTTGTGTGGGTGTGGTGACTGTGGCATGGATGAAGATGATGTCATTGAGGTATCTGATTTCTTTATGGTTATGTTTGCTATGAAATGATGCTTTCAGTCAAGGCCCTTACTAAACTCAGCATGAGAATTATAAACATTCCTATCTCTTGGGTGTCCTGTGAGGCTTTATCTTCTCCTGACACAGCAGGAGGTGGACGTGGATGCTCTGCTTGCCTGTGTCCAAAATGCACTGGAGGTGCTGCAAAGTGCTGTGCTAACACCCCAAACTCAGCCAGATCTTGAAGGGATCTGCCTGTGCCTTCTCAGCAAAGTGAGTTCCTCAGTGATGCTCCAAATGGTTTTAAAATTAAAATTAATATATGCCAGGTTTTGATGGAATGAAAACTCAAATGATCAGTCTTTCTTAATGAACAAGGAAAAAAAAAGGTAAAAAAACAAGGGACTGCCTTCCATCCCAATCCATTCTGGGAGCCTAAAATTCTACGATTAGTAGATTCCATGTTGTAATAATGCATGTAATAATGTAATACATGTAATAATACATTAAGGGGCAACTACATTTAAGGAACACAGTAGTATGTTTGTTTTCCGTCAGGTTTTTCCCTTTTATTTGCATTCCAGACCAGCTATAGAGGTCAGACAAACTGCAGTCCCTGTGCCCTAAAGTCTCTGTTGAAACCACTGCATCACAATTCCCCAGTTCAATGGAGACTGCCATTGAGCTGATGTATTTAACATGTAGCTAAATAAATGCACAAACCTGGTGTCCGTATTTTCAATTCATTTTGATAGCAAAACTAAAATCATGATGTTGAGAATTTATTTCAGCTTTTGCATTAATAAATTGATGGGAATATTGTGAACGTTAAATTCTGCTGGAATTTCTTTTGAAGCGTGGTGCATTATTTGAGAGGCAGCTTGTGGGATGTGGAAATGAATTTTTGACACATGTTGACGTTGTGATGAGAGCTCTCAGTTTCCCAGGATGAAATGAAAACGAGGAGCTGATCTGGCAGTGGCTGGATCAGGTGGACTCTGTGTCATGGATAGTTTTGTCTGTGTGCTGAACCTGTGCTCCCCAGTCCCTGACCTGGGATCACACAAGGAAGAGGGGGATGTAGGCAGGAGTTTGGGCCATTTGGTTTCATTTGCACTGGAAGATTTTTTTTTGTTGTTAACTCAGTGTTACTAACCATTCGAATTTCTTCAGCTCAGTATGAAGTGTTGCGGTTTCAGGACTGCTGTGCTCACCCCACGAGTTTCTCTAACTAGGAGAGGATAATTCCTGTCAGCTGGAAGGTTTGACTAGCTCTAAGAACACAACTTTCCTCTGAGGCTGTGGGATCAAGAGCAGTGGTGGCTTGCAGTTTTAAGAGGTTCATCAGAAGCATGAGGTGAGGAGGAATCCAGCACAGAGAGGTGATGAGGTGGGCAAAGCTCATGGAGCATTCCCAACTGCCTTGTCGTGGGGACAACCCTAGGAACTGTTCATTTATTTGCTATTTGATGAGTGAAGCAGCATTTCTGTGCCTTCACTGACTGACTGGTGTCACAGGGGGTTGTTTATCATCAAGTTTTGTCCTTGTGGATGGAGCCAGGCTCCATTGGTGGTCAATCTGGTGCAAATTGGTCAGAGGGGCATGTACCTGAGGGGATATGTTCTGGCTGAGCTGCTTTGGTCAGAAAAAGAGGCCTCTTGCTGAAACTCTGTCCATGTGCAATTGTTCTTTCCTAGTTGCTCACGGCTGGGCAGTGCAGGATATACACCAGCAGTGACATCCATTCAATTTTTCTATCCAAAATCCCCTCCCAGGTGTGCCTTTAACGAGCCTTTAATTCTGAACCATTTCCATCTCTGATAAAATTACATTAATTACTCCTATTCCTGTACTGACTTTGCTGTGAAACAGAATAAATTTTCTTTGTGTTATTTCACAGCATGCTGGAACAAACTGAAATCCAGGATCTGTGGTGTTTGTCATCACAGGACATCTTTGAAGCACAGGCTGAAGCAGCAGAAGTGTTCTGCGCTCACTGGGGGTACATTTGTGCCTTGAGGGTTTCAAAGACAGGATGTTATTCCAACCTGTACTAACAGATTTGCTGGCAGAAATATGTAGGGTAGGTCAGGTGACTATTCAGTGATGCTGTCACCCTTCAAGTACATTTAAGAGAGTGTGGGCCAGCAGGGGCCCCTTGCTACCTGTTGTAAACAAGGAGGAGTGTTAGGTTTTCCTTCAACTGCCCAGAACAGCCTTTCTGCAGCAGCACCATCCCAAATCCCCTTATATCTGTATCTATGGAATGCTTTTGGAGCTGTTAAGGCAGACTGTCGGAGGTGTGGAGGAAGGAGAGGGGTTCTCTTCCCCCCAGCGATGTTTTGGGACAGAAAGGGTGGATTGTTAAGAACAACCCAAAGTTTCCATGGTGTCATTTGCCTGTTCTTTGAGAAAATTGGTGTGGGGCAGTTGATTGTGGACCTAGAAGGCCAATGGCCCCTGGGCTGTGCCGGCCATGGGGTGGCCACAGGCCCAGGGCAGGGCCCGTCCCCTGGGCTGGCCCTGCTGAGGGACCTCGAGGGCCGTGTCCAGTTCTGGGCCCTCCCGGCCAGAGAGCCCTGGAGGGGCTGGAGCGTGTCCAGGGCAGGGAAGGGAGCTGGGCAAGGGGCTGGAGCCCCAGGAGAGGCTGAGGGAGCTGGGAAAGGGGCTCAGCCTGGAGAAAAGGAGGCTCAGGGGGGACCTTGTGGCTCTGCACAAGTCCCTGACAGGAGGGGACAGCCAGGGGGGGTCGGGCTGTGCTGCCAGGGAACAGGGACAGGACAAGGGGAAAGGGCCTCAAGCTGTGCCAGGGGAGGCTCAGCTTGGACAGCAGCAGGAATTTGTGCATGGAAAGGGTGCTGAGGCCTTGGCAGGGGCTGCCCAGGGAGGTTTGGAGTGCCCATGGCTGGAGGTGTCCAAGGAAGGGCTGGAGGTGGCACTGAGTGCTCTGGGCTGGGGACAAGGTAGGCATTGGGCACAGCTGGGACTCCATGGGCTTTTCCAGCCTCAGTGATTTTTGACTCTACAGTAAGGCTTCTGTGGTAATGAGGCGTTTGATTTTCAGAACTGAAAACAAATAGCGTGTTTTTAAAAATAGTTCCAGATGTAGGATCAATGGTAACATCCTGTAACGTTTTTTCATGTCCCTTTAATGCAGGGAGGCATCCACCTCTTGGGTTATTGGCACCTTTACACCTTAATAATTTCTGAATTTTACTTAAGTTTTCTTTCAAGGACAGGTTGGATGGGACCCTGAGCAGCATGTTCTAGAGAGTGGTGTCCCTGCTTATGGCAAGGGGGGGTGGAATAGATTTTTCAGGCGCCTTCCAAACCATTCCAGGATTCTATGGTTCCAAACTAGTGTTGAGAATAACTGGTGAGTCAGAGGTAAATACTGGCAAACATTCCATATGCCACAGTGTAATAATTCGTGCTTGAAACGCGCTTGTACCTAAAGATCTCCTTTTTGAAATTCTATCTCCTTCTGTCTGTAAAATGGGGGGAGTGGGGGTTCTATATATCCCCAGTTGGAGGAACAGGTTGTGCAGTTGGCTTGGCTCTGGGGGGCCTTGCTGCACAGACAATTCTGCCCACACAGTTACACACTGGTGCCATGGGGTAGCACATACACTTTTCCATCTCTTTTTCTTAACCCAAAGGGTTAGTGTTATCAAACCTATTTAAAGAAATATATCTTATCCCTAATGAATGTTTGTGATTCCTTTAAGGCTACAAGGACACGGTTTCAAAGTATGAATCACTCTGTTGGGGGTTGTCTCAAAATTGGATGCAGATTTTGTCTGTTATGAAATTCAAAACTCTCTTAAATTCCTCTAAATTTATTTATTAAATATATATGTATATATGACATGCATGTTATTAAATATATTTGTCTAATATATTTTGCATAGAGTGTGAATATTGACTGACCTTATACACCCTCAGACTCCCTACCACGGTGTCTTAGAGGAGGCTGCCTTAAAACTTAATTTAGTCCAAATTTTTATAAAGAATAAAAAGAAAAACAACTTTTTCTATGCCTGATGTGAAATTTTCTGCACCTGACGTGAAATTTTCTGCGTTGCCTCAGGTTGAGGTTTACTGATTTCCACATCTATGATGTCAGGACTGGAGACAGGCATCTCATCCTCAGCAGTGCTGTAGCATTGTGACAGCAGGGGAGGTTCAAATCAGATATTAGGGAAGAAAGTTCACTGGAAGGGAATGGTCAGGCACTGGAATAAACTGGTCAGGCATCGGAATGAGCTGCCCAGGAATGTGGTGGAGTCACCATCCCTGGAAGTGTTCAGAAGTTTTCTAGATGTGGCCCCTGGGACGTGGTTTAGGGGTGGTGCTGCTGGTGTTGGGGAACAGCTGATGATCTTTCAAGTCTCTCCCAGCCTGGACAACTCTGTGAGTCTGGAAGCTGTGACATGAATCTGGCAGGTTTAATTTGGGTTAAAATCCTCAGCTCCCAAGAGATCTCCTGTGTGTCTGGGTGACTCTGCTGGTGCTAGATAGATTTCCACACCCAGACAGGGAGAAGTTATAAATAGCAGTGTAAATCCTGAGCAGCTCCTGAATCTGTACAGCTCCCAAATGATCCCAGTGATCAGGCCACTGGAAATATTTGGTGAGCAAGCTTTTCCTTCAGTTTCTCAGGCAGCCAACTGATTGTGCCGAGCAAAGCAATGTTTTCAGGAGCGTGATTTCTCAAGGGCTCTAATTGCTGTGTGCTGAGCAAGAGGGATATTGGATGTAATGCTAAAACTGCTTATTTATAAATTAATGTTATCTATTCAAAATTACTGTTGAAGAGAGCTGATTGCCATTCCAGTCAGTGGCAATACATTCCTTGAGACGTCATTAGTCATACTTTTTTCTCATTAAGTTGCTAATTTCGGTGTTTCGGGGGTTTTTTTTCCATGTGACAAATTTTCTTCATATTTCAGGTTCAGCTTCACCTGAGTTTAACCAATGACCCAATGCTTCACGTGTTAAGCATTGGAATGGGCTGCCCAGGGCAGTTCTGGAATCACCATCCTGGAACTGTTCAAAAAATGAGAGGATGAGGCTCTTTCTGGAGTGCTTTAGTGGCCGTGGTGGGATTTGGTGAAAGGCTGGATGATCTTGGAGGTCTTTTCCAGCCCTATTGATTCAATGATTGCGTGACTGTGGCAGCACTGCAGGTGATTTTACAGCTGTCATGTTTGCTGTTTGCATTTCTTCCCTTCCCTTGCACCGCAGACACACGGCTGAGGCAAAGCCCAGCCTAAATGGATCACTCTCAATCTTCTTCCTAACAAAAGGGTGAAGAGAGCATAACAGAATAAACACCTTGCTGCACTCATATCTTTTGAAGCTGCTGCTTCTCTTCAAACTGGAATGTTTTCTGTTTAAATATTTATTTTCATTGCTCGTGGTAACTGCAGCTGTCCTTATGTGGGGGCATTCACCAGGATGACGCATGAATGCTCAAACCACTTTAAAGTAGATTATCCACTTGTGCTGTGGAGGAAATATATCCATCTTTAATCAAATTACACATTATCTTTTCTTGCAGGCAAGTAGCTCCTCAGAAGAGATAGAGATTGTGAAGTTATTAAAAAACCCCAGAACTATTCAGCAGCAGTCCATGGTCATGTTTAAGACCAGGCTGTGGTTCAGAACCCAGTAAATCTTGACTCTTATCCTGTTAAACCTGGCAGCAATTGGATTTACACTTCCCAAGATCAGGAAAGAAATTAATTCAGAGAGAAGTAATGGTGTACATGCATATATTATGTCACATATATTAGATTATATTCTGTATATTATATTAAAAATGTGATAGCAGGGAGAAGAAGAGCAAGCATGTGGTGTTGGTATATGAGCATAGAGACTGAAGCAAGTAGGAAATAATGGAAATAATGAAAACAGACAAAATCCATCCTAAAAAACAAAACCAGTGCTTGAAATTAGGTTACCAGCACTGCCTTGATTCATTGAGTTGCCCATGGTCTAAACATTCAACTCCAATATTTGCATACCTAAAACTGGGAAGGGAAGAAATAACTACCAATTTTCTTTTTCTCTAAATGCAACCAATGTGACTTAAAAATCATTGAACCCCAAGTAGTTTTCTATTGAAACATGTGGGCAGGGATGTTGGAGTGCAAGTAACCCCTATCAGTGTGTGGGTAGAGAGTTCCTTGCCAATTGCTCTTAAACAGGCAGGGGTTTAATACACTATTAAGGGATTAAATGAAAGTGCATGAGAACACCTGAAAAAACCACAGATGACTTCCAGAAAGAAGCAGAAATATCAGCAGCCTGAGTGCCAACAATTTCCTGCAGGTTTCCAAGAGATGAAATGGACATGCATGAGACAGACACACCTATAGCTCATGCGTGGCATTTTGGGGCAGAATCAGGGCACTGAAGACAGGGAGCTCCTTCCTTCTGCTGCACAATTTTCCTGAAGGAACCCTCTGGGCTGTGGTCTGGTAGAGAAGAAATGGTCAAGGAATGGAATATGTTATTTAGTGTGAGTTTTCCCAAATTGTCTTGGTTAACAAATCAAGGACTGCGTGTGTGAGTCTGTTTTTAAATAGAGAACTCATTGCCTCCTTGAGGCAGAAACTCTGGGCTCAGGTGGAAAATGGAGCTCCCGTCACTAAGGATGTTTTGTTTCAGTGTAGACTTTGGAAAAATAAGAGACCAGCTTAGTCGTATAAAATTATCAGGCTAATCTGTTAATTAGACAAGTAGAGTCCCCATGCCTGGAGCTGTCCAAGGAAGGCGTGGACAAGGCACTCAGTGCTCTGGGCTGGTGACAAGGTGGAAACTAGGTTGGACTCCATGGGAGTCCTTTTTCAACCTAAATGATTCCATGATTCTAAATCCATTTGCTGTTCCTTCTCCTTTTCCTTTTTTTTTTTTTTAATGTACTTTATTTCTGGAATATTTGTTTTATAAAATCTGTGCACATTTTCCTTTGTCATCTCCTGGCATTTAACAAATTATATGTGCTACAGATACAGACACCACTTAGCTCACAGAATTTTAGCTCTTTTAGGGTATTTTGTTTATTAAAGAGTTCTGGTTTGGAGGAAATACAATGATTACAGAAGTCTCTGAGGATTCAAGGAAATGAAAGCAGCATATGAGCAGTCTTTTCTGATAAAGTTAGAAAATGACTCAAAATGGTTTGAGCCAGAAATGTGTAAAAATGACAAGATTTTTCTGGGGTTTGTGATTTTTGTGGCCTGACTGTCTTTATCGCATGTTATTTGGTGTTACAGTTGGTGTGTCCCAGTGTCATGTTATCAATTGTAGCATTTATTCATTAATTTGAAATAAAAATATTTTTCAGGACTTACGACCTGTCATGTTTTAAATCTAATAATGCTCTTTATTCACCCCTGGGTTTCTGTGTCCTCATCCCGCTCAATTTCTATCTCTGATTGCCTCATCACTTCAGATGTGTGAAGTTTTTGGTCTTTCAGAGAGACAGCTTTTCTCCATGAGCTGTAATTTACTGATGGGCAAAAGTTCTGGAGAAAAAATCCAGGAATTCTAACATTCCTCCCCTCTTCAGTTCTGTTATCAAGGCCTGTATTTTATTAAATCACACACTCAAGTGCTAAGTACAAACATGCAAAAATAACTCCGTGCTACAAAATGATGAGTGTGTTAAATGGAAGATTTTAGCTGTAACTGTGTCCAAAACGCTTTTTGATAATGAGTTCTTGGTTACCTGCTGAACTTTCAGGTGTGTGGTAAGGTAAAGTTTATCACAATCAAAAATCCCAATCTATTTTGAAGTACCTGAGGATTTTTCCTGAAAACTATAATCTCGTGATCTTTGACAGGAAATTTGATTACCTGGAGTTAAAAGGATCAGACCAAGGGAAGGTGAAAGGAAGGGGGAGAGGGGACATAAAATCAGAATATGTGATGGAAATAACGGCAACTAGGCAAAATATAAAAGGGGAAATTGCATGTGATTATAGAAGAAAAATGGATTAAAATCTAAATAAACTCTGGCTCGAGAAGTCCCTGCCCTGCAAACTTTTGGAAGCCAGGAGCTTTTTTGGGTGAAGCAAAAGGAATTTTGTCACAGGAATTTTTCATTGGAAGGATTCTCACCTGATTTTCTGTGGTCAGGGTCTGAGTCACACGAACAGTGGGAGAAAAGGAACGGAAAAATAAACTTAGCCCTTGATGTAGGGATTGCTTAGGGGCAGATTTATATTCAAAACAAACTGGTAAATAAAAGCAGGAACTAAATAACAGAATAGATGGAGTAATAGAAAAAGTAATTTGCATTATGAAATCAAGAATAAATTAGGACTGTTTGTTTAAAATACAAATGTTGCCATTAGATCGAGGGGAAAAACCTGAAACAAAATATTCCTTGAAGGAAGCAATCAGTGTTGGGCTTAAGCACCCATGAATTGTTTCGACTCGTGCAGTTTCATGCCTTTGGAAATCTTTTCCTTTTCAGATAATCAGGAGCAGCCACAGCTGTAGTGCTACAGTGCAAGAGCACCTCCTCCATATAGGAGCTCCAGGGAGACCTGTTTGTGGTGTATTTCCCTATAGAAGTTTCCAAAATCCCAATAAAAATCCCAACCAAGCTGCAGAACCAATGCCATCATTTTTTTTCTTCATTTTTTCACTCTGCATTTTCTGATCTGACACAAAGCTTCCCCCTTTCCGATTTAAGTTGGAATTTGATCCTTTAGGGAAGACCTTGGCTGCACAGATCAGTGTCTGGGTTTGAGGGCAGCTCCACAGTGGAAAGTACAAGGAAAAGGGAGTAAAAAGGACCAGCAGATTTCTGACCCTGCGGTTGATCGTGAGGAGCAGTGTCACGGCAGCAAACACTGGAGGGCAGGTGAGCAGCTTTATCCAGCACAGGTGACTTTGAACTGAGATCCTGGGATTTATTTTCACAGGTCCAGAAGGGAGAAACCTGCAGGGCCTGATGGCACATCTCAATCATCTGTTCATTCTTTCCCTTTTGGAAAGCATAACATTTTCTCCTCTACCTCTCAGGTTCTGTGTAAGTAATGCTGTCTTCCTGTTCTCTCAGCTCCCACATCTCTTCCTTCCCATATCTCCATAACATTTCCTTTGCAAGTTTGAAGGAACTGATTATTCCACTTAAAAGGCAAAAAAAAAAAAAAGTTCAAACTGTTTTTCATATGACAGCAGGATCATCAGCTGTGGCTTTTCTTGAAAACTTGTGCATCATTTCCTGAGAATGGATTTAAACTTTCCCATTCCAGACATCTCTGGGAGCAAGGGGTGGTCCAGTGGAAGATGTCCTTGCTTATGGCAGGAGGGTTTGACTGGAGGGTCTTTAAGGTCCTTTCTAACCCAGAACATTCTAGGATTCAAACAGGTCCCCATTCCAGCTGTCCTTGTCCTCTCCTCAGAGGCCACCTGGCTGCCTTGGGAGGCAGCACTGGAATCAGAGGTCTCTTATCAAGAAGTCTTTGGAAATCAATGGAACACTTGCATGTCCTTTGAGTTGTCAAATACCAGCTGCAGACGTGTGGTGGGACCACTGCTGGATCCATAAAAAATGATGTGCTTTCAGTGCTGCTGAATTTGGACATTGTGTGGAGGATCTGGGAAACTGCTGGATGGATTCTGCTGTTGCAGGCTGAAGCTGGGCATGTCCCAACTTCAGGAACACCGAAATGAAACTCACACCTCGGCTGGTCTAGAAAATTCCTCCTTTAATTCTATCTGACTCCAGATTTTATACATACATACAGAGGTCAAGGGATTGGCTACACAGGTCACCACCTCTTCAACCTGGGTGGTGGACATCACCATCAATCATTTCTTCTCCCACAGGAGAAGTATGTAAACATTTTAAGAATAGACATTGTTTTCATGAAGCTGCGTGAGAAAGTTCTACAGAAAGACAAAAAGACAGAAAACTCAGGGCAACATTCTGCACTTCCACACCCCAGGTGAGGTGTTAGGAGCAGCCAACCCTGCTCAAAGGCTTCAGTGGGTGTGCCAGCAACACATGGCAGCGGTGGATTTTTGCAGGAAACCTTCTCAAAATCGGGGCTTAAATTGGTGTGCTTCTAGAGACAAGGGACAGAAATCAAAATGGGAACAGTCCCAGTGATTTCGGAGCAGAGCAGTGTTCCTCTGGTGCAGGAGCAGCAGCAAACTCCCTCCTACCATGAGGGTCACTGGGAATGTGTGATAAGGAAGGGTTTCACATGTGTCAGCACCCTGAGTCTGAATCTCCCACTTCAGGTAAGGGCTGTCTCCACCTGCTTGCTCACATGTCAGAAGAATTCTGGTGCGCTATGGAAAGAGCTGTAGTTGCAATAACATAAAGATTTTTGCCTATGGACAGAACAGGGATGTCAGTGGTAAAACGGACTTGATTCTCCAGCCAGATCTCTGTTCTCTTCCTTTGCACACTGCGTTTTAGGCTCCGGGGCCACATTTTCAGAGAATATAAATTCACATCATTCCCTTCAGGCTTTGATGGCTTACAAAGATCAGCTGTTTTATGAACTTAGCTGAGTATTTTTGGTCTTTTGAGGGTTATGTCACAGCCTTATCATTTCTTGCCATCATGTTTTGTATGGGTTCTGTTTCTCAGGGAAGATATGTGGCACTTGGGGACTGGTTTGGTCGTGGCCTTGGCTGTGCTGGGTTAACAGCTGAACTCAGTGGTCTTGCAGTTTTCCACCCTAATAAATAACAATTCCAGGTGAAAGCACACCAGTTTAAACTCCCAGATTCTCACAGACTAGCTTACTTCAATGTCTGCTACAATTTATGCACAGGATTTGTTGATGTCTCAGGATTATTGGTAGACGGCATTCCTGGGTCACACATTCCAAAGATTTACAGCTGACTGTGTGTAAATGATGGGAGGTTACTCAGCATGCTGACTGCAGCATATATTTTCTAAAATACACATCAGTGTGGGGTTTTTTCAGCTTAATATGCAGTTTTGTTTCTTTGCTCTTCCCAAAATTTGATTAATCTGATAGCTTGGTACCTTTAAACCATCCCAGGAGCTCAGACAGATTGCAGATGCTAAACCTTATGTTCACCTCATAAGAATATTACTGAAAATTATTGGCAACATCTGACTTAAATACAGATGTATCCTGGTCTGCTTATATTCTGTGAAACTCAGTGGGATCTAGAAAAGCAAAATCTAGGAAATGTATAATCAGTAGTTTTTGAAGTTACGAGCACCAGCATGGGCATGTCCCCTTATGTTTGCTTTCTTCTTTTTTCTTTTTTTTTTTTAATTCTATTTTCATGAGTTACTGCTGAGTGGGAAGGATTTCCAACTCCTTTCAGATAGCGTCCAAAATATCATTTACTTGTTTCTCAACCCAAATATCTTCTGATTTGCCTTCCCTCATCATGGTTTTCACCCATTACTAATGCAGACTGCTCACCCTTAGGGTACTGGTCTATACCCACTCAGTTTGAGTTGGAATTGCTCCCCACCCATCAGGAAACTTCCTGTGTGCTGATCCCAACCCAAACAAGCTCCATCCTTCTGTATTTTTACCTCTTGCCATTGTGTAGGAACAGGTGACCTTCAAAGAGGAAAAACAAATCTTCACTTGGACAGTTCTTCCCACGTAAAATGTGGGGCTGTTCTGTGGTGGTGTTGTCCATGTCCAAAGAATTGGGTAAGCTCAATTCCTGACAGACAGTTGAGGGAGTTTCCGTCAATTTGTCTTTCTGCAGAGCTTTGTAATGTGATCATCTACCAGGAGTCCCCATCCCTGGAGGGACATGGAGAGGTGGCTCATGGGGACAGGGGTTAGTGGTTGATGTGGCAGTGCTGGTTGAGTGGTGGACTCACTGATCCTGGAGACCTTTCCCAATCTAAACCGTTCTGTGATTCCACGATTAATGAGCTCTAACAAGTCGAGTGCTTTATTTCTGAGCACACAACATGGGGCTCATAAAACTTTATAGAAGTGTCAGTAACTTTGCTGGCTTGGGGAAGGTTTTCTTGGTTTTTTGTTTTTTTTTTTTTTTTTTTGCAACAGTGGCCACACTGTTAATATGATCTCTGGGAGATGGGTCATTTAAAAGTTCATTAAATCTGCTTCCTGGGGCCTTGATAACACAGTGCTGGCAGGGAAGAACAACTGTGATTTCCTACAGTTGTCTTGAAAAACGAGTTTCTGTGATATTTGTTGGAATGTCGGGTTGCCAAAATCGAGTAAAGTACCCTCAGAGACCTGGGGTGTCTGTAGCTCTTTAGGATAATCCCCTCCACTTTCCTGCCCCTCAGTGACGTTATCACTACATTACATTACTGAAGTGATAATGGCTACCACTCATTTAAAAGAAGCTGGTATGGAAAAACTGATCTGTTGGGAACTTGGAGAATTCTAATTGACAAAATCAATAAGCTCCCAGCTAGAATAGCACCTCTCTTTTTTTTAATTTTTTCACAGTTGCATAGGAGGGAGTGATTTATCACTTGGCTTCCTATTTTTAACAGTTTTCCAATACTCCTTTCTGATTGCTAACCCCAAAAATGTGCCCAGCTCCTCCGAGACAGGGAATGCATGAGAGCTATAAATACTTTTTGAGTCTTTTGTTGCTTTATTATTTCAGGGGTAGCAATTTGAGACTACAGGTCAAATAGATGCTGTTGTAGCCTCTGTCTGCTCGCTGCTCCCTGGAGCTGCTGTGACAGGCAGGACCCACCTTCCTTTCACTGAGTTCAGTGGAGTGTGTGGTACCTACATTTCAACTGGAATGGACAGGGCAGCATTTCACACCTCCCGCCTCAGCCTGAGGGACTCCCTTCCTAATCAAGTTCTTCTACAAAGTCAATAAAAATGTGGTTGTAAGAAGCACTTGACAAATCACAGGTGACTGCTAATCCTGAGAGGTGAACTTTCACAGAGCTCGGTGATAATTTCAGATTGGGGGATAATGAACATTTAGATAAGTCTGAAATTCACATGACGTAAAGGTGGGCTAGAGATCCACACCAAGAGTTGCTGTGCAGTTATTGAAGCCCACAGCAGCTGTTTCCAGAGCTCAGGCCTGTGAGGCCACTGTTTACTCACAGCTTACTATGATGTGCAAACAATGAGAAGTCACATGAATCGATCCTTAATCACTGCAAAACCCAAGAATGCAGATGGAGTGAACTCTGAAGGCATTTTTGTTTAGAAGAGAGTTAAATATGCTGCTAGATTTGTTTGCCCTGTCTTTGGAAGCCTTGATTAGATAGAGGAAACAGATTGTTCATCATAATGTGTTTTCCTACTTAGCCAGTTGCAGGTAGTGCAGACCATGGAAGAAATCAAAGCAGCATGATGAGATATAGCACTGAAGATGAGATTTTTTTATAAATGCCCACACTTTAAATTATTTTGTTATTTATAGAAAACTGATTTGGAAATTAATACAATAACCTCCCCCGCCAAAGAAAAAAAACCCCAAACCATGCACAGCAATGTCTATCTAGCATGTCTGGTCTTATGTCTGGAACTACAGTTATGTGTGCCATTCTGTCTCCATTGGATATTTTTTTTAGGGCCAAGTCTGTGGCTTTCTTTTCCTTTTAGCCCCAGGCTGCATCATTCCCTAAACTGGATCTAGAAACTCTCTGGTCCCCAAGGGTTGAGGAGACCCAGCTCTGCCTGCCAGAACTCCAGCCTGCAGGGAGCTTGACTGGGGGGTGACTCCCACCACAGGATTTCTCAGCTGTCAGGAGCTGTCTCCCAGCCATGGTTGGACCCACAGAGTTTTAGAATTCTTTCCTCTTCCACCAGCGGATGTGATCAGCACACAGGACTGCTCCCAGCTGGAGAATAAACCTCGTGCATTGGGCTCCTAGAGAAGTTAGCAAAGTTGCAGATGTTCTCAGAAGGAATCAGCTTGGTTCTGCTATATTTGTCCCAGGAGCACGGCTCTATTTTAATGGGACTTCAGGGAACGGAATTTAGGAAAGACTGGTTTATAGCAGGGGTTGAGCTGTAATCAAAACAAATGGAAAAAAAACCCAAAAAACAAAAGGAAGCTGAATCGTGACTCTGGTCATCCCCTAGGGGATGGGCAGCTTCCCAGTGGCACAGCTGATGCCATGGGCAGATGTACAGGACAAATTATGCAAATTATGGATTATCCAGCACTGGCCTGGCTGCCAGTTTAATGCTGTTCTGGTGCCAGTCTTGGGGTTTTAGAAGGTCTTGCAGGATTTTTTCCCTCACAGTGCTGGGAGTTAGATCTGCTTAGCCTCTTGGTAGGGCTGTGATAGTTTCCTCAGGAAACATGTTCAGTGTTGGATCATGTGTGTGCTCTGGCACGGAATTCCAGCCTTATCCACTTAAAATAGAAGGGATATCACTTCTCACCCAAACTTATTTTTCTGAACTCTCCTACTGGATCTGGAACTCTTCCTGTGCCATGCTGTTGCCTTACACACAGTTTCTTCCTTGTTCTTTTCTGATCATGGCCTAATGAACCTTTTTATTCTCTTAGAGCAGGCAGCTCTTGATTTTGCTATTTTTGAGAAAGTCTCAATAATTTCCTGTGATTCTGCACAGCAATTTCAGCTGTTTTGTATGGAATTCAGTGTTTGTGTTCTACTTTGTCTCTGTGTGTCTTAGAATCTTTAGATGATAAAAGATCTCTGAGATCATCCAAGTCCAAGCATTCCTCCAGCATTGCCGAGGCCACCCATGTTCCCAAGTGCCACATCCATATGGCTTTTAAATCTCTACAGGCATGGGCACTCCAAACCTCCCTGGGCAGCCCCTGCCAAGGCCTCAGCACCCTTTCCATGCACAAATTCCTGCTGCTGTCCAAGCTGAGCTTCCCCTGGCACAGCTTGAGGCCCTTTCCCCTTGTCCTGTCCCTGTTCCCTGGCAGCAGAGCCCGACCCCCCCTGGCTGTCCCCTCCTGTCAGGGACTTGTGCAGAGCCACAAGGTCCCCCCTGAGCCTCCTTTTCTCCAGGCTGAGCCCCTTTCCCAGCTCCCTCAGCCTCTCCTGGGGCTCCAGCCCCTTGCCCAGCTCCCTTCCCTGCCCTGGACACGCTCCAGCCCCTCCAGGGCTCTCTGGCCGGGAGGGCCCAGAACTGGACACGGCCCTCGAGGTCCCTCAGCAGGGCCAGCCCAGGGGACGGGCCCTGCCCTGGGCCTGTGGCCACCCCATGGCTGGCACAGCCCCGGGGCCATTGGCCTCGTGCCCCCCTGGGCACCCCTGGGCTCCTGTCCAGGCGCTGGCACAGCACCCCCAGGGCCTTTCCCCACGGGCCCTTTCCAGCCCCTGTGCCCCAGCCTGGAGCTGCAGGGCCTGGGCTGAGCCCGGGGCAGGACCTGACAATTCCACATTACATTGTTCTGTAATGCAGGTCTGTACAGAATCCTCCTTTCTATCAGCATCAGGGAATGATGATACATTCATTCGGAATTATGATGTCTTGGCACGTTATGTTGGTGTTCTGTAAATGTGTAAACTCAGTTAAATCTTCAAAACAGAAGCCCCAATCAGGCAGTGGGTTGAGAACATTTTTCTCTTAGAGCTGCTGTGCTGTCAGCAGCCCTTTCCTGAGTGTTGCCTCCTGTCAAGCACCTGAGAAAAAGCTATTTGAGTGGACTCAAGGTGTGATGTTCCTGCAAACACGATTTTCATCCTGTGCTGCAGGTATTTCTCAGCTGTTTCCCAGTGCCTGTTTTCTGTTTGCTCTGGCTTCTCCTTATCTCCCATTCCTGCTGTGGTTTCCCATAGAATGAGGTACCTCTCACAACCTGCAGCAGCTCTGAAGCCCTGGGCTCCTGGCCAGGTTTTTATTATAGTTCTTATGAACCGTTAACTCTCCTTTTTCAAAGGTACATGAAGCAGGCAGACCTGGAGGCTTTTACTTGTACAGCTCTTCTGTCTTTGGTTTCTCCTGGCAATGCTTTGTTCTCAACATCTCTTGTTTGTGTGGAAAGGGGTTTTAATTCCCTTGGTGTTGGTCACAATTCTGAGCACCATCTTTTCACCTTCCCACCCCTCACAGGCTCAAATGCCTGTTTCTGAAATATGGACAACAAATAAGTATTAAAATTTACAGAAGGTACATTCAAAGAAGTCAAGAGTAAAATATAATTTTCTCTTTCTCTATTTTTTTAAAAGGTTATATTGGATTTCCTTAAGTGTCATCCTAATATACTTCAAGAACTTTTTTGTTCTAGGTGTTTCTGAACAATTGAATTAAAAATTTAATGCAAACACCGGATAGTACCTTTTGTATTCTTAATTACAGTTAGCAAGGGAAAAAAAAATTAGTTTTTCCATCTCTATTGACCTGAGCAGCTGTGGTTGCCCCTGGATCCCTGGCAGTGTCCAAGGCCAGGCTGGACTTTGGTGCTTGGAGCAGCCTGAGACAGTGGAAGTGTCCCTGCCCATGACCGGGGGTGGGACTGGATGGGCATTAAGGTCCTTTCCAACCCAAACCACTCTGTGATTCTATGACAATACTCCTGCTGAAATATTTAACAGCTGTTTCATCCTAATGCTTTGTCACTCTGATGTGGAACTGGATTTCCTCTGTGCATTTTGTGGTCATAATCCGCAGTATTTCAAGTGCTGTTGCCTTATTCCATGTGCAGGTGACTTCTGTGGGTGTTCAGGAATATAACACTTTGTTCTGGTATAAAGTGTAGTTGACTCCCTTTTTTGCTCGGGGATGATGGATAATCAATTCAATACACAATAAGAAATAAGAAATCAAACAGTGTTTGTTAATTCTCCTTTTGATTCCAGCAGAATGTAGAAAAGATGAAATTGCACTGCTTCATGGTACAATTAACGCCGGTATTTGAGTGGATATCTCTTCTCTCTGCCACCTCCCTATGCCACAAAACTTGTCATTTCCCAACCAGAAAAGATCTTGCTGTCTAGCTTATTGAGTGCCCTGTGTGTCCCTCACATCCTTGGAACAGAAATCGTTCAGCACAGCAGGGCCAGGGAGCTGGTGGAGCTGAGGAAGGGCCTGGAGCATGTGGGTGCCCAGGAAAGGCTGAGGGAGCCGGGGCTGTTGAGGCTGGAGAGGAGCCCCAGCTGAGAGGGGCCCTCAGGCCTGGGTGTCCCTGTGTGCAGGGAGGGCTCCCAGCAGGGCCCAGGCTCTGCCCAGGGGGCCCAGCAATGGCCCCAGAGCCACGGGCAGGGCCTGAGCCCAGCAATTCCCCCTGCACAGGAGGCACAACTTCTTCTTCCCTGGGCAGTGCCCAGCCCTGAGCACAGTGTCCACACAGCCTGGGGGGGCTCCTCCCTGGGGCTGGTGCAGAGCTGTGTGCACACAATGCTGTGCCCTGTGCTCTGGGATGGCCCTGCTGGAGCACGGAGGGGCCACCAGATTCCTTACTGCTTATTTGTAAGTCCAAAGATGTATTCATTTATTTAAATAACAGATCTTGGTAAAATTTAAAGGCGGCTGAACATCTTTCCCTAACAGTGAAGCCCCTGTGAAAATTGTTCTGTCATTGGAAATTCTCCTGATGGGCACTTCCCCTCCTCAGTTAGTGGCTCTCTGGAGATGGGTGGCACTCAGTCCTTGAGTGGTTCTTAGCCTGCACAATGACAGAGCCATTTTATTTCATGGATTCGCAGGATCACTAAGGTGGGAAATACCTGCAAGGCCATCGAGTCCAACCTTGGACCTAACACCACCACATTCACTAAACCATTTTGTGCAGTGCCATGTCCTCATTCCTCACACTCAACCAGAAAATATTAAGAGTGGAAAATTGGAAACAAATGTGATAAAGGGAATAAATGAAATACAGGGCTATGGATCAACGTTTTTGGTAATTATACTAATAGATGATTCTTTCTATGTTTTGTTTACTCACCTCTGTTAATTAAGACATTACTGCTTATTCATGTGTTTGAAAAGAAGTGAAAATGGTGTCCTCCACCTGTTCAGTTCTGCTTTTCCATTCAGTGAGACATTTTTTGCTTGCCTAAAGAACAATATTCCTGGTGAGCAGAAAAGAGAAAGACTTTGCCTTGATTCCTGATTGCTGCTGGCAAAGCAAACAGTCATCTCCAGGATGATTTGCAAAATGTATCCCTACCATATTCGTCTCTTGACCAGGAGAGCTGGAGAGGGACTTTCAATAAGGGATGGAGGGACAGGACAAGGGCGAATGGCTTCCGATATACAGAGGGGAAATTTAGGTGAGATACTGGGAAGGAATTGTTCCCTGGGACGGTGGGCAGGCCCTGGCACCAGCTGGCAGCTGTGGCTGCCCCTGGATCCCGAGCAGTGTCCAAGGCCAGATTGGACATTGGGGCTTGGAGCAGCCTGGGATAGTGGAAGGTGTCCCTGCCCATGGCAGGGGTGGCACTGGATGGGCTTTAACATCCCCAAACCAGTGTGACAGTTTATGAGCTGGTGAGAGTCATCTTTTCCTTTAGTCTCCAAAGGTATCTGTAACTGCTCACATCATGGGAAAAAGGGGCAAAACTTAATTGCTTGTTTCTTGTAAAACATCCGAGGGAGTGTCCTGCCCCCAGAAAACCAGGATTTGAATTGTACCCATGCAACATTCCTCACAAAACCTTATCTTGCAGTTTAGGTGGAGTGTCTCCCTTAAATAACTAAAAAACTTGATCAAAGAAAGCATAACTAAATATAAATACATAGAACTACCAAAAAATATGCAAAGAAAATAAACCAGCAAAACACTCAGTTCTGGAAAGCCTCTCAGCTGCTGGAATCTGACATTCCCTGAGCCAGAGCGGGGTAAAGAATTGCAGCCATTTTTCTTCTTCTTCATGACAGAATATCCAACATGTAATGGGATGGGGATTGCCTTGGTACCTGTGCTGGTTTGGGCTGGGGTAGGATTAATTTTTTTCCCAGTGGCTGGAATGGGGCTGCGTTTTTGATTTGTGCTCCACAAACCTGCCCTACTTGGCTTTCCAAGCACCTCTGGAAAAAGTGTTTCAAAAACTTCGCAGGTCTCAGTTTAGAGACAAATTTAGGAGAAAACGCTCTGGAGTGAGTGTTTCATCTAAAGAAAAAGGGCTTCAGCAATCAAAAAAAATCTTTTTTGCCAATGAGGAAATGAATATCAGTGGGTGAGAGTGAAAAAACCCAACTCTTTACTGACAAAGTGCCCATATGGCACGGGGAAAAAAAAAAAAATGGTAGATATTGACCCAACAGACTCCCCCCCTACAGCAGAACAAAAAACCCCCAAAATTCCAGTGTCCCCCTGAATTTTCTGCATTCTGTCTTCGTGCTGTAGATTCTCACGCAGCTTCATACAAACAATGTGTATTTTTAGAATGTTTACATATTTCTCCTCTGAGAGAAGAAATGATTGATGGTGATGTCCACCATCCAGGTTAGAGAGGTGGCGACCTGTGTAGTCAATCTCTTGATCTTTGTACAAATGTACATAAATGGAGTCAGATTTTTGAATTAAAGAGTTTGTTCCCTTGAACTGCTGCTGGTGGCCTCATCTTTCTGTCCCTGAAGTTGGGCCACTCCCAGCCTCACAATCATCATGCCAGGGGAAGAAACAAGCTGTCTGGCCATGTGGTGTGGGGGAACAAAATGGCACCAGCTTTTTGTCTCAGGGAAAGGAAAAGTTAACACAGCAGCTTGGGCAAAATAGATGGGACCTGCTGACCCTCTGGTGTTGGTCTCCTCCTCAGATAAAGCTGGTGGATTTTGGTGCCCTTTCTCTTGTTGGCTTAGCTCTTCCTGAGGTCTGGGGCCAGGCAGAGTGGTTCCCATGGTTCACATGTCCCGGCTCACCGTCTCCCAGACATTGTCTGATCTCAGACCAAAACCACGCCAAACAGCTCAAGAAAAAAAACAAAAGCCACTGAAGGATTGCTGCTGCAGTCTCTCCAGGCCAGGGAAAGGGGTCAAAAAAGTAACTTCTTGCTCAAGCTAACAAAAACCAAGCTGGCTAAGAAATGAAGTAACCGCCGATCTGCAGCGCACTGAGCACGCCTGGGCGCGAGGCTTTGAACAAAGTGAGCACAAGAGACCCCAGCGCTCCCAGCCCTGCTCCAGACCCACCTCAAAGCTACAGCAGCCATTTCTGGGCATAAAGCAGATGATTAGGGAATAGAGTACCATCATAAAATCACCCCAAGACAACAGCAGGGTTTTTAACGTGTTTGAAGCACGTGGTCCCGTTGGAGTCACACAAGAAACAATCAGGGAAAGGGATTCTCTGCCTCAAGTACAGAAAGCACAAAAAAAGTGACAGCCCAGTGTGGGCCTGAGAGATTTTAGCCTGCTTATCAGCTGCTAACATTTTCCCAAGGAAAAGTTTCTCAAGAAAGCTTCTTCTCAAAACAATCTTGGTAAACAACTCTCCTTTCTCAAAACACTCTTTGTCCAGGTGGTGTTTTGCTGTTTCTCTGGTTAACCAATGGCATTAGTGAGGTGTCCTTCCTATTCGCCAATCATGTCAAGTCTGTATCGGAACACCTTATAAAAGGTAGTAAGAACTGAAATAAAAAAAGCCTTCTTTTTCTATACTTTTGCCTTCTGAAATATTTGGAGTCTTTCGTGTCCTACAGCGACAGCCCAGCCCTCCTTTAGTACAGATCAACAGCCTACAAACTTCAAGGAATGCTTTTCCAGCATTGTTGCCTACCCACTGCCCCCTCGGCATATTTTTTTTCTGAATGACACAGCGCAAGAGGAAGTAACCAGATGCGATTTTTTTCCCTCTACAGTCCTACCAACTCCTCTTCATGTGCCCATCGTCAAAGGCAGCAGGAGTTTCATGGTAAGAAACCTCTCAGAGCTACAAATTCAATGCCCTGGGAGGAAGTTCAGCACTTATCAGCATCTTCCTCTTTTTTTATTAGAAATGAAGGCACGATCCTGAAGTAAAAAGAAACATATTGGCAACTGTCAGCTCTTGGGAAGACATCACCAATAATATTGTCATGAAAATAAGTGTACGGCCCATAGCAGTGGTGTTATTCAAGTATCTTAACACCCTTGGAGTGATATCTCACAAATATTTCACCCCAGCCCCCAGGAACTGCTGCTTTCAGGTAATTCAGAATGTGAAAAATTATCAAAATGTTCATGTAGTCAATGTTTTCTGCTTTAAAGAAGGAAATAAATTGGATTTCAGTTGTTTTCCTGTACTATGCCAATTCTGGCCCTGAAAGCGAGCAATCCTTTTTCCAGACTTTTAGTAATTTTCTTTATTAAAAATAACTGCAATACAAACGCAAACACCTGCAGCCACATAAGATCTGTGATATTTTAATAACATTTGCTAATCATTTTCATGTCCTTTGTAACTCCTTTGAAGCTCAGTTTCTTACAGCTGCATCCTAATACACATCTTCTTTTAATATCACTGTTTTCAAAATGTCAAATTAATTCTTTAACGATCTTGTTGACACCCAAAAGCTTTTGAGCTTCCATCAGATAAAATGAAGCTCTCTTAGCCCAGCATCAATCTCCAAATGTTATTAACTTTGCTTTGTGTTTTGTGCAGACACCTGAAATAGTACATGCAATTAAGAGCCTTTTGATCTTCAAAGGCTGACGTGCAGGGGCTGAAACGATCCCTGGGTGCCAGAGTCACAGGGACATCTGTTCTTGGATTAATTTTCCTAATCCCAGACAATTTCCACTGATTTCATAAGATATCCCGCATGAAATATGTCTGGACTTTTTACCAAATAGATGAAAGAAGACGGAAAAGAAACGTTTTATGATGCCTCTAAATCAGTGTAAAAGGAAATCAAGAGATTCTCTTCCCCACCCTGCTGCATGCTGAACTACAATCTCAATTGTCTCTCCTGACTGGCTTAAAAATCTTCTGTAGCGTATTTTTTAATTAGTATTCTACCTAATGTTTTAAATAATCAGAACTATTTAGCAGTCCAAAATCATGACAATTGATGCAAGGTGCAACATGCAACAAATACTGAATTTTCCAAACAAAAGCCCCTTTTTCAAGCGCTCTTGTTGCTCCTTTAGACAAGACTCGTTGAAGGCTGGGTGCCTACACGTTTCAGGGTGGCAAAATTGGGGCTTTTTTGGCTCCAAAAGTAAAGCCAATCACTTGAACAGATAAATCAGAGTTGTGATGCACTGAGACCATCTCAAGTTAGTCAGAAATGGGACAGTGAAAAATCCAGAATATTCTGAATGGGATTGAAAACCGAGTGATCCCATACAGTGTGGCCCCAAATCCGTGGGGTTTGGCAGGACTGGGACAATATTCCTTTGTCATTCACAACTCACCCAGTTGCTTTGCTTCCAACAGCTTCTGAATGCATGGTTTAAATCCCATATCCAATGATCAAATAGCCCCAGGCACAAAACTCTTCCTAAATTAAAGTGTTGAATATCTGAAGGCCTTTTATAGCTGTGAGCTCTACATTGAGTGTGGACAATACAAATGAGGGCAGAGCAACCACAGCTATAATGATATAAAATTTCTAATTTATAATTTCACTGTTTGCTTATCGTGGGAAACACGTAGAAAATTATTTCCCTGGATGAATCTAGAGTGAAATTCAAAATTAGATCTTCACTCCTCAGAGGAACATGTTTCTGGAAAATTCTCTAAAAAGCAACAACTGACTAAAAGCACAACCCACCGCTCAGCTGGAGCTTGATTTCCTGCAAGGAAGTGCATTGGATTGCTTGGAGTGAAGGCAGGGGAAATTCCTAGTCCTCAGTGTCTTTTTGAAGTCTTACCCCAAACGGGTAAGAAATATTCACGTACTTCTGAAAACCTCAAGTATTTCTAGAGCCCAGCCAAGGGAGTGGAGATCTCCATTACAAAATGAAGACTTCATTTCAGCGGGAAAAAAAAAAATTCATTGGGAAGATAAATCCTATGAAAGATGAAGAACAGTGCAGTAGTTGAAAGAGAAGGGAAAGGAATATAAAACCATCCTAATTCCATTTAAAAGCACAATATGGAATTTCGTATAGCCTTAAAAACTCCTGATAATTCACAAAGAGTCAAAGAAGAAACACGCTTCATATGTCAGCTGTAGATAACTCTTATATTGCGCTGCTTCCCTGCTGCTTCCCTGGTTATTGTATTGCTCTTCCAAGCCTCCCAAAGTCCTTGCCTCATAAACCACAGAGATAATTCCAATATATTATCCCCTTCATCATCTGCTTACAGACCTTTATGATCCATGCTCGTTCCAAAACAGTTTTTCCCAATTGCCTGTTTTGACAAGACACGAATTTTGCCACAGTGCCACAGCCCAGGCTGGCTCAGCCCTTGGTCTCAGTGGGGATCTTTAGGTATAACCGGAATTAATAAAAATGAACACAGGACCCTGAGGAGCTTCCAAACCACTGAAATCAAAAAGTTCTGCGTATTCCCTCCTGTGGATGTGGTACTAAACCCACAGATGGCTGTGGACAAAGCAGACCTTAGAAATGCTCCAAATCTCTTCATTTTTCTCTTCTGTCAGGAAAAAAAAAAACCCATCCAAATTAATATTCATTTTTTTTCTGGTAAGTCACATTACAGAGGGCTGTATTCTCTTACTTTTCCTTTCACATATAACCACCTACTTCCATAGCCATGGAAGCATTCCAGCTGCAAAGAAACATCTCCTGACATAATTGTGAAAAATTACAGCAAGAGATTTTTTTTTCTTCTGTTCCTTTACTGCTTTTTGTTTTAAAAATAAAATTATGTTTGATCCAATTTCTTGATTTCCAGATGAATAAGCTGGTCTTGGTTCACAGAGCTTGGAATTGCTATTAACTGATAATAGAAATGAATAGAGCAAAAGTATTTTAAAAATATCATGTCAAATTTCGGTTTTAGTTTTAAAAGCTAGATTTGATTAAGTAATCAAATACCTTTTTATCTTCATATTAACCAAAGGAAATCTGAGAACATTAAGTATTAGTATCTACTAATGAAAATTACAGATATGAAAAGTCTCAGTTTTCATTTCAGGATTGGCCTGCATGTTTAAAATAAATTGGATAATGCTCCAAGATATGAAACATTGGACTTGGGCATAAACCATACCTTGTGAGTTGAAGTAAAAACTTTTCAAGACCATTTTGGGGAAGTATCTTCTGCATTTAATGGGAGATGGGAAGATTTTAGCAAAGTTTTTTCCTACTGGTCATAAAGAAACGCTTTGGTCCTGTGTCCTTTAGCCAGCCTTAGGGAAATTGTAAAAAAATCCCCCACATTTTCCTTTGAAATATCTCTTCCTTTTTGATGTGCCTGGGATCTTGCTGAATCATCACTCAGGCACACACATAACCTGGAGACACAAACCCAGCAGGGACTGGGGCTCATCTTGCATCTGCTCCCAGAGGGGAAGTGAAAGGAGATCCTCACTGGGAAGCTTTATCCAGCCTTTCTTTCCTTTGAAAAAAAACCCTTTGTAGGCACCCCACAGGTTTGGAACTCTGTGCTGAGGAGGGGAAGTTACACAGGACTGGGGTGCAGATCTCAGACACAATTTTTAGCAAATCACAAAGTCCCAGAATGGTTGGGGTGGGAATGGACCTTCAAAACCTATCCATTCCCACTATCCCAGGCTTCTCCAAGCCCCAAAGTCCAACCTGGCCTTGGACACTTCCAGGGATCCAGGGGCAGCCACAGCTGCTCTGGGCACCCTGTGCCAGGGCCTGCCCACCCTGCCAGGGAACAATTCCTTCCCAAAATCCCATCCAGCCCTGCCCTCTGGCACTAGGAAGCCATTCCCCCTTTACCAGTCACTCCCCCTCTTGTCCAAAGTCCATTTCCACCTGTCCTGCTTTTCCTCCTCCTGTCATTTTCCTGCTCATGTGAAGCTCCACTTCTTTTCCTATTTTCCACTGTTAATTTCTCCTGCCTGTAGCAGAAAATATTCAGTCTCTTGATTTTCATGAACAGCTGGTGCATAGCCAGGACTTCTTGCCAGGCTTAAAGAGAAGAATTTTTATCTCTGTGATATTTGTTTTCTTGCTGGTGACTCAGAGGAGCAGTCCCTGCTAAGGCCTTTTTCTCTCACACATTTTATGATTCCTCTAAATCAGTGTAAGAGGAAATCAAGAGATTCCCTTCCCCACGCTGAACAATGTTAAGCATCCATGTGAACCCAAATTTTATAAAACACTGACATTAGTGGGAATATTTGTATTTCTGAAGGCAAAAATCTGGTTTTGCACAATAGAAATCCTCAGTCTCTTCAGCATCAGCTGTTCAAAGAGGAACTAAAGCTATCTGGTCAATAATTCCTAAGGAATGAAAGTAATTTCTGTTGAAACTGTGTATTGTTTTATTCTGACAGAACTCTTAGAAATTATTAATGTCCCTTACTCTTTTCTAAGCTTACATTAGGAGCAGTCCAGGATATTGCAGGAGGATATACCTCAATTGAAAATATCGATTTCTTCTTTCATGCTTTTAACAGGCATTTATTTTCTTAATGCTGTAACTAAGTGGAGGGAGCAGGGTTTGAAGGGTAAAGGTTTTTTTGGCTTTCTGCATGCCCTAACATTTCCAGGTATTCCAAAACCATGGAAGCACATTTTCCCTCCACTGACCGGGGCAGTGGCTCAGTGACTGCCTCACTTATCATGGAATCTAAAGCTGATTTAATCAATGCATCCTTATTCCTTCAAGCTCTGGGCCTGCATGATTTGACTTGACAAGTTCTTCATCCTTTTTTTTTTCTTTTTTTTTGTGATTTTACGTCCCCTTCAGGATGCAGCTCCCCAGTTCCATGTGGGAATTGTCAGGTAGCATCTGGTGAAACGAAGCTGACAAGTGTATTCTGTCAGGTTTAGTAAATTAACATGAGGAAAAGTCAGGCTTTGGGATGGGTGATAGCATCTACAGGAGCATTTTCTGCCTTACAGAGCCAGGAAAGAAGCCCAGCCTGTCTCTGGCACAGCATCTGGCTTGAGGTGACAGATTTTACATTTTCCATAAGGGTTTTTTTTGGATTTGTTGCGCTCAAAAATTGATGAAATCAAAGGGAATGTCTGGGCTGTCCCAGCCATTATAGAAAAAACAGTGACTTTTATTACTGTGCTACAAAAATGCAAATTGTTCCGTGAAAAATTCCTATTTTGGTGCTGATTTATTGGATATCATCTATTTAATCCTCATGTACTGGGTATTCTGAGGAAGACTTTCAATAGAGTGCCTTCTGCAACAAAAAGCCTGCCTGTGTTGACATTTTAAGGATTTTTGTGGCCCACTCAGGACTATCTGCACACTGAAACCAATAAAAATCATGTTGCTGCTGGAGCTTGACCTCCTTTTACATCAGAGTACCTTGTGCCGAACAACTTTATGTCCTTCCCTGATAGTGATTTTAAGAAGATGCATAAAAACACCCCCAAAACTCTCTCTGGAGGTCCAGGAGTTGGAAATTCTTTTGACTTGTAGTCATGAGAGTGAAAAAAATATTTACTGAGATTGAGTTGGGGTTGGCATTTCTGGCTTGTTGTTTTTTGCTGCAGAACACTGTAAATCCAAACTGCTCCACGTTGTGGAGGGGGAAACAGCCTGGATGTAACATCATGCTGCTCATAACCAGGGCACTTTTAGCCTGTTTAATGCATTAAGTCCATTAAAGGCAAGTTCTGTGAGGGCAGTGTTTGATCTCTCCGTGGGATTCTGTACCCCAGCCTGCTTTTAAATGTGCTCAGCGCCACACACGGTGTTTTAAGGACGCGAAAAAGGCATTAACATCTGAAATCACCACGGAAAGGGGAAAACACAAGGGTGCCATTCTGATTTTTAGCCTTTGCACGAGTGCTTGAGGTGAGTCCTGTCGCCTCCTGGTGCTGTGGGGAGCCAGGAGAGAACATTCTCCTCCGTGAATGCACTTTGCATTCACCTGGAGGGCCCAGAGATTGTTTTTTCCCTTCTTTTCCCTGGCATTAGGCATGCCCAGTTGGCACTGATGCAGTTTGCCAGTTCCACAAGAGTCTTTGTAGTGCTGGCCCATGTCACAGGTCTGAGTAATGACATCACAACTGAACATACCCCTGGCACACACGTTTAGGGATGTTGGGTATCAGCCCAGCCAGGTAAGATGTGTTCGCTCATCAAGCAAAGAATCCTTCATGTCAGCCCAAATCTGAGCTTCTCTCATGTCTAAACAAAACTGTTGATTTCGATGATTTTCAAATAATTACCTTCTGGAGCGTTTTCAGCTTTACAAATATTGCTTGGCTCTGAGATTAGCCTGAGATGCTGGCAGATCTTGTCAGGTGCAACCCTGAATAATTGCAAACCAGGGTGATCAGTCATTATATCAACCCCTTTCAGTGCAATGCACAGGGAAACGATGCTGGGAAAAGGCACTTCTGCTGATATTTGGCAGAGATCTGGAACGGTTCAGTGTGCTCCTGGAGACAAGCTTGCTTGGGCATCTGATGTGTGCAAGAAGCCACTGACAGCTGCATGAAGTGTCAGAGGCCTGTCACAAGTGAAAATGTTTGTTACCACCAGCAGGAGATCCAATTTTTGTATTTACTCCCTGCACGAGGAAAAGGCACGGGGCAGAAATCCATGAAATGTTTTCCCTTGCTGGTCTTAAGAATGAAAAAAATATTTAAGAGCCGTGGCCTGTGTGATCTCTGCTTGCTGTTCTAGAGCGGGCAATGACCTTCTAATGCCACAACACCAGGAAATGTCCTTGCACATCTTATAAGGAATGATTTTCCTGTTTGCTTTGTTTATTATTATAGCTAAGAACATATTCTTGCATCTGCTTTCCAGTCTTTTCAAATCTTCCCTCTTAGTCTCAGTTTTGGAATGAATATACATAGTTTTGCTTTCAGCNGATTTTTTGTGATGAGAGTCACAACTGAAATAGGCACAGTGCACTGACAGCTGTGAGTCAAGCCAGGGAGGGTGGCTTTAGCTGAGGAAAGGTGATTTGGTCTTTATTTCCAGCTCACATGTTCCCATTGTGCAGAACACACAGAACTGATACTTATTTTTTGTTAAATTTCTCTAATGCAGAATGCTCAGCCATAGCTGGGATTTGACCTAAGAACAATTTGCTATGAACTCAACAATTCAAGAGCTCTCTTAAGCTTAACAAGGGAAATTGGGAACCTTGAACCACCCAAGATAATGTGTAAAATAGCGCTTGGAATTGATGAGTAAAATAGTGCTTTGAATATCCCTTTGATGAGTTCATATAACTTGGATCACTTAAGGTGTGCACTCCACTTATTGAGAGAAATGCCACACACCAGAGCTGCAGAGCAAGAGCAAAGCCTACACCTTCAAAGAATGGTTGTATTAAACCAAATTACTGCTTTAAAAAGGATGCCTGTATCTGCCCGAGGGGCTTTCCATCCCACTGTTACCATGGCTGCTGCCCTGTTCCAGCACAGTGCCACTGCACAGCCCTTGAGGCACAGATGAAGTGTTTGGGGACATCTGTTTGTATGTTTTAGCACACTCAGAAAGAGCAGAAAGTGTTAATTTGTGAAGCAAACTGGTTGGTTGGAGCAGAAAAACCAATTCCATGTCCTGTTCCTCCATGCTTGTATCCTTTTATCTCATATTGGTTTGGCTGCATGTTGTTAATATGGAACCAAACAGAATCCTGGAATTATTTAGTTTGGAAAAGGCCTCCCAGGCCATGGAGTCCAAACTGAATCTGATGCCCACCTTGTCCCCAGCGCAGAGCACTCAGTGCCACCTCCAGCCCTTCCTTGGACACCTCCAGCCATGGGCACTCCAAACCTCCCTGGGCAGCCCCTGCCAAGGCCTCAGCACCCTTTCCATGCACAAATTCCTGCTGCTGTCCAAGCTGAGCCTCCCCTGGCACAGCTTGAGGCCCTTTCCCCTTGTCCTGTCCCTGTTCCCTGGCAGCAGAGCCCGACCCCCCCTGGCTGTCCCCTCCTGTCAGGGACTTGTGCAGAGCCACAAGGTCCCCCCTGAGCCTCCTTTTCTCCAGGCTGAGCCCCTTTCCCAGCTCCCTCAGCCTCTCCTGGGGCTCCAGCTCCATTTCCCAGCTCCCTCAGCTGCTCCTCTCAGGACTGACTCTCTAAAAAACATATCCTACATTCCATCATGTGGAACTCCCTGCCTGCTTTACACAAGCTGCTTTCACATTAGAGCAGTTGTGCTTGTGCAGGTCTCGTTTTTGTTATGTAGGTCAGGTATAAATTGACGTAAATGTATAGAAAATGAGAGCTAGTAAGGCTGCATATTTTACAGACCTGCCAGTATCAACAGATCAAACCTGTGTAAGCAGATTTCTTACTTTGGTTTTTGTGACTGTAAAAGGTTCAAATACATCTTCATCTTCCAGCACCTGGCAGCAGCACTCCCTGATCATGTGATAACTATTTTGCATTCATTTCCTGTGGCCTGGTAAAGGCCAACGTTATAAATGAGGCCGTAGATCCAGTTGGTAAAAAAAAAATGACCAATCGTTTATTGGAAACAAAATGGCTACTGGAACATCAAAAGGATCGGGCTAGTCCCGACCCCTTTGCAACAAGCCAGAGTTACAAAAATACGTATGGTACCGTATGGGCACTTCCCCCTTTGGCAACAACATCCCTCAGACAAAAGGCACTCCCTCAGCCTGTCAGTCCTTTTTATCCCCTTCTCTCTTCCACTGATTGGTCAGTTTTGGATCCTTGAGATGATTGGCTCGCATCCCAGGGTTCTATTGGTCTTTAGCGGGAGCTCCTCTGGACCAATCATTCTTTCCCGCCTTCGGATGATTGGTCAGTTGTGTCCACCAATCACTGACCCAGAGTGATGTCCTGGTTTGGAGCCTTCTGAAGGGGAAGGAAGATCCCTTCTTTCTTCTCTGTCTCTGGTGTCAGCCTTGCAAACACTCCAGCGCTCTTTAACTGTAACTCCTTACGCTCCTAACTATTCAGAACTTAGAGTAACAATTATACAAACTTGCAATTACAATCATACAAAACTTGTAGTAACAACTCACAAAGTTACAGGTGGGAAATGACACTTAGGAGATGCATAAACATTTGTGACAGACACGTACAAAGTTGCAAATGAAAATGAAGCTTATAAGACACATATCTATACGCTTATACCTAAAACGTCTAACTTTAAACGTTTATAACGCCAATAATGAATCAGATATGGGCAGGACTTTGTGAGCGCTCATTGCCCAGGATCAGTCAGATGTTGCTCCCTGGGCCTGAGCTCACTGCTGTGATGTTCTCCAGGAGCTCCGCTGTGTTCAGGGAGGTGGCTGGAGGCAGGAGGTGCTGCTTGGTTTGGGAAGAGTGTGGGCAGAGCTGGACCTTCTGTGACTGCTGTGGGTGAGGTTTTGGACAGGGCAGCGCTTGGTCAGCAGCACTGGCTTTGTAGGCAGGGTGGGGTTTGCTGTTGTTATCCTCAGGATCCTCATTTGGTGTTATTTGGGGTTATTTTGGGGTGTGTGATGTAAAGCCTCAGACCGTTCTCAGGTGTTTTGTGAATATGGGCACAGGTTTCTCACATTCAATGGCTGGAACTTGGATGTAAAGAGGTGATCAGAGGGATGGAGCAGCTCTGCTGGGAGGAAGTGTTGGGAGAGGTGGGATTGTTCAGCCTGGAGAGGAGAAGCTTTGGGGTGACCCAATTGTGACCTTCCAGTGCCTGAAGGAGCTACAGGAAACATGGAGAGTTTGTTTCCATGGGACTGAAATGACAGGACACAGGGAATGGTTTCCCACTGCCAGAGGGCAGGACTGGATGGGATATTGGGCAGGAATTGTTCCCTGGCAGAGTGGGCAGGCCCTGGCAGAGGGTGCCCAGAGCAGCTGTGGCTGCCCCTGGATCCCTGGCAGTGTCCAAGGCCAGGCTGGATTCGGCTCAGAGCATCCTGGGATAGTGGAAGGTGTCTCTGCCTGTGGCAGAGGGCGAAAGAAGATGAATTTTAAAGTTTCCTTCCAGCCAAAACCATTGTGTAATTCTGTGAAGAGTTGTTCTATCCATCTAAATATGAATTACTGGCATTAAAGAAAAAAATATTTTCCTCCTATTTGGAAATGACGTGACGGTGTCCTCTGGTGGCCTGACAGCCAGAGTTCTGCTGCATCTGCTGCTTGCTCAGCTTTTTATTTTTTACTTTTCCATTTCAATTAGAAGGAATTTTGGCATAGTTGCAAACAAAGGACTGTACTTCAATCGCTAGCAGGAATTTATGGAATAATGTTATCGTATGTGTATATATCTTCTGCAGTAGCCTAAATATTGATATGAGGGGCAGGGACAAATTTCTTCAGGGCATTTCATACATACATATATATATATACATTTATATTTATTGTACACCTTTGGTGCACCTGTACAGGTGGAGCTTCAAGGAAATCCCTGAGATTGAAGCCAGGAATTTTTGAGAAACTTATTACATAATAGAGCATTAAAGGATCAAGGTAAAACTTTCTGGCACTATTAATCTATTATGTGGAGTGGAGATTTATTTTTTTCCCCCTTTATTTGTTTGTGTAGACAGAACTTCAAGCCAGAGTCTGCTCTCCAAGAGCCCGTGACCTCTAGTGCTCAGTTTTAGGTCCCAAAATTTAATGCATTTTGACCCAAGCATGGCTTCATCTCCCAAGATCAAGGAATTTCAACTGATTCTCTGCACCAGGGTATAAACGTCTGCTTCCCAAAAGGAATGCTACTTGGAATATTAATAGCAGAATTCAGTTAATCCAGAAACCAAGGAAGACAGAAAGTTGGCTTTCAAGCTCCTCATGGTGCAGATTTTGAGTCTTTCATTTTGGCAAGTGCTTTTCTTTCAAACTCTGAGGGAAAAGGTTTGTGAGGTTTTTGTTTGCTTTGAGACTGCATTTTTGGAGCCTAAAAAACTTAATAAAAAGTTCAGTGGGCACTCCAGATGCTTGAGGTTTCTGCACATCAGAGCAAGTCCTGGATAAACGTGCAAAAAAACCAAATGGTGGGTGAATTTCCATGGAATCCCAGAATTGTTTGGATTGGAAAGGACCTTAAAAATCATCGCGTTCCACACCCTTGCCATGGGTAGGAACATGTCCCACTGTCCCAGGGAGCTCCAAGCCCCAGTGTCCCAAAGTTTGGCCACTTCGCTTTTAACCCCCTGAATGCTGAGCTGTTTTTCAACTTATAGGGAAAACCTCCAAGTTGAAGTGCTGGAATTGAGGAAACTCTCATAGCTCTTGTCTGGGATATTTTCTGGCCCTGGCAGTTGTCAATGACTGCATAAATCCTGGAAGGGAATTTTGACAAATGGACAGAGAAATGGTTTTCTCACAGAGGCCCCGACTCCCGTTTCCACCTTAGAAAATGTTGCCTTGAATTTTTGGTTCCAAAGTGAAATTGTTGAGGAATATTGTGTTAGTCATGGCATTTTCTGAGCTAGAGTCTGACCCAGACCTGGGCGTGTGCAGTTGTAGTTTGGGTATTTCAACACCTTGATTTTTCTGTCCAAAAATAGAAAATATCTGCTGAGAAAACCTTGCTTACAGAGTCTGATTTATGAGCCTTCTGAAGATCTATTTACTTGGCTAAGGAAATGTGCCAATTAGCTGGGGCGGCACAAAGTAGTTTGAAGCTATAATTAACAAAACAAATCAGACACTCCGGTGGTTCTTATCTTTCTTCTAAATCATTAGCACACTTTCCCTGTGGTTAGAAAGGTCAACTCTGGACCCACATTCCCTATTTGGCCGTTTAAAATATAGTGAAAATGCTGGAATGTGATGCCAAGGATCAGGAAACTGAGGATCTGTATGGAATTTTGTTTGTCTCTCAATCTCATCCTTCAAAGGTCATCTTCAGGTAGTGATTCTTCCACCGTTTCCTCCTTGATTTTTGTTGTAGCTCATCCTTTCAGTTTGGCAGAGACAGGGAGTGAATCTTTGGTAGGGACACCGATTTCTCCACACTAATCCACCCCTTCCTCTTCCTGCATCACGTCACTTTGTTCTCACCAGTTCCTCCATCGTTTCTGTTGGATTTCTGTTCAATATCTTGCTTGTGCGTATCCAAGTGTGGAGAAAAGGCCTGTGAGGTTTTGTCCAGGTGTGGTGCCACCCACCAGCTCTGGGATATGGGGGCAGGTGACAGAGGACAGGATCCCTGGGTTTTGTGTGCCATCTGCTCCCTCCTTTGCCAGCTGGATAAACAACTTCCCACCTGCTCCGTGCCACCAGTGCCGTGCAAAACAAGGGGGTGGGAGACAGAGCCCTGCTCTGTCTGAGGGAGGAATTGGGATTTGTTTCAAGGGAATACATCCTGACATCATAAATACAGGGAAAACACAGCACCGTGGATGGATTGTAATCAAAGGAATGGTTAATCAAAGTAATAAAGTTCCCAAATTCCAGAATAAAGGCAACATAGTTCAGATAACAGATTATGGATATGTAATGATCAGGGAATAATCAGAATCCCAGAAGGGTTTGGGTTGGAAGGGACCTTAAAGCTCATCCAGGGACACCTTCCACTGTCCCAGGCTGCTCCAAGCCCCAAAGTCCAACGTGGCCTTGGACACCTCCAGGGATCCAGGGGCAGCCACAGCTGCTCTGGGCACCCTGTGCCAGGGCCTGCCCACCCTGCCAGGGAACAATTCCTTCCCAATATCCCATCCAGCCCTGCCCTCTGGCAGTGGGAAGCCGTTTCCTGTGTCCTGTCCCTCCCTTGGAAACAGTCTGTCTCCATCATGTATTGCTTAGATTTCCTGGAAATTCATCTGAGAAGGTTTCCCATGTCTCGGCACTAATAATGGGAGAATTTTTAAATTTCCTGTGTAGAACCTCCTAAACAGCAGAGTAATGTTTATTTGTTACTTTGAAGTGATTCCAAACACAGCCTGGAGGTACCAAGGTGAAAATTAATTTGGTGAATAACTCTACATTATTGCAGACCCTCCAAAGTTAATCATGGTTAGCAAAGAACCTAAACATTCCTGCTGTCACCTGACTAATTGGCTTTCGACATCGAGATATTTTAGAAGATGACTTGTTCTGTCCAGCCAACATAAAGATTCTGTGCCAAAAATAGCCTGCACTTCAAATGGAAAGTAATTAAACAATCAATGTGTGGTCCAGAAATGTCTCATGTTTTATTTTTAATCTTGCAAATGATTCATAGGAACAGCAGAATTGCTTCAAGAGACATTCTGTGGTGTGAACTCCACGACTCAAGGCAGTGCCTGCAAACATGGGGAGAGAAATGCACTGAGAAATCAGCTGCACTTCTTCAGGGGCTGAAAAAGATAAACCTGCAAGATAAATTAATGTACAAAATAAAATCATCAGTGGTTTTGAGGCTGCAGCTACATCAAACTGTTTTAAATTCTTTCCTGAATGTTGGAACTTGGATTGAACACATGTGTGCAGGCCATTCAAAAGTTTGATTTTTATTAGTGAAAGTTTTGGTGTTTAATTAATTAGCACTGTTTTTCAAATGGCTTGGGTGGTTTTGTTTTTTGGTTTTTGTTTGGTTTTTTTTTTTTTTTTCTTGGGGTGGTAATAGTCAAGTAAAACACATTTTGGAGTTTTTTATTAATTTGAAATTTGAAGGGAGACCCCCTGATTGGACGGTTTTCTCCCTATTAGGGAAAACCTTTTAAAGTTTCACTCCTGCGAGTGTCAGTTTGGGAGTTTTTTTAGTATTTATCTCTCCTGTTTTGGCCGTGTTCTTCATTGCTGCTGCTTTTCAAAGAAATGTAGCATGGCTTTTTCATGGAAAATGTACCATTAAATTGCAGATGTCATGGATGAGAGCACTGTAACAGGCAAGAAAAGAGATTTGACATGCAAATATGTCAGGATCTAATTCCATTCTTGCTGAAGTCAATGGGAATTGTAAAATTGACTTCAAATTGGGATGGGAGCAAACGCACAAAGCCGAGGTTAAAAATGAAAAGACTTTGCTGCTTAATCAGAGATGCTTCTTATTGTCCTGGACCCACTCGGATTGCAAAGTAGCACTGCTTAAAAGTGCCTGGGTTTAATTATTTGTTTAATGATGTTCATGCAGCCTTGCAGAGGAGTCTGTTCACAGGCACAGAGGTTGGTCCTGCTGAGTGCTCTCCAGTGCCCCTGTGATTACATGGACAACATCAGGCTGGTAATGGGGCTCCCAGTCCTTTGTTTGGCCACTCGGGGCCTTTGATCAGCTCCAAGAGGAGCAGAACATGGGGATGGATCAGTGGTTTCCTTGGGAATCTCCTTGGGATTGCTTCCTGAAAATCCTTTGGGCTCACGGCTCTGTCAAGCGAAGTGGTGACACTTTTTTTTTAAGGTTGATTTTTTTTTTCCTTGATGCCTTGTTTTCTAGCGTGTGCTTGGATCACTACACAGAGTGTGAAGACAGAGGGGTTTCTCTCCAGTGTTGTACCTTGCTTGGTTCATTTTAGAATGTTTTAAAATTGGTTTCACCTGAGCGTGTACAAGTTGGAAGTTGGAACACTCTGGATGCAGAATGCCCTGGTTGGGAAAAGGGTGCTATAAAAGCTTAAGAAGCAGCAGCAATAAAAAAAATGGAGGTTTTCATTGGAGAGTGGAGGGCTTTAAGGAAGCTCTGTTCAAGTCTAGCGCAGTGTTGGGATTTAGATCTTGGTGATGGTGATGCCTTAAGTTTGAGTTTTTCACATTCTGTGCTGCCCAGGGCTGTAGTTCTGAGCTCACATTCAGTGTCACTCAGCTCTGCACAGAGTAGGGAGACAAAACAAATCCTTTTCCTGCTGAGGACCAAGGCACATTGAGTACAAGTCTCAGGCCCAAAAACAAGGGTGGCTGAAGAAAGGAAACAAGAAAGGATGGGACCTCACAACCTGAAGCTGTAATTGGGCAATTAAACCCCAATATGCAAATGGACCAAAACTTATGAAATTGTGAGACCTTGTGACCAGTTGTCCATTTTGTGACCATTTTGGGTCCACCTTGGGTGTAACCCTGGTCAGGCCTGTCCTGCCTAGAGGCCTTTCAATAAATATCTATTTATACTCCAGCTCTGCCTAGTCTCTGTTCCAGGTCAGCCTTCCCAAGGCATCAATGGCACAAAGCACTTTTCCTCGTGGAGGGCCCTGGGGTGGAGTGAGGGGATGAGGATTTGGGGATAAATCCTCCTGGACCGTGCAAGGCCCTGCACGTGCAAAGCAATGACATTGCTCTTTTACAGGTGCTGAGGTGCTACTGAAGCTTTTTATTGTGAAATCCTCACATGGACACCCCTGCAGGTCCTAAACCTGCCGTGTATTTACAGCCAGGAAACTCAAGCACTGCCCTTAAAGCACTGAGAGAAGGTGCAGCCCTCCTTTGGAAGAGCTGAGATTTACCTCTGAGACCCAAGATTTACACTCTGCCTCTGCTTTCCACCTCCTCTGCTCCTTAACAGGCCTTTCATTAAACTCTCAACAGCCTCATATATCCTCTGCTTTCCTGGGAAGGCACAGAGTCTCCTGAAACTCTCTGCTCTTTAGGATGTCTGCACTGTCAGGAGCTGCAGCTCCCTTGGAATTATATTTGTAAGACACGTGGTGTGGTTAAGTTTCTCTAACTTTTGTCTGTAATTGCATTAAGTAAGAGCCATATTTTAATTTGCTTTCAAAAATTATTTCTTTAAGTGTAGGGTTTTCTCTGAAAATGACTGAGGAGGAGGGAGGAATATTAGTATGGGGTTAGTTACAAGATTACAAATGAGGATTTGTTGAGTTACACCTTTACCAGACCTTGCTTCAAATGGTTTTGGCAAATTACAGTTGCCTGAGGGGGGAAATAAATAAGATTGCCTTTATAAAATCTTTATGGACACTTGGAATTATCCCCCAAGTGTGTTTGGAATTCCTATTTCACAATGTTTGCTAAAACAGATAAAATTTTCAGATTCAGATTGTTGCCACAAAGTATTAAAACGCACTCTTGAAAGAATAGAGGAGAAAGAAACTTTTGATGGGATCTCAAACAGCATTTTTGAATGTCACTGATGATCAAGAACATGATAACACTGAGTTTTTCATTTTGACATTATGAGAATTTCTCTGGCTTTTTTTATACCAAAGTGAAAAGAGATTTGACTGAGCCTTGAGAAGTGTCACATGCAATTCAGTGATATTTTTGTACTTGTCCCTTCAAATTGCTTCCCTCCTTTGTTCCTGTCTGAAGGAGGGAGGCACATCTGCAACAGGTTCCCTGTGTGAGGGAAGAGCCTCTGTTTGCTCTCCCCAGCCCCATCAAGTGTCTGTGGGTTCAGGGTTAGCTCTGTGGCTGCTCTCAAGTGAGTTTTTGCAGTACAAATCGTTCCATTCCTCCTCCAAGAAGTCACTGACAAAAGCTCATTCTTGTCTAAGTTTTGATTGTTGCTGTCAATAATAAATGCTTTGGGGGAGAGTGAAAGAAAAGATAAAAATTAATAGCAAACCAACAGGAAGGATTTTTTTTCAGTATGAGCAGAAGCAGAACTTTCCAGAGCACTTCATTTCCTATCAAAACCCCTCTGTGACACAAACAAGGAGCTCTGGCTCCTCGATATTACCTGGGGCTATTCCCTCAGGGCATCACCTCTTGTGCTCCTAGGAACTTCTTGGCTCCAACAAACTGTGCCAGACCCCTGACTCAGCTGGTCTTTTCTCCACTGTATTCTCAGACCATTCCATGCACCTCCAACATTTCCAGAGCTCCCCACCTTTTCCTGTAGTTGAAGCGAGTAAGTAAAAATACTTTGTGGTGATTTTTTCCTTTTTTCTTTTTCCATTATTTTGCTATGGTAACAACCTGGCATTCCCAGGTTATGGGGATTTTCTTTCCCTTTTATTTTTTTTTTTCTTTTTGCTTGAATATTTGTGAGATTTGGTTTCTATTTTTCTCCTCCCCATGGGAATTGTGAGGGGATACCAAAATACAAAAGGACTCCCAGAATCTCAGATGGGTTTGGATTGGAAAGACCTTAAAGCCCATCCAGTCCCACTCCTGCCATGGGCAGGGACACCTTCCATTGTCCCAGGTTGCTCCAAGCCCCAAAGTCCAGCCTGGCCTTGGACACTGCCAGGGATCCAAGGGCAGCCACAGCTGCTCTGGGCACCCTGTGCCAGGGCCTGCCCACCCTGCCAGGGAAGAATTGTTCCATATATTTCACCCAAATTTCCCCTCCAGCACTGGGAAGCCATTCCCTTTTTCCTGTCACTCCATCCCTTGTAAATTGTCTTCTCCATCAGTCCTTCAGGTACTGCAAGGCCGCAGTTTAGCCACCCCAAAACTTCTCTTCTCCAGGCTGAGCAAACATGAATGTTTCCAATCCAGGCTGTTTACTGAGGAGCTGGGAAGCCCACAGCAGTTTTTATTTAAAGCACAAGAAATCATTCCCAGCAGGTGGGGCAGATCTGGAAGGCATTGTGGGCTGCTGGCCATGGTGGAGCTGCACATGCAGGGATGTGTCCCAGTGTGCTGCTTGCAGAAGAAATCAGCCTAATTACTCTCCAAAACACAGCCAAGGATGTTTGAAGCATCTCCTAGTTTGACATCCGTGACGAGTTTTGAAAGAGAATTGCAGATAACGTCAAGGAACAAAAAACAACTTTGTGTTAATTTCTCTCTGCACATGTGGGGTGCATCTTTCCCCAGAGTCCTGTCACTGGTATTTAATTAATGTAAGGAGTCTGATGACTCCCTTGGTGCTGTATCCATGGCTGTGGATGGCTCCAGGGAGGAGCTCACCTGGGAGAAATTGTGCTCCCTCAATGCTGGTCCTGTTATCACTGACAACACAACACCTCTGGGGTTGTTTTTACCTTTTCTCGCCTTGTTGGCCACACAAATCTTTAATGCCCATGAAGATTTGGGGGATTTTTTTGTGTCCTGCTGTGGTTTTTTAGGCACTGTTATTATAAAAGGAAAAGTATGATATTAAGATATCCTTTTAATACAAAATCACAGGTCCAGAGGAAGCCACAAAGATGCTCTGGGGACTGGAGCACTGTCCTACAAAGTGAGGGAGAGCTGGGGTATTCAGATGGAGAAGAGAAATCCTGGAGAGACCACAGAGACCCTTCCAGTGCCTGAAGGAGGCCTGGAGGAACAGGGACTGTTTTTATGGGCACACAGAGACAGGTCAAGGGGCAATGGTTTTAAATTGGCAGAGGGCAGGGCTGGATGGGATATTGGGAAGGAATTGTTCCCTGGCAGGGTGGGCAGGCCCTGGCACAGGGTGCCCAGAGCAGCTGTGGCTGCCCCTGGATCCCTGGCAGTGTCCAAGGCCAGACTGGGCGAGGCTTGGAGCAGTGGAAGGTGTCCCTGCCCATGGCAGGGGTGGCACTGGATGTGCTTTAAGGTCCTTTCCAACCCAAACCAGTCTGGGATTCTGTATTTAAAATAAAAGTTATGTTTCCATTGATCAAGAGGTTGCTGTTGGACTGGCAGAGTAAAGTGCTCTGAAGAAAATGCAGGCAGGAGTTTTCACAACAATGGGACTTGGAAGTGAATTATTGTGTCTTCATCAAGACACTGTGACAATAAAACTGAATTTAGGTGCCCTTAATGATTCTTGAGTAAAATTAACTTCATTTTATACTCTTTGCATGTATGTAACAGCTCCTTCACACATCTTAGATGTGCTCCTTGTGATTTGAGTTTTGGACTTCATGGTCTTGGAGAACTTTTCAAACTTTAAGGTTTCTGTTCTGTGATTTGGAGGTGCTCTGCTTCAGTTTTAATGGGGTCTGTGGTTTGTTTGTGTTTGTTTTGACCCAATGGGGCAGCCCCAGCTTTTCTGGGCAAGGCCTGTGCCTGTGCCAGCCCCTCCCCATCCTCACAGGGAATAATTTCATTTTAATATCCAATGTATCCCTGTTCCCTATCAGTTTGAGACCGTTCTCCCCTGTCCTGTCACTCCATCCCTTGTAAATAGTCTCTCTGCATCCTTGTAGAGTCCCATCCCTCCTCCTGTCCCCACAGTGCTGCCTTTGGGGCTGGTTAAGGCTCCAAAATTCCCATTTCTTCAGACAGATTTGGCTGATGGACACAGATGGACAGGGACAGAGAGCTCTGGGTGGGCTGGGGGCAGCAGGAGCCTGGTCCTTCTGCCCCTGGGGTTGAGAGGGGTCTTGTTTGGCCCCAGGGTGACCCAGAGGCATCAAACTGAGCTGGTTTCAGCTTTTACCTTTTCCTGCAGGTCTCAGATGTGTTTCCCTGCAGGAGGGGTGGTCAGGCATTGGAAGGGCTGCAGTCACCACCTGCATGTGGCACTTCATGCCCTGGTCCGTGTGACAAGGTGGTGTTGGGTGTCAGGTTGGGCTTGGTGGGCTCCAAGTGGATTCTGTGGCTCTGTGGCAGCACCTGTGCACGGCCATTCCCATGGGATCATTCCTCAGGACAGTCTCAGTGCCACTTTCAGGAGGGTTGTCCAAAGCACAGATCACCCAGTGAGGGAAAACATCATCATTTCTCCCAAGCTCTTCCCAAATTCCTGGGATTTCAGGAAGTGCAGCATTCCTTCAGGCAGTGATATTGATGTTCAGGGAGCTGTGCTCCCTCCAAAAGCTCCCTGTGTGTGTGTTTTGTGTGCCTGACCTTTCAGCAATGGCAAATAGAACAATGCTTTTTTTTATATATAAAACACATTTGTCTTCCAGTCCTTGACCTGGGCTCAGTAAATGAAAACATAGCAGAACTGAATCCCCACAGGATCAGGAGAGGGGCAGTGCAAGAGAAAGGGAAAATAAAGAAAAATGTACTGGCACCTGTGCTAAAGAACAGCAGAGCTGAAGGCACTCTGCGGCTGTAAAATCACACTTCTTACCAATTATTCCTCATCCCTGGTGGACAGAGGGTGCTCCCCATCCCACTGTGACTGTGTGAGACACCACACTTCCCTGAGTGGTTTCAACTTGGGATATTCACGTGTCCCAGGAACAATTTCTACGCCATTTCTTTTGCTATGAACCCTCCTAAGGTAGCGTTTTGCCTCTGCAGAGAGGGAGCAATAATCCTCCTTTCCCTTTCCTTCATGAGAAACCTCCTGTGGTAAGAGCTTTAACGAGAGCTCATAAAAGGCTCCCTTTCTTTCAGTGACTCCCTCCAGGAATCTTCCATCGATTATTCTGTAGACAAAAGAGGGAACTAAAGAGTTGCCATGCAAGAATATTGTACAGCATGAGGCGACTAAAGGGAGATCCTGACTGCAGTTTTATTGGGGTGGGAGTGGGGCTTGGCTCTTCAGATACTTCACATCAGGAAGTGCAGTTGATAAATTCAGGGGTACCTATGTGAAAATAGAAAATCAGCTGCCAATCTGAAGCCCAGCGATTATTTCATTTCTGACATTGATGTTGCTTAAAATTGCTTGAGTGGTTTAATAGCAAAAGGGGTTTTTTTATTCTGGAGGATAATTCATTAAGCACAGTCAGTGTTTGATAAAATCGTGTTGGTTTTGCTGGAAAGAATAATCCAGTGTTTCTGACAGAGAGGAATCTTTTCTGTGCAGGACGCCGTGTTCAGGTGAGGAATCTGGAAAAAGAGCAGGAATATTCGAGATCCTTGGATGAGCCTGTTTGCTTCCCTGCTTCAAAGCAGGCACTGGCTGGTTAAAATGCAGTGATAGCAGAAAGGTTATGGGAAACTTTGGGGTCCTTGTCAGCTATTGACCGTTTGCCACCCTTTTTGCTGGGTTCTCTGTGAAATACATGCATTTATTAGCACCTATGCTTTTGGAAAGCTGCAATCTCTGTAACACGAACAGTTTGCACCTTGTGGGTTGTCACACCCACTTTAGGAGTGAGGGAGTAGTTCAGGATGCATCCAGCCTCTTTCCCTGCTAGGATAAAGAAAAATCAGTCTCATTTCTTTCATCATAAGTCTTGTGAAGAAATGAAAACTCTTGGCTGTTGGGGAATTTTGAGTCTCCATCTGAGGGACATCTTAACTTTGACTGTTACCCTTTGCGTAACTAATTCTTAAAGGTTCTGATGTTTTTTAAACAGAACATTTGTGTATTTTCCAAAGTTTTTAATGCACAGCAAAACAGAACAGGTGACCAAACACCTGGCCCCATGAAATCCACCCATGGCCAAACTGAAGGAGGAGGTTTCCTCTATTTCCTTTAAATCCTCTTCCATTCCCTTTTGCTTTCCTGAGCAGATTTTGCTTTATGAAGATGTCATCACAGTGGAGGTGCCTTCCCTGACAAAGGGCTGGGAGTTCTGCCTTTGAATCCCTTCAAGAAAAACAGGGAACTGATTCCTCCTTGCACTTTGTGGCTGGGAGCTCTGATATTCTGACTTTGAGCTCTGATATTCTGATACCTCAGGAGCAGCTCTGTTTTAGGAGAAATTATCAAACTCTTGTGCTCTTCCTGGAGAGCCTGACTTGTGCTCCACAGCCATCTTTCTAAAGGAGCATTGATCATCTCGAGGGCACACAGGGCTGTCAGTTTTTGCTTTTCCAGGGCCTGTGTGTGGGTGCTGAGCAGTTTGTGTGCCCAGGCAGGGGAATTGATGGAGCTGTGGGCAGCGGAAGGAGTCAGGAATCAAATCACATCCTGATGAAACAGAGGTGTGGGCTCTGCCTGCCTCTGGAAGGAGAATTCAGGTTTTCCTCCCTCCTCCTACTGCTGCTGGCCACCTGAGCCTTAATAGTGTGGTTTACAAACAGGAGCATTTTCATTCTTTGCTCCTGGCAAGTTGCAGTGTTTTGCAACTGGGAACATCTGTGGACAAGGCTTTCAGGTGACTTTAAATGTCCCTGGCTGGGGAGAATGAGCACTTCATCAGGCATAACTAAGGCTGGCTCATTTTTACAGTGGGCAGGCAGGGGGAAATCAGGGCTGCCTGAAGCCTCCCTGTCAGGGTTAAGCACAGAACACAGACATCTTGTTTTTCCCTTTAGCTCAGCTTTGGCTTTTGTGGCCTCTGAGTGTACCTGATTAGAATATATCTCAATGAGCTCATATTTGTTCTTTTTGTTTTAGAAGAAAACATTTGTAAGCACAAGCACTTAAGCTATTTTATGCTATTCCTAAATTTAATCACAGGTGCCATGAGGGTATTTAGTGATCTCCTTGAAAACAGGAATGGTGTAATTTAGGGACTCTCTGTTGAGAATGAAACGAACCATGGAGTGCAGACTGTGAAGAAACAGCAATCCCTCCTGTTTTCAGGGTGTGGAGATGCTGTAATAGGTCCCTTCAGTGCAGCAGTGACTGCAGGAGAGCGCTGGCACTTCATCCTCTGAACAGGCTTCCCTGGAAAACTAATGGAGGGGGAGAAGGGCTGCTTGCACCATTTGTTCCTTTCCAGGCAATTTTTCTTTGGGTTGGTTTAGTGTCAGGCTTTGGCAGCTTTGGTAAAGGCTGTGTTTAGTTGTACATTGATAATCTGCTCTAGGAAAACACCTTTCCTGGCTTCAATCTTTCCCGTGGCATCAGGACCCTGCATTCCAGCTGCACAACTCCTGTATTTCCCCAAGGTGAGCCTTTGACAACTTTATTCCAGCTTCTGATTTGCATGGCTTGATTTGCTTGGCTTCAAAGTGGAGAGAGGCTTTTAACAGAGTCCCGAATCCTGATTTGTGCCTGGTGTTCCTGCAGCTGGGTGCATCCATTTGAACCTCTTCAAGGTGAAGTGACACAGGAGAGGCAGCTTGAAGTGCATTTGTGACCACAGGATCCCAGAATGTTTTAAAGCCCTTTAAGGTTAATGGACCTTAAAGCCCATCCCATTCCAACCCCTGCCACGGGGCTGAATCCCTTGGATTCATAGACAGCCAGTCAAACTTGGCTTTAGTTGTCTATCCTATATTTTTTAAAGGATAAATCAGCCACAAACTATTTTTCCCAAGCAAGCCCAAGTGGGACTTTGTTCACTGGCAGCTTTCCATCCACATTATACTGATGATTTGAAAGCAGGGCTGAAACCAGGTGTTAAATTGACCCTGCCTGGAAAAAAAAAACCACCTGCACATTATTCTGTTCAAGTGGCCAAACAGTGCTGATGCAACAGATCCCAGCATCGACCACAGCAGCAGCTGGCATTGAGAGCACACTCCCTGCATCCCCTATTTGAAAGTTCAGCAGGTCATTATGGAAATTTGAGATGGTTAAGCTGAGTCACCGTTTGAAAAAGGATCTGTGTAATTCCAGCCATGCTCCAAACAGAAATGACTGCAGGTTTAGAATTAGGTGATTATTATTTCAACTTAGCTCGACTTGTTTGTGGCCATTCTATTATTGAGACGGCATTGCTTAAAGTTAATCCTGTGAATACGTTTTAAAAATTAGACTTGGTGAGTACTGAAGTAAAAGTTCTCACCCTGATGACCTTGGAATTTTGCTGGATGTTGGTGTCTCGTGGCCTCTCTGCACAGGCAATGCCATTTACTCACTCTCTGTGGTGCTTTCATTATCACTATGTAGGAACACCCAGCCTAAAACCCTGGTTAATACTAAAGCAAGTTTAATTCAACGAATTTCTTCCTTTTATTTGAAAAATCAGGAGATTCCAGAATCACAACTTGTTCTCATGGTACGATTATATTTGCCCAGCTGACGAGGGAAATCCAGGTGTTTTGATACATTTGTGTGGTTCTCTGACAAAATCAGAGCGGGAAAAATGAAGATTCTATTATTTTAATTGTCTGCTTTTAGAAGGGGTTCTTACTGTCAGCAGGGCTGAGAGACCACGGGGAGATTCCATTATTTGGGCTACAGGAGTCACTTTGTCAGCAAACCAGTCAGCTCCTGATAAAATATATCTTTCATGTTAATATTTCACAAGCCATTGCTTTTACACCCACTAATTTATAGTAGAGGTTTGTAAGATTGAGATTTGGAATAATAGTATATATATTTTTTTTAATAGCATTCAAAGAAAATGTCATTCCCGGAGGCTCTAAAAGCTGCAGAAGGGGTGGGTGCCTCAGTCCTCACTGCCAAGAGTAGAACAGAGCTGTTGGCATTTTGTTGAGTAACTGGAAAATTCTGGGAGTGACCTCTTGGATGGGTGGAGGTGACACGGATATGTGGAGTTTCTCTCACCTGATGATTTTCAGCCCTTTAAGAAGCTGGTAATAGACTGATGTTGCATTCTCGAGGAGGAGAGAACTATCAGAAAACAGGATTTTTTCATGATTTTGCCTCCTGTTAGGGTATTTCTTGTGGGCTGGTGGTTCAGTCAGAGCTTTACTGGGGTCTCTGATACCATCTCTGCTTCTTTCCTCATCAAGTCATCAACCTTTACTTCGGCCTCCTCTTTATGTGTCTTCTTTTACTGATAGCTTGAGTCACAAGAAGAAAAAGAAGATACATTTTGGCAGCTTTGGCCCTGCTAAACGTGTATTGCTCTCAGTTTTGAAGAAGGATGGCCTTGGTGGGAGGAAAAAAGCAGTAGAGCTCTCCAGTAGTGCTGCCACCTTGTTTTGTGACCCTGATTTCAGCTTGTCCAAACTCTCTGGGTGTCGTGAATTCGAGAGTTAAATCATATCCCAACTCAAAATTCATGTGGAGCGTGCAGGCACAGCTCCTCCAGAGGGGAAGCCCTGGAGTGGTTCTCAGAGGTGTAACACACAACTGGGGCTCTGCTCCATGCAAGGAGAAAGATCCACAAGCAAGTATGTTGTGTGGAGGAAGTAAGGCAGAGTTTAGCATGATAAAAGGCAATTGGAGTCATGGTGGAAGTGATTAGAATTTCATGACTGAGCGGTTAGCTGCAAAAAGTGGTAAATAAGTGAAATCTCCAAATGCAAACTGCTATGCTAACGTGGAGAGGCAGCTGTTGTTCCAGATGCCTCAAACAGCTTAACAGGGAACAGCTTTTCATCACCTGATCATTGCTATTGTTTGCAGAGCTCTCATGTCCCACCGAGAGCATCGAATCCAAAGCCAGGATGCTCTGGGAACAGCTGATTGGTTTTCCAGATGAGCACAACCCAAGGAGCAGAGCACTAATTTAGAGAATCCAGCGAGTTTTCCACGGGAACTTTCAGAAACAATTCCAAAACTGTTCAGGGAACAGCCAGGTTTAGAGCGCCCCTTTGTGGGACTGATTTAAGGAACCTGGTGAGAGCTGTAGATCCTGAGACGACAGGAATTAGACTCCAAGCCTTTGGGAAGAACAACTAGCAGGAGATTTTTGGGTTCTCTCCTTCCAGTGAGGTGGTTGTACCCCTGGGCACTGCCACCCTCTCAGAGGGCTCTGCCAGCACCAGGTTGGAGCTAATTGGGAGAAAAGGTGTGAATTCAAGGCTGAAAGAAAAGTTGTATAGAATAAAAGCCGTAGGAGGTAAAAAGACCTTGTTCACCCCAGTGAGAGACAGAAGACATCACTTCTGGATTCTTCTTAAAAGGGGTTGCTTGGATCTGCTTCCAGGGTTTTGGTTGGTTGAGGTCACCCCAGCAGGGAAAGGTTGGGTTACTACTGGTAGCTTCTGTAATCCAGTGCAGAGATAGGTAAAAAGGTAATGTAGCTGTAGTATAATTTTTGTTATAAATACGGTGAGCCAAATCATAATAAAAAATAAAAACATAAAATTTATTTTCGCGTTACAGCGAGTACGGAAATAGATAAAAACCAAAGCCACAATAAAGAACAAATTTGATAGAATTGGGGGTGAAACGTGGGACCGGTCTGCACCGTGTCTCCCCTTCATTCGCCCCAGAGTACCAACACCAAGGTCCAGTTTTTATACTCTTTATTTTCCCTGGGGCAGGGTTTTCCTTTGTCCAGTTGTTCGGGTGTTGGTATTCACTGGCCCCTTTTGGGATTCTTATTTTTCCGAGTGGGCTTAAGAAGAAACAAAATGGTGTCTGGGTGTTGGCTGTAGATCATATTCAGGTTCCGAGTGGGGTTTTTCAGGCAAACAGAGGAGGATGTTCATTGCAGAGTCAATTCCATCTCTGGGGAGATGTTTGGACCATCAAGCATGCTGGTTCAGCCCAGCCACTCTCATTCAAGTGATGATGGCTCCCAATCTTCCCCCCAGCTCGGCCCCTCTCTCCTGTGGCTTTCGACAAATGTCTCTCTTCCTGCATGTAATTCCTTTATTTCTCCAGCACAAATTAATACGCATAGGTTATTAACAACATTTTCAATTTCCTTGTAATATTTGTTTTTCCTTTAAATGCTTCCAGTTCCAGCTCTGCGGTAGGATTGATACCCCGCATTCCTCCTCTGCTTGCCAGCCCCATACCCAGGTTTGTCTTGCGGAAATGCTTGTAAAACAACTCCGGGAGAAAAAGTATTTTAGAGGAAATGTTTTACTAGAATATCCTAAACACATCATTATGCCAGGGGAACTGTGGGAAAACTAGGGTGGAAGAGGATTAATACTGTCATTAATTGAAGAAGGATATAAACCTTAATTTTTCTTGTTAAACAATCTCAGTGTTTCAAAGTTTCTCCCACACACGCTGGTAAAGCGGGAGAATGACAATGATTGTTACAATAGCACAGTCATTAAGTTCTTAAAGTGTGTTTTATTTCATTTTAGATGCCTGAAACCAAGGAGAGAAACTCCAGGTTTCTATCAGGAAGTAGCTCCAGTGAAGGAGAAGCTACAATTGGCACAGTGTGTTTTCCTTCTTTTGCTTTCCTCGTAAAGAGAAGATGAAAACATTTTGAACGATCATCTTCAAAAATGAACAAAAGTAGACTTTAAATTAATGAAGGAGATTATTGTTACAGATCCTAATCAGCAAGCATCTCGCATATGATTAAATCCTGTTACACTTGTTTATGGTTACCAATTGCAGTAATCGAGTTTTAATTCAAATGCTGAAATTGAGATTTGGCATTTCGCATAGGCAAGTTTGGGAGACTGAGGTTAACACTCATTTTTGTGTGAATGCAGTCAGGAATTGACTGAGAAGTTTTATTTCTTTCTTTTGATATTTCATCAATGACTTGGAAAGTCCATAAACACTCCATCTGCATTTTGCTTTTTTATGCAAAAAAGATGCCAAAGTTTGGATGAGTTTTTGAGTTATCTGGTCTAGTGGAGGTCCTTCAAGGCATCCTTGTGGCTAATAAAACAGGAATTGTGGCGTCCCATCCTAAGGCTTAAATGCTGTGTGTCATCTCTGTTATTTTTTCATGGAATTTCTTTTGGATTTCTGATAATTTGAGTTCATCAAGTCTGTTTCCTCACAAGATTTTGCATCCCTTGCCATCAGCACGTTCAAACCCTGGGCACTCTGCTGTGGCTGGGAGTTGGTGCCTTTCTTTTGAGTCAGCAAACTCTACCCAGGTTCATTTCTCCCCTCTTCTCTTATTTTCTCTGGAAAATTTGGTTCTGCTCAGCATGGGGGTTCCTAAAATTTCTAATATCAAGTATTTGCCCTTAAGCCTTCTATTTCCTGTATTTATACTTGAATCATTATTGATTTGCTTCCTTTTTTCTATTTTGCTGCATTGAGGGCATTATATGGAGCAAATTTCCTTGACACAGTGTGTCTGTATTTAATCACTTTGCTTGAATTAAAAGGATACACAGGAAAGAGCAAATTCTTTTGAACAAAATTCTCTAAAGCTACTACTCCCAAATCCCAGCCTCCAGTTGTTCATGTCTGGAAGTCCTCAGCTTCTGTTAGAGCAGAGAAAGCAAAGCAGAAAGATGGGAAGTCACGAACAAAGTACTCCCGGGGTCTTTTCTGGTTTTGTTTTGGTTTGGTTTGCTTTCATCTAAAAATAGAATGAAATGTCTTCTTTTTCTGTGGTCTGCATTCACAGCATCCAAGGGCTGGACTGAATTTAGATTTGTGCCAAAGGGATCAAATCAAGCTGGATGTGGAAGGGACAAGAGTTTCTCTAGGTCACAGACAAAAATCTGTTTCTAACTTGCAGTCTAAGGAGAGGAAGGGAAGTTTCCCGGCATCTGCAAGGACAGCCACCCCAAAAGCCTGGTCAGAGCAAGGAAAGCCTGTGGGAAATTGAAGAGGAAATTTATCAGTGGGGTTTTTTTTGGGTGTTGGGAAATATTGATCTCCAAAGCAAATGAAAGAGAAAGAGATTTCAGCCTTGTACCTTCAGAGAGAACAATGGGAGCAGTTCAGGATTCAGGAGTGGATGGAGGACAATGTGAGCAGAAGTGTCCCAAACACAGCACAATTCAAAGACACTTTTGTCCATCCACACACTGCTGTATTTCAGAATGAATGTTCTCACATGAGGAATTATTGATAAAAACACTTGGAGAGGGCTTTTCCTCAGGAACTGGAGTGATGGGGCAAAGAGCCATGGATACAAACTGAAAGAGGGGAAAATCGGGTGGGATATTGGCAAGAAATCCTTCCTGTGACGGTGCTCTGGCACAGGGTGCCCAGAGCAACTGTGACTGCCCCTGGATCCCTGGAAGTGTCCAAGGCCAGGTTGGACCTTGGGGCTTGGAGCAGCCTGGGACAGTGGAAGGTGTCCCTGCCCGTGGCAGGGGGTGGCACTGGCTGGGCTCTAAGGCAGCTGCAAAAGCTGATGAACTGTCCAGTATCGTTCAGGCAGCAGGGAAGTGGCTGGAGCAGAGGTAGGAACTGAACTCGCAGAGGTGAAAGAGGTTATTTGCAACTAATAGAGGGACTGGGGAAAGCACAGGCACAGAAAATATTCCTGTGCTTTAATAAATCGCTTGGCAAATTGAGGAAGCGTTTAAGCCATGATGGGTGAGTGGTGGCTGGGGAAAACACGGGCAGCCCTGAGAGGTCCATTGCAGTCCTTTATTCCCTGCCTGCTCACTTTGGGATGATGCATTTCCTGGTCTTGTTTACAGGCACTTGGCAGCCTTTTATGCTCTGCCATGTCCAGGGGTTTAACAGACTAAACCCCTGAAAAGAGCAGGAAAATGTGGAGGCAATGTACCTTGTCTGTGCTGATAATCAGATCTGGATATTGCAGGAATGGACTCATTACTGAGGCATGGTAGGAGCACAGTTGATGCTCTTGTTAAGCTGAGCTGAAGGTAGATTTAAAAGCTGAAAGACCTTTTGCTTTAATAAAAACACGAAATAAGAAAAAAAAATATTACATTTAGAATACTCTTTTCCTTGTATACAAAAAAGGCTTTTATTCATTTCAGAAACAATTTGAGTCAGAGAACACAGAATCTCCAAAACCAACAAGGCAACTCAATTTCCATGGAAGTTAATGGAAAAATTTCTGGGAATGTTATGACAGGTCCTAGAAGAGTGAGAATGATAAGTAGGGCAATTCAATAATCCCACAGGGAGAAGATCATCATTTCTGTTAAGATAAAGGTGTTCATTTTCACTTGCATTTGTTTTATGAAGTGCACTGAATACGTCTGTGACTTGATGGCACAAGTGAAAGTCAAATATAAACCTGAGACTGGGCTGCTGGGGAGGAGCAGCAGCTCTCAGGCAGCTCCTGGAGTTCAGGAAATCCATATGTATTCTGCTTCAAAAGGAACTGTAGGTTCTTTTTGCCCCTTATAAATGCCAGAGAGAAAAGGAAATGCTTCGTGTTCAAACTGAACCATATTTTTATGCTGCAATTAAAGAACAATATTGAGGTTTTCTCCTCCCTGTGGACCCTGGGCCAGTGTCTCTCCTTGTCCACAGGTCATTCTTCACCTCCAGGGGAGGAAGATGGAGCTTAGGGGAGAGAAGATTGAGCAGCTTTTATTGTCCCCCAGCACAGAGGCCCTGGAGGAGCCTCCTGTCTTTTCCCTGGGCACAGCTTCCTGCTCTTCCTGAGGTGCTTTTTGTAGCCATTTCAGTGGAAAATAAGGAACTGCTTGTGGGCTAGAGCATTTTGGAACTCAGGACATGACCTCTTGTTTTGCTTTTGCTGAAGGCATTCCTATGGACGTGGCCCTTCTCCTGCAGGATCTGGGTCACGTCAGTACCATTCCTACTTGATTTCCTCTTTTTTTGTCTTGCTGGGAGCCAATCCTTTGTTATGTGACAGTCTACAGCCCCTGACTGCTTGTCCTTTGCTGCACTGCTAAAGCCTTTGCGATGTTCTTTTTGATCATTGGAGGGTTTAGTAAGCTAAAATATTACATTATTGACACACATTCTCCTGCTGGGGAGAAGTCAAATGTGCCAGTTATTTGGGAAAACTAGAGACTCCAATTAGGGATCCACAGCAAGGCACCGTTTTCTCTCCATTTATCTTCGCTATTTGCCACTAAAGTCATAATAGAGATTTTATTCCAGCTTCTCCTGTTTAACTGCAGTTTAATTGGAGGATTTTCTCTTGTCTTTAATGTGTTAACAGCTCTAAGAGGATGTAAAGGGGAGTTTTCCCTCACGCAGCTGTTCCCATTCATGCCCATTGCTCTGGTTTTCCATGCTGTACCTCTCCTCTGCTCTCTGGTGTGATCTCCGTCCCACTCCCTGCAAGGATCCCTTGTTTTAACTGCTCAGGGGGATTCTCACAGGAGTAGGGATGTGTAAGTTGCCTCATTATCTCATCCTCATCTTTACTCACATCTAGTATTCTAGAAGGAAAAGATTTAGTTGGGGTTATATTCCATCTTTTATTCATTCATTATAGAAGAAATCTATTATTATTATTATTATTATTATTGTTGTTATTATTATTAGGGTACCTTGCTCCATGTACTTAATAAACTCTGTGAGTTCTGGTTTAAGAATCATGAAATGGTTTGGGTTGAAAGGGACCTTCAAAAGCTGTGAAATCCAACTCCCAAAGGTGAAGGTGAGCAGAGACACCTTGCAATATCCCATGCTCTTCCAAGCCCCAAAGTCCAGCCTGGCCTTGGACACTGCCAGGGATCCAGGGGCAGCCACAGCTGCTCTGGGCACCCTGTGCCAGGGCCTGCCCACCCTCACAGGGAACAATTCCCGCCCAATATCCCATCCAGCCCTGCCCCCTGGCAGTGGGAAGCCATTCCCTGTGTCCTGTCCCTCCATCCCTTGTCCCCAGTCCCTCTCCAGCTCTCCTGGAGCCCCTTTAGGCTCTGGCAGGGCTCTGAGCTCTCCCTGGAGCCTTCTCCTCTCCAGGTGAGCACCCCCAGCTCTCCCAGCCCAGCTCCAGCCCTGGATCCTCCAGCAGATCCACATCCTTCATGTGTGGCAAGTCTTTGGCTGATATCAGAGCTCTGATTATCCAACTCTGTGCATCCTTGTCTCCCCATGCTCACGTCTCCATTAATCACATACTGTTGGGGGGTGACTGTCACTGGAGGGCAGCAGCTGTAAACACCTCCTCAGCTTGTTTTTGTCAGCCATGGGAGTTACCTTGTCTCCTTATGTTGGTTGTCTGAAATTAAATCCTGAACAGGCAGCTGGGAGCTGGATTTGCAGGGCAGACAAATGAGCTGCCCTCCCCTGGGGACACTGGTTTTGGTTGGACAATAACATCTATCAGGGTTAGTAAAGAGTAGAGGCTTGGTGTGACTGAATTTGTTGCTTAATGACAACACAAATGCCAGCAGTGGGTTGTGCCCGAGTTGCTGAATTGCAGGCAATTTGTTTAATTTTGTATGTCAGAAGTTTATTAAGGTTGTTATTTAAAAAATATTTACATATACTGGTAAAATAGCAAAAGGAAAATAAACTCGACTGCTGGTTAGCTTTTGCCCAGGACCTTTCTCTTGACCGTGTGCTTGGCATTTTAGAGCTGGTTAAATAGAAATGTTTCTCTGTGCTGCATCCCTGTCCTCCCTTCATGTGCCCTCTCTGGCCGTTCCCTTGTTGGAAAATGCCAAGGCCAAAAATGTCCTGCCTTTCCCAGAGTGAATGCTTTCATGTAATGCAGAAAACGAGGCTGAGATGTGTTTGGTGCTTTATTTTCTAAGTAAAGGTGAGTGAACCGGCAGTTTTCAGTATCACGATTCGCTTCTATGGAAGAGAGAAGCCCAAGTGATAAGAGATTTATTACAGAAAGGACATTTGAGCTGGATCATCTGGATAAACCCCAGCTACATGAAAGGCTGTGTTTCACAGCGGTTGGTGCAGAAGCTCCAGGATCCTTTGGGGAGACCCCTGTGAGGAGTATTCATGCTAAGCTCTGTAATAAATCAGAGACAAAAACACTTACATTGGTTTCACAAAGCAGCTCTTCACAGAATGCAAGTTCTCTGAAGAAATCTGTTCTATTATGCATTTAAGTAGCTGTGACATTAATCATTATGTCATTAATAATTTGACATTAGTAATTTCTCCCATCATTTAATCCCTTTTAATCTCTCTGCTACAAGATGCAAGTATTAAAAGTAATCAGCCAGGCAGTGTTTTCCCCTCTGTCCTCAGAGCTGGATAATTTTTAGGTGATGTGAGGAAGTCAGATCTGTTAATTCATTAATATCAGATTTATGGGCAAGTTCAGTTGTCTTCTGGGTCTCAGTTTATCACAGTTCATGTTTGCTCATGTTGCAGTTCTATTTCATTTAGGCCTTTTCCTGCTCTGTCAAGCGTTCTCAGAGGAAGATTAATTTTGTGATTTTCATATTGTTGGCTGGACAGGGTGAAATTTTTATTTCTGTGCCCTCCAGCTGTTTTCATTGTGTTGGTTGGGTTGAATTACCCTGGAATTAGCTGTGCCTTCCTTATGGAGCTGTAGCTTTGGAAGGCTCCAAGAGAAGGGTAAAATAACTACAAACAGGGCCTGGATCTTCTCCCAGCTGACAGGAATGAAGTGGCAGATGGATTTGTCTGTGGGCTTAGAGATGGTTAAATAAAAGCAGAGTGTTCAAAGGGTGATGTTATCAAGGACAAAGAGTTTATAAAATTTAACAGATGTGGGTTTAATTGTGTGGCAGCAGCTCAGAGCAGCACTGGAGGACATTCCTAGATAATACCAAGGCAAATGAGTGTGTGCATTGCAGGCTGTGGGGGCAGAGATAAGGCTCCATTTGCATATTGCTTTCATTTAGTTCTTTTGTTTCCAGAAGTTGCAGCTGAGGACAAGCACAAGGCTCTCTTGCATGGGCTGAGTTACTGTGGTTTGGTCCTAGAGGATTTTTGTGGGAATATGAAAGCTGTTTGAGGGCTGCAATGACTGTTCGAGCCGTTGTTTTTACAGTGATGGTTTCCAGGAGAGATGGGACTGCAGCTGAGGGAAAAATCCCCTCCAGGTCTGGCTGCTTCCTTTGGTAGAGGCCCATTCCTTGAGGCAGGGTGCACTGCCTGCAGCCCCAGCTGAAAGTTGCTTTCTCCATCCAGTTGCATTAATTTCTCCCCGGCTGCATTTGGAATCCTCCTCCTCCTCTTTAGGATGCCCACTTGTCTGCAAATTGGCTGCTTCCCACAGTGTCCCTGGCTCCTGGGTGTGTGCCTCACCAAAGCAGTGCCTGGAGAGGGAAGTCACTGCTCTGGGCTGTGGAGTGACCAGGAGTCCAACACTTCCTGTGCCCTCAAAGCAGATTCCCATCAAACCAGAGCATTTCCACCACAAACCTCTTCCTTTGCCCTTTTTATTTACTCTTGGTCCTTATTTCTTGTCCTTTTACTTACCTCCACTTGCTTTTATCACTTACCTTTTACTTCCCTCTGACTCACTACTGATCTCTTTACCATCTGTCCTTTTCCTCAGGAGCATGTGCTTTGCACATATTTTAGTCTTATTTGCTCCCTGGCCATCCAGGAGGAAAAGGGATTTTTTTCATGGAAATCAGTGCACATCATGTCTTATATAAAGGGACAAGGTGACAGATCAGCTGTGTCATAACCCCCAGGGCAGGATAGATGAAGACCATGAAAAGTGAAGCTGCCAAGGAGTGAAACTGTCAGGAAGCTCAAGAGACGGACACAGACAGAGCCTCTGGTTGAAAAGGAGTTTTTTAGCAGATGCAAATAAGAAATGGAGAAGAAAACAATCCAGGAATGTGCTGGATGGCATGAGAGGCGTAATTGTCCTTGACTATGGTGCCATTGAGAGGAGACAAGCAAGATGCTACCAAAGGTGAGTCCCAGGAATGTGAAGGAAGAGTGTGAAATGAAGCTGTAACTGAGAGCTCCATCTCTCAGAGACCGACACCCCGTTGCAGAGCAAGAAGCATTTAGGAGTATGTATAAAAAAGGGGGGAAAAGAATTAAAAATACAAAAGAATCCACACTGCAACTGATCGGTGCACTGCTGCACCATTATCCTTGCTCTTCTGAGGGGACAGGGATCTGAAAAAGCTCCCAGAGTGTGCCAGGAAAAGAGAAAGATTTACTACCAATTTCCTATGACATATGGCCGCCCATCCCTCCTCTGAAAATGTAGGCATTAGTTAATGAATAAAACTGTCATACTTGGCTTTTAACATTAAAAGCAGGGTCTTTGGGAAAGGAGAATGCTCTCCCAAATTGGAGTCTGAGAACAAGATCTCAAAATTTTATGTGATTTGGCACCTATAGTAAGTTGAGTTGTCTAATAAATGGCAGCAATTCATCATCTACTTTGGGAGTCTGAAGTTTAGTAGGCAGTCATACAGTGTGTCTTTTGGTGCCTACACTACCTCAGGAAAAAAAAATCATGGATTTTGGAGGGGCAAGGGGATTATGGCTTGATTTATTTGGCAACAAAATTGACTATAAAACTACTTTTACTATGCTCAGGGGAGCAAGGCATAGAGATGTCATATTGAGTAATAACGTCAGGATAATATCAAGGTCTTTGGTCATCTCACTGATTTCACACAGGCAAAGCCACAGATATAAAACACTTGATACCAGTGGAATAGGACATTTCCTGTGGATAATAAACACCTGGGAAAATTAATGACCTGTCTGGCTAAAGAGATAAACCCTGAGTCACAGTAAGTGAGAGCACTGGAGGAAGAGCCAGTGTTTAACTGTTTTAGTGCTGCCTGAAGTATCACTTAGCAGGGGAAACATGGTTTGTACATCAAATATTCCTACAGAAGAACCAGCGCTGCATCAAAGGAATGCCCTGAGGTCAGCTGGGTGCTGTCTAATTGCAGTAGTTGATGAATGAAATGCATTTGTTGTAAGGTCTCTTTGCTCTGGGACACATTTTAATGGCAAGGTGTGGAGTGAGGGTTTAGAGCTGGCAATACCCAGGTGTCCATGCCCTGTGTCAGTGAGATACTGCCAGTCTCCTCATGAAGGAATTGAGCCTCCCTGATTTTTTACTTGGCTCCACTCCAGTGAAGTGCCCAGGATTACACAGCAATGTCCAGGAAGGTTGAGCTTGTCTGCAGCTCTGGGGACACAGAGCCCAGCAGGTCAAACCCCTGTCACCCCTCAGGGACTGTATTGGGAATCTGAAGCACAGGGAAGCAGCAGCACTTAGGACCTCACAGCAGCAGATCCCAGTGCTTTTCCACCTGTGGACATGGCTTGACAGGAGCCCAGGGGTGCCCAGGGGGGCACGAGGCCAATGGCCCCTGGGCTGTGCCAGCCATGGGGTGGCCACAGGCCCAGGGCAGGGCCCGTCCCCTGGGCTGGCCCTGCTGAGGGACCTCGAGGGCCGTGTCCAGTTCTGGGCCCTCCCGGCCAGAGAGCCCTGGAGGGGCTGGAGCGTGTCCAGGGCAGGGAAGGGAGCTGGGCAAGGGGCTGGAGCCCCAGGAGAGGCTGAGGGAGCTGGGAAAGGGGCTCAGCCTGGAGAAAAGGAGGCTCAGGGGGGACCTTGTGGCTCTGCACAAGTCCCTGACAGGAGGGGACAGCCAGGGGGGGTCGGGCTCTGCTGCCAGGGAACAGGGACAGGACAAGGGGAAAGGGCCTCAAGCTGTGCCAGGGGAGGCTCAGCTTGGACAGCAGCAGGAATTTGTGCATGGAAAGGGTGCTGAGGCCTTGGCAGGGGCTGCCCAGGGAGGTTTGGAGTGCCCATGGCTGGAGGTGTTCAAAAGCCATGTGGATGTAGCACTTGAGGATATGGTTTGGTGGTGAACAGAGTGGTGGTTCTGTTCTTGTAGTTCTTTTCCAACTTCACCATTTCTGCAATTCCATGATACTGCTATTAATACATTGCAAACAGATGGATAAGGATAAATCTATCCTTATGGACAAGACAGTTCAGGTTGGGGTTTCCCTCCGCTGGTCTTGTTTCTGTTTAATGTTTTGTTTGTTGTTTTGCCATGCCTTGCTTTGACCTCCTCTGGTGGTGTTTTATGGGGACTGTCCCCACGTTCATTGGGACTGATTTCAGCGGAGAGTTCAAATGTGCCCTTCCCTGCAAGCCTCGGACCCTGCTGGAGGCACAGCTGAATGAACTCCTCAGGGCAGTGAGAAGGGCATGGAGGCCATGCCATGAGCACTGCTGGGGACCTGCTTAATAATCTACTCACCTCACGGGATGTTTGACAGGACAAACTGAATTAAGCAGAGGTGAGCAAAGGGCAGTTTGGAACTCTTGCCAGAAAACATCCCCATTTTTCCTCTCCGCCAAGATTATATTCACACCAGAAGGGGAAGAAAACAGATCAAACTCCTCTGTGGGTACAAAGCACATGCAACAATTGATCTGTTAGACCAGTGCCATTTTCCCCTATTCCTTAAGGTGACCAGAACTGGGACTTTAAATGGCCTTGTAGAAGACATGTTTATGTCCGCCCTAGTAAATAGGTTCATCTTAAAAGAGAGAAAAATCTGTGAGCTGTTCAAAAGAACCTCCTGAGCCTTGGGATGAATCAGTGAGTGATGAATCAATCCTAGGAAGGTTGAGCAAAATAGGGACAAAATCTGAAAAAAACTAAGGAAGGCAGAATGGTGTGCAGGCATGAAATGAGTCCAGATCCTGCCCTCCTTGGAACTAAAAATGCTTGAACCAAACTTTGACCTTGTGTGGGTGGAGGAAATGCCATAAGCGGAGATTTTTCAGATCCAAACACGATTTTAGCTGAGCAGTTGGGAAGTTTTAGAAGGGAAAAAAAAGTGAAAGATGGCAAGAGTTGGTATGGAAATGCAGAAATGCAACCTGGAATCGCTGTCAGTTGTGCTCTAATTTATTCTGTATACTTCATAAAAAAAATGTGAATTTAGAATTTAAGAGACATTTCCATGAAGTTTGACCACTGTGATGCTCCTGCTGAATTCTGTAGCAGGTCAAGTTATAAACTGCTCTAATATTTGCATTTTTAATACCTCATTACATTTTATGAGTTACAGTTGATGCTTTCTCATTTATTATCATTTTATTTGGTCTGTACGTGCAGAGCTGTAACAGCAAAATTGCAATTTACAGCTGTTCTCTCACAAAGAAACTTTTTAAGAATACCCAGGAACCGTTATCCCAAACATCTAATTATAAAATTTATCTCAAACCACTAACAAATATAAATGATATGGCATATAAATGATGGATTGTGCTGGGGTCTGAATACAAATAAGTGATAAAAACACCAACGCATCTTGTGAATGGATGGGTCAAAAAGGAAATGTTTTTAATCAAGCACAAATAATCAGGACATTTTTCACAAAATTTGGTGGCAGGGAAGTGTCCCTTTCTCCAGGGGCCAGAGAAATTGGAAATTCCCAGAGGGAGTGTGCACTGCTGTGTGTGCACAACCTGAGAATGCATTGCAGTGTTGGATTGTAAAATAGGGGGGAAAAAACCACCAAATCTGTTACCTTAACACATTTTGAGGTTTTGGTATATAAAAGCTTGATCCAAACCCTCCGAGGCTGAGACAGAAAAGACAAGGCTGGGTGAGTCGAGGTCTGTAGGAAGCAGGGAGGAAAAGGTAATTTATGATCCAGAGACCTCACTTGGTGGGAGAAAAAAGAAAAACACAGGAAGAGATCTGGAAAATTTCCACCCTGAGGACAGCAAATGAGGTGCCTTTGGGACAAGAGAAGAGAAATAGGATCATCTCCCCTATCACATCCTATTGCTGTTATCCCTTGGCTTTAGCAAAGCAGCAAACCCAGAACCAAAGAGAGCCAACCAAAAGTTCAAGGGCTCCCAGTCCCAACAAGCCCCTGGCTGTGTCAGCCATGCTGGGGCTGTGAGCTCAGGCAATGGGTTCCTCCAGTTCCTGGGCTGACTCTTGAGGCAAATAACTTAATTTTAGTAATTTTTTTCCTTTTTTTTTTTGATGAGTTCCAGATCATGGCAACTCATTGTTCACCACTGAGGTTTGCTTGCACGGAAAGTCGTAAATGCTAATCGACCTTTGAGTTTCCTAAAGTACTTGAAGATGGATTATTGGGAGTGATTTCCCTGATTTGCTTGAATAATTCAAATTCCAGCCATGTTTTTCAAAAGTTGCCATAGTGCTGTTCTTTCATTTATTTGTATTCTTGCAGGAAACCACTGATGATTTGGAGATCATTTAATGCTTTTGTTTCTTAGGGAGAAAAAAACCCCCAGCTTTTACCATTAGCATGAGATTAATTTCACAGAGATGTAGAAGGTGAGGCAGAAGAGAAGGACATGATTGTGCAGAGTTTTAATTGGCCATTTCTTCTGTAGCTTTCTGTGGAGCATGGGGAAAGGGTTGAATGGTAATATTAAAAAATAATCCAATAAACCAAAAAACAGGCAAAAAAAACCCCAAACAAACCAAAAAACCCAGAAATACATTTTCTTATCTATTGATTTGACTGTGACTCCTGGAAGGGTATTTTCACAAGTGACCTTGTCTCTGTATAGGTTGGGAGATCTAAGATTAAGTGATGGAATCAAGACCTCATTTTCCTGCAGTGATAATTAAATATACTAAAAGTATAACTCACATTTCAGTTGTGTCCCGAGGCTCTGATCTTCAATGCTCTTAATGCCAATGGGATTTTTGTTCTCCCTGTGCTGAGGTGAAAAGGCTGAAGGATGAAGCTGGGCCATGTAATTCTTTCACATTTGGACCTTTCCTAACCAACAGAGTTTGTCCTTGCAAACTTCTTGTCCTCACAGTCTCAGTGGGTGGGGAGTAATTGCTTGCAAAAAAGATGGTGTGTTGTTCAGGTTGTTTTAAAAGTGAAATGAGATGCATTCATTATGTTATGCTTCACAAATTTAAGAACTAAACCCATATTCTCTTCAAACTCATCCTTTTTATTGTGCCAGGTCTATATCACCTGGTGTATCTATGAACTCGATTTGCATCCAGTTTTCTGCTTTTTAAAAAAATGGTAAAAAATATTAAGAGTCACTTGAAATTACATGCAGATAAATGAACTGTAAATCTTTGCTATTATAGTCAATTAAGAATATTACCAATTGATCATCTTAGACATTTTTATGCTGCTCTATTTATGTGCTTGTTGCAGAGACTGGAACTGCCAGTGAAAGGAGGATTTTAAAATGCTCATTTGTTTCTTTAGACTGGAAGTGATGCTTTGCAGGGGATGGTTGAGTTCTCCAAGAAATTCCTGCCGTTAACAAGGTCGTTGAGATCTCTTCAGGGGAGAAAAGCAAGAGTGTCTGCAGTACATTCAGAGAATCCCAGGGTGGTGTGGGTTGGAAGGGACCTTAAATCCCATCCAGTGCCACCCCTGCCATGGGCAGGGACACCTTCCACTATCCCAGGCTGCTCCAGCCTGGCCTTGGACACTTCCAGGGATCCAGGGGCAGCCACAGCTGCTCTGGGCACCCTGTGCCAGGGCCTGCCCACCCTGCCAGGGAACAATTCCTTCCCAATACCCCACCTAACCCTGATCATCTTCCCCTTAAAGCCATTGCCCCTTATGCTGTCACTATATTCCCTTGTGAAAAGTCCCTCTCCAGCCTTATCATAAACCCCCTTTAGGTACTAGAAACAGGGGAAATGAGGAAATTTGGGAAAATGCAGATCCCTCTGTTTAAAATCTGTCTGGTTTCAAGGTGCTCTGAGTCTGAAAGGGAGCAGCAACACCTTCAGCAGGTTTTAATCATAGAGCAGGCCCTCAGATGATTTCAATTAGCTATCCTTTATAATTCCTTTTATAAAAGTGCTTAACTTCTGGAGGAAAAGCAGATTTTGAATAGGCAAGGTAGAGAATAATCAATTCCTCACTAGAATGCCTCGAACTCACTGTTCAAGGGAGTAGGGATAACCTTCTGGGACATGAAATAGTCGAGGTTATCCAATGTTTTCTGCTGTTTATTTTCCATTGGCAGTAACAGGTTGGGGTCAGGAGTGTACCAGCACAGAGCTGAGAAACTCAAAAGAGTTCTCAGAGAGAGAGAACTCTGTCTAAGGCTGCTGATGGGAAGGGAATTCAAGAAATTTCAGCCTGAATCCTACTGCTCTGACAGGAGCCGACTGCCTGACAATGGAGATTTTTTTGGAGGGTTTTGATCTCTCAGAGTCAATATTAAATGTCACTGTGAAGAAGCTGATACTGCCAAATTGTTCATGATATATTTACTTTCAAGTGTCTTCAGCTTTTAGGTCTGGCAGAAGCTTTCATGAAAGTTGAGTTAATTTCCAAGACGTTGTTTCTAATTTGGTACCACGGAGTCAGCGTTAATCCTTCATGTGTTCCATGATAAAGGCCATGCTTTGAGTGATGGCAGAGATGCCATGGGAGAATAACTTCCTGCTTCTCAGAGACTCTATTAATTTTCAGGAGGTGGTATTTTCAATATTGATGTCTCTGCAGAAATAAATCAGAGCTTTGTTCAGCAGAACCTCAAAGTGGAGTCGGTATTGCAAAGAGCAGCAGCCAAACAAATGCATCCTCCACAGGGATCTGGAGCAGGGGGGGCAGCAGCAGAACTGCCCAGACTTGGGCAGAAACACCTAGACTTGGGCAGAAACACCCAGCTTTGGGCAGAATCCAGCAGGTTTGTGTCATGTAGATGTTGCCCTGCATTATTTGGTAGTCTCAGTCGAGTCCTTGGGAATTTTCTTGCCTTCTGTGATTTTCTTAGAAGCTCCTATTCCAATGGAGGGTATTCTGTTTCCCTTCGTGAGTGCTCCAGCACAGACAGCAGTGTTTTGTTTGGGTCTGTCCGACCTGTGTCCTGGACCTGCTCTGGTAAATATGAAAGTGGATCATGCTGTCAACCTCGAGGAATGGTTCCTGATCTGGATCACACCCTCACCACTGCAGGGTGTGTGACAAGAGCTTGCACAGACCAAGGTTTGCTCTGCTCACAGACCAAACTGGAGCTGCGAGGAGCTCAGGCAAGAGGCTGCAGGTGCAGCTCTGACTGCAGGTGCAGCTGTACTGGCCTGGGAGTCACCAGCAGCACATTCAGACCTGCTTCCAACACCTTCCTGCACCGTGGCTTTCAGTGCAGGTATCCAAAGACAGAAGTCAGAGACATCCTGGCTCTGGATTATGACCAGGCTGGGATCTTGTCCATGTGGGAGAACGTTACTGTGCTGCTGGCCTGTCAGAGACAGAGGAAGACAGAGGAATGCAGGTCAGAGACAGAGGACTGCTGTGGTGCTCAGGTCTGGCCCAGACCCCCAGCAGGATCACAGGATCATTGCAGCTGAAGATCAAGGTCATCCAAGTCCAACCATCAACCAGCACCACCACCCTGTTCTCCACCAAACCATGTCCTCAAGTGCCACATCCATGTATTTTTTGAACACTTCCAGAGCTGGGGACACCATCACCTCCCTGGGCAGCTCCTGCCAAAGTCTCAGCACCCTTTCCATGCAAAAATTCCTGCTGCTGTCCAAGCTGAGCCTCCCCTGGCACAGCTTGAGGCCCTTTCCCCTTGTCCTGTCCCTGTTCCCTGGCAGCAGAGCCCGACCCCCCCTGGCTGTCCCCTCCTGTCAGGGACTTGTGCAGAGCCACAAGGTCCCCCCTGAGCCTCCTTTTCTCCAGGCTGAGCCCCTTTCCCAGCTCCCTCAGCCTCTCCTGGGGCTCCAGCCCCTTGCCCAGCTCCCTTCCCTGCCCTGGACACGCTCCAGCCCCTCCAGGGCTCTCTGGCCGGGAGGCCCCAGAACTGGACACGGCCCTCGAGGTCCCTCAACAGGGCCAGCCCAGGGGACGGGCCCTGCCCTGGGCCTGTGGCCACCCCATGGCCAGCACAGCCCAGGGGCCATTGGCCTCGTGCCCCCCTGGGCACCCCTGGGCTCCTGTCCAGGCGCTGGCACAGCACCCCCAGGGCCTTTCCCCACGGGCCCTTTCCAGCCCCTGTGCCCCAGCCTGGAGCTGCAGGGCCTGGGCTGGGCCCAGGGCAGGACCACCATCTGATTCCATCCCTTCCTTCCCAGACCATTCTGGGTTTCTGTGATGAGTTTCCACAAGGTTTCCTTCCAACTCGCCCCTTTTTGCTGTAGTGCAGGGTGAGGGCTGTGATGGTTTTCTGCTTTCCCCAAGCAAAGGCTGAAGCATCCTGTCCAGACATGTTAGTCCAGTCAAGATTAAGTTTCCCAACAGTGAAAATTAATGCAAGGAACCTCAGAATTATTTGTTTGTTTAATTTATTTATTTAATTTTTTTTACAAAATAATAGACCCATTATCAGTAAGTTGTCTCCCTGTTTTCACAGTTTCTCTAACACACTACCTTTTCTTCTTATCTGACATGCATTAAAATTAAAAATTGCCTTTATTCTTGTTAACCGCATTTCAAAGCTATGCTGAAACACTACAATTACTCAAGAAGCAAAATACAGCACTTTTAAAGGTCTACAGAAATGAAATTCTAGTCTTTCAAAACAGATAAAAGCCTTGCAAAAGCGAAGCATGAAGGTTTAGAAACAACATGAAGCCTTAAAAAGGTGTAATTAATTAAACAGCACTTATAAAATCCTTTCATACTCGAGCAGGGCATCATAATTTTCAGGGACTGTTGAGGTTTACACTGAGTAAATCTTTTCCTCTTAGCTGGGAAATTGTAGCACTTGCTCTGCATGAGGTGTCCAAGCACATCACTGAGTTTCCCTATGGTTCCCTGCCCAGGTTTCCCAGGCTTTTCCCAATAGAAATGAGATCCTGCAGAGCTTTTCCCAGTGGGAAAAACTGGCTTAAATCAAGGTGGTATTGGCCAAAAAGCAGAGGGGCGGGATGGTTTAGACAGAGGGTTGTGTTATATTGGGTTTTCCGACATATTTTTATTGTAGGGGTTGGGTGTCGCTAGCCGAGGCTGGGTGTGTCCCACTGTAGGGACAGAAAGAGAGCAGGCCAGAAGCATCGCAGTGAGGGGACAATCTCTTCTTTTTTATTTACAATTTAACTACTTTATACATTTGCACAGAGGTCCAGAGATTGGCTACAGAGGTCGGCACCTCTTAACCTGGATGGTGGACATCACCATCAATCAATTCTTCTCTCAGAGGAGAAGAATGCAAACATTCCAAGAATAAACATTGTTTACAGAAAGCTACGTGATAACAGAGACAGAAGGCAGAAAACTGAGAGTAACAGTTGGGAGTGGTAATTCCTCTTGCTCTGTGGGACAATAAATCTCTGGGATTCTGAGGTGGAGTTTCTCTCTGTTGTGAAATCTGGTTCGTCTCAAAAGGGGTACTTAGGACTTTCTGCTGCTGTGGTTGGAATCCCAAACTTTCCAATTACATGAAGTACAGGAGGAAAAAAACAAAACACTTCTGAGTTAGGGAATTATAATTTAAATTTGCAGCACTCAAGGAATCGAGTCTTGAGATACAAAACTTGGGTAAGAAATTAAAAGCAGAGTTCAAAACACAGAAGGTCAGAGACAATGCAGCCTTTTCTACACATCATTTACTCTCCTTGATACATTGTCCACGCTTCCAAATGAGTGCTCCCCATGCCGTGTTTTTAGGAAGAGAAGTTTATTTTCTCATCATGAAATGAAGTTTGAAGCATTGTCTCACTCCTAATGAGGTGAAACTTGTTTTCCCTTTCCTTCCTGGTGAGTGCAGGTAGCCAGAGGCCTTGCTAAGTGCTCATAAATTTGAGTTTAATTTCAGCAAATTCCAAATTCAACAGTTTCTGAATGGGGATATGCTGAGGTAAGAGGCTTTGCTAAAATGTGAGGAATTTAATTGTGCTAAGTTCTCACCTCATTAGATATGTTGGAGAACTTGCCAGAAGTAAATGCTGTTGTCCTGGTTTCACAGTTATTTAGTGGTTAGCTTGGTCTAAGTGTTTTAACATTGCAATTAGGACACAGATACATTTTTATTCTTTTGTAGTAAAATGATGTACTATGTATAATTAATTTAGTATGTATAATTAATCAGGCCTACTCTCAGTTTCTCTCTGCATTCTTAGCTTTATGGCAGGGCTGTGTGAAAAAAAATAAAATATTATAGGCACTGGCATTAATTTTTATCTGTAATGCATGTTCCTGTTAAAGGAGAGAGCATAAACAGCCCAGTGCTGCTTCCAAGGACAGCTTTTCTCTTTCAGAGAACCTTGGTTTTGTCTGGAGAAAGCAGGGACCAGAGCAAGGCTTGCCTCATTCCTTGGACACCTCCAGGGATGGGGGCTGCAGCACCTCCCTGGGCAGCCCCTGACACACACGAGCTGAAGGAATTAAAAGGAATTGCTCAGTTTGATTTCTGTGTGACTTAATGAAATCGCAGCAGCTGAAGCTGGATATTCCTCTGGCATTCCCAGAGCAATGACATCCATCACCTGGCTGAGGAAGGTGGGCCAGACTTCCATAATGCCACTGTTTTTCTTCCCAGGATATTCCACTTCCCCTGGGGAATGTTGCTGCTTCTGTGCCTCCATCCCTCTGTGCACAGTTCTTACAGCTCTTTAGTTTGTTTATAGGTGAGGATTAAAGCTCTGCTATAAATATGGGCACATTTTTCAGGATTCTCTCTCCACTTTATGCTTAAAAAACAGATGAAGATGTGAACACACTCTTCTTGCTACTACCAGCTCAAGGCTGGCTCTTGCTATTAGTTAGGCTCAGGGGTTTTAAATTCCTGGAATGCTGGATTGGCCAGTGTCTGGCAGCAGCCCTTGCCTTGGAGAGGAATCACCAGAGTAATTTCATTTTTCCTCTCTCTGGTGGAAGCTGAAAATACAAAAACTATTTTTTATTTCAAAGAAAAACATGGAATAGAGACTAATGTTGTTTCTGGTTTTCCCCTGATATTTTCTGACTGCATCCTTCTTCCTTTGGGAGACAAATCCAAAGGTCTAAATCCATCCACAGAGTTTCTGTCTCTCCCTCTCAGAGTGTTCAAGCCTTCGACATAATTCCTGTTCTCCCTCATTTGTTTTGGAGTGTTAGTGATGCATTGGTGGATCAGGGGGTTATTTTCCCTAATGGCTTTCTTGGCTGTTTTCCTGGTTGGAGAAGTGAGAAATATGGACACGAGCTTTGGAGTAGGGCACGAGCTCTGGCTGGTTCTTGGAATGTGTGTCAGCCACAAGCGGAAATCCTCTTGCCTTTCCTGAGAGTCCAAACCTTGGAGGCTTATGAATTCCCTGCCCGTTTCCACAGCTTCATTTAATGAGTCTTATTAAAACCAGGATAAAATTCAAGACTTCTTGGGGTGGTTGCCCACTTTCCCCTGGCTGGGAGATTTTGGTTTTTTCTTCTTAAAATCTCCTGCCTGCACTGCTGAACTGAACACTGTGCAGAAAATCCTGAGAGGGGCAAACACTTCCATCCCCTGGAATGCAAAATTTGATAGCAAACAGGGATAACCCCAGGTCACAAGACCTCCAGCCTGTAATAGGCTCCGATATCAATGTGAATGAAAGGATAATCTGATCCCAGGATTTCCAGGATGATGTTGTTATAAATACGGTGAGCCAAATCATAATAATAAAAAAGTAAAATTTATTTTTCGTGTTACAGCGAGTAGGAAATAGATAAAAACCAAAGCCACAATAAAGAACAATTCGATCGAATTGGGGGTGGAACATGGGACCGGTCTGCACTGTGTCTCCCCTTCGTTCACCCCAGAGTCCCAATACCAAGGTCCAGTTTTTATACTCTTTATTTTCCCTGGGGCAGGGTTTTCCTTTGTCCAGTTGTTCGGGTGTTGGTATTCATTGGCCCCTTTGGGGATTCTTATTTTTCCGAGTGGGCTTAAGAAGAAACAAAATGGTGTCTGAGTGTTGGCTGTAGATCATATTCACGTTCTGAGTGGGGTTTTTCAGGCAAACAGAGGGGATGTTCATTGGAGAGTCAAACCATCTCTGAGCAGATGTTTGGACCATCAAACATGTTGGTTCAGTCGAGTCTTTCTCTTTCAAGTGCTGATAACTTCAAATCCCTCCCTCTCAGCTCTGTCTCTCCCTCCTGTGACTTTCGACAATGTCTCCCTTCCTGCCTGTAATTCCTGTGTTTCTTTAGCCCAAATTATTACACATAGTTTATTAACAACAATGTGGAGTCTGTGGATCCCCATATCCACAAGAGGCTGCTCACTGACCTGGAGGTGAAATTCTCCTGACATGATTTCTGTGTGATATATTTGAAAAAAATTATAGAGGAATATTTTGAGAACCCCGGGTCAGGTTTGGTTTCTTCTACCTGTTCCTTGCGCAGCTCTGTCTCCTGGGACAACCTAAGGGACAGCTAGAGTGGATCCCACAGAATATTTCTGTTGGAAAAGAGGGATGTGCTGTCACATTCTCTAAAACTGCTGCTGCGTATTGAGAACCAGACCCGTCCAGCAGAGGAGGTGTCACTGCTCCCCCAGGAAAGGTCCCACATGGAGTTCCTGTTTGAGCCTTGCTTCTCCTCTTTATTAGATATAATTTTCTAACAGGAAATGTTGCTCCCATCTCTACAAAGGGTGGAAAGGAGGAGCCTGGGAAGCACTGCCCTGTCAGCCTCCCCTCTCTGCTGGGAAGATCCAGGGACAGATCCTGGAAGCTCTGCTGAGGCTCACAGAGCACAGGGATGTGATTTGGGACAGCCGGCACGGCCTCACCAAGGGAAAATCCTCCTGGATTAATCCTCGTGGCCTGCTCTGGTGGAGAGACTCCATCAGTGGACAAGGGAAGGGCCACGGATCTCATTTATCTGGAACTCTGTAAAGCCTCAGACAAGGGTCCCCACAACATCCTTCTCTCTGGGCTGGAGACAGCTGGATTGGATGGAGGGGCTGTGGGAAGGAGAAGGAAGTGCTGGCACAGTCACAGGCAGAGGGTGGTGGTGCATGGCTCAGAGTCCTGATGGATGTCAGGGATCAGTGGAGGCCCTCAGGGGCCTGTCCTGGGGCCAGTGGTGTTTAATAACTCCATTAACAGATGGAGGAATCCAGTGCACCCTCAGCAGGTTTGAGGGGAGGATGACCAACTGTAACCTTCCAGTGTCTGAAGGGGCTGACAAGAAAGATGGAGAGAGATTTTGGAAAAGGGCCTGGACACAAGGAATGGCTCCCCACTGCCAGAGGGCAGGGCTGGATGGGATATTGGGAAGGAATTGTTCCCTGGCAGGGTGGGCAGGCCCTGGCACAGGGTGCCCAGAGCAGCTGTGGCTGCCCCTGGATCCCTGGCAGTGTCCAAGGCCAGGTTGGACTTTGGGGCTTGGAGCAGCCTGGGACAGTGGAAGGTGTCCCTGCCCATGGCAGGGGTGGCACTGGATGGGCTTTAAGGTCTCTCCCAGCCCAGGGTGTTCTATAATTCTGACACTGTCTTAGTTACAATGAGGTGCTGTGCAGAAGGGAGGAGAAATCTGTAGAAGGAAAGAAAGGCAATCCTATTTTCTCTCCTTATTTTTCTTGTCTTCTTTTCTGTCTTTCTCGGACACTTGCCCAGAGTTGATGGTGTGGACTGCTTTATGCAAGGTAAAACAAACATCTTTTCCAAGAGCAATCTCCTGCTGTGTGCTGTCTGAAAACTCCGTGTCTCATTTGATGGATAATTACATATTTGATTTCAAATAAATGAGAATTGTTCTTCTGTTCTGTGGCAAGGAGTGTAAAGGAAGATTTTAAGACCTGAAATCCCCACTGGGCCTGTTTAAAATTCTTGTTGCTGTAGTAGCATGGGAGAGAAGTTCTGCTTTGTAGTGTTTAAAAAGAAAAGCTTTTCTCTAGCAGGAAAGTAGAACCCTCTAAATAAAATCCTTGTCCATAATGGGAAAACTCAAGGGAATGCTGGCACAAGTGACAGATCCTGCCAATCTGAGGGGCTGTCCAACTTAGTGACTTCCATGTGAGAAATTAAACTTCTGTGAGCTGTCACACCATGGAATAGAAAGTTTTATCTTAATTGAGATTGAGTTAAAGGTTGTGGGAGTGTTGGATGGACGGGTGTCCTGCCTGTACAATTCCTGGCTTTCCCCTATCCCGGACAACCAGAGGGAATTGTCTGTAAATCACAGTGTGCTTTGATAAAGGGAGCATTTTTCCAAACGGATAACATGGATAAATAACACCGTGAACTCTTGGTTAAGGGCAAGCCAGGCTTTTTCTCAGAGGGTATTTTCTGTACAAGAACAATTATCACTCAGTCACCTTCCTTTGAGCCACACTGGATGTTCATTAAGCCTCTTATTTCTTTTGACAGATTCTCGAAATAATAACTTTTCCCTGCTTTATGCTGAACATTTGTAGTTCCGTACAACCATGGAAGGGATACACAAGGATCATCCAATCCCTGCACAGACACTCCAACAATCCCACCCTGGGCATCCCTGGAGCAGTGTCCAAACCCTCCTGGAGCTCTGGCAGCCTCGGGGCCGTGCCCATTCCCTGGGGAGCCTGGGCAGTGCCAGCACCCTCTGGGGGAAGAGCCTTTCCCTGATCTCCAACCTAAACCTGCCCTGGCTCAGCTCCAGCCCTTCCCTGGGTGCTGTCCCTGTCACAGAAAGCAGAGAGTGGTGCCCAAGGGGTGTTGCAGACACAGTCTCTTAATACTTCGACTTTTATGGAAGTAACAAAAAGTCAGTGCTGGATTTTCAGGGATTTTCGTAGCAGCTTTGTTGAATGGTAAAACAGAAAACAGGAAGAGTCCCTGGCTAGGCTGTGCCTAATAAATATCTATATATTGGTGTCATTTGCTGTGCTCTGCTTTCTTTGAGGAGGACTTGGCAGTCGTAATTAATTCGGAAACCAACCCAAGCCTGAATTCCACATTACATGGCTGAGAGTTTTTCTCATTTTTGTTAGAAGAATCCAATTTAGTTGTGATTGACCTTTGTTCCTTTCTTATAGCAGAAGTTATTTGAGGAGCAGGTTTTATCTGAAGCTAATGTATTTGATGTGTTTAGGGAGAAATTTATAAGGGAGCTCTGAAAAGGCTGCATAAAAGTTATGGATCAGAAAATATTTGAGGAATATGGTGCATTCTGGTGCAGGTATTTTAAGGCTGTGACAGCATTGGATTCAATCTGTTTTCCTTCCTTGAAATGAGCACCCAGATTTAGCACCAAGTCCCACTTGGATTGCTTTAGTTTGTTTATTTTTCCTTGTTTTTCATCTCACCTCTTCTCACATTTAAGAACGAGGTGGTGGTGCCATTTTGGCAATATCTCCCCATGTTACTTTGTTATTTTATTAAAAATAACACTGTGACGCCAGTTTATATGGGACTTATTCATAGAAAAAAAAAATGTGTGTCTTTCTGAAGGGATCAAATAATTTACATATTTGCAATGTGTGCAGGTGGGCTATCTAGTAGGCATGGCACATTCCTGCCTTGAAGGAAAGTGTGTGAGGCTGCTTCTGGAAAGTTCCTGGAGCTTTAGAAACTTCCTTTCATCCAGCTGAATGCTTCAAACTTGGCCAGAAATCCAGAACTCAGACATGTGGATATTTTCCTGTCCATCACTTCCTTTTCTATCACCCTCCTGAAGGGTTTTTTTAACATAACTAAATTTATGATGAGTCTTGTTCCAACCTGTGATACATTTCAGGTAGTTAAAGCTGTATTTAGACTTGATGGATGGAAATTTGATTCGTGTTCGTTATGTTGTGAAAAAAAGAGATGCTCAGACCATGCCTCATCTAATCTTTGTCTCACTGCAGAAAGACAGGCACAGCCCCTCCCTGGCACAGGGAATTATTTTCCTCTGCGGAATTAGTGATTTCTAGAGGCAGTGACAACAGAAATGCTCATAAAGCACCTCTCACCTGGGAGAATTCCTGTCCCTGGGCCTTCCCATAGGGCTTGGAGAACTGGCAGAGCTGGAAAACTCACTGGAAACCAGGCTGGGGATGAGCAGCTGGAGCAGCCCTGGGAGAAGGACCTGGGGGTGCTGGGGGTGAGATCTGGGACCCAGAACCCCCCCGTGCCCTGGGCTGAGCCCCAGCATGGGCAGCAGGGGAGGGGGGATTCTGCCCCTCTGCCCCTGGGCTCAGGTGAGACCCCACCTGCAGAGCTGCCCCAGCCCTGGGGCCCAGTGTGGTCGCTGAGGCTGGGATGTCCTAATTTCAGGGACAGAAAGATGAGGCCACACCAGCAGCAGTTCAAGGGAACTAACCGTTTATTTCAAAAATCTGACCCATTTATATACATTTGTACAAAGGTCCAGAGATTGGCCACCACGGAGGCCACCTCCTCAACCTGGATGGTGGGCATCACCATAAATCACATTTCTCCTCCCAGAGGAGAAATATGTAAACATTCTAAAAATACACATTGTTTACATGAAGCTGCGTGAGAATCTGCAGCACAAAGACAGAAGGCAGAAAATTCAGGGCGACAGCCCAGAACAGGAGGCACCTGGAGCTGCTGGGGAGAGTCCAGGGGAGGCTCCAGGATGAGCAGAGGAGTGGAGCAGCTCTGCTGGGAGGAAAGGCTGGGACAGCTGGGATTGTTCAGCCTGGACAGGAGAAGCTTTGGGGTGACCCAGCTGTGGCCTTCCAGGGCCTGAAGGAGCTACAGGAAACATGGAGAGAGATTTTAGACAAGGGCCTGAAGTGCCAGGACAAGGGGGAATGGGTTCCCACTGCCAGAGGGGAAATCTAGGTGAAATATGTGGAAGAAATTGTTCCCTGGGAGGGTGGGCAGGCCCTGGCACAGGGTGCCCAGAGCAGCTGTGGCTGCCCCTGGATCCCTGACAGTGTCCAAGGCCAGGCTGGACTTCGGGGCTTGGACCAGCCTGGGACAGTGGGAGGTGTCCCTGCCCATGGCATTGGGTGGAATTACATCATCTTTAAGGTTTCTTCCAACCCAAACCATTCCATGTTTCTATTATTCTATGACATTACCTCAGGCTCATATTCTGCCTTCATTTCATGTAGAAATACAGAAAGGTTCCATTTTGATCAAAGTTTCAATAATTTCTGGACAGGGAACACAGATGAATCATTTGCCTAAATTCTTTTTTCTTACCTGTGTCTGGAATTTTTTATCCAGACATGCTATTTTTGAAGCTAACAGCAAGTACTGACCTAAGGAGATTTTAAAAACACCCAATTTTCTATAAACCATTCTCTTCTAAGTTTGCCTTCCTCTTTTTATTATTTATTTTTATTTATTTTTTAAATCCCATTGCATCCAGCAGATCAGATGTGAGAATTATTTTGGAGTGGAATGGGTTATAGTGTTGGTCTAGTGGCTGCTGAAGATGAATAGTCTCAAAATAAGTAATAAAGCTGAAGTGGCTGTAACTTGCTCTGAGGAGTTTGTTTATTGATACTTTCTGTCACTTGAACTTAGATTTTGCTGCCATCAAGTTGAAATGGGTACTGCCATTGTTTTAGTTTTCTTTTTGATCTTTGCTTCTAGGGGGGGAGGTGGGGGATAATTGTGGGATTTGGGGTTTTCGATTGGCTCTTTAGAAACTGCATGAGCATTACCCTGACAGGGCAGTTATTTCTTATTACAATGTACTCCAAAGCAAGGGTTAAATTTACAATTTAAGGGAGGTTATTATACTTTACTGCATCATTTGGAAGTTTGCTAAGCGAAGTATGTGTTTATAAAGAATTCCATTTGGGTTTCTTTAGAGCTGAACCAATGACAAATCATAATTGGTGCTTTGTGTGCAAAAAATACTTTTCATGCCTTCAGTTTTATATGAAATTTATTCTTATTTGTCCCCTTCTCCAGATACTAATAATAATTAGTTCTAAATCTTTATATGGAATGGAATACAGCCATGACTTCCATTTTTGATCCATTTCTCAAACAGTGCCTTCTTTTTTAATGAGTTGAACAAAAAGGTGTGAAGGTATCTATGAAAACTTCAGAGAAGCTGTGGCTGCCCCTGGATCCCTGGAATTGTCCAAGGCCAGGCTGGACACTGGGGCTTGGGGCAGCCTGGGACAGTGGAAGGTGTCCCTGCCCATGGCAGGGGTGGCACTGGATGGGCTTTAAGGTCTTTTCCTGCCCAAACCATTCTGGGCTGGTGCTTTTTCCTTTGTGCATCCCTGGGAGCTGTGCTGCTGCAGCCAGTCCTGGAGCAGGGGTTAGTCTGAGCCTGGGGCTTCTCTTCACTGTCACATGGTGGCTTTTCCCTTCTCCAGCACCTGGGAGAGTGGTCAGGCTTGTGGTGCTGTGTCAGATGTGCAGTGGGAAGGGGATCTGAATTTGGACAGCCCATGAGGTATCTGGGTCCTGGGGCTTATTTAGGAACTCCAGGAGGTCAGAGCTTTTATCTGACTTGATTCCCTCACACACTCACCCCTGTGAGCCACCCTCAGCCCAGCATCTTTATTCTCTCCTGCCTTTCCTTCCCTCAGAGCAGATCCCTGCTGGCTGGAAAGGCTGCACAGGAAATCCTGGTTGTTCAACCCTCCATTACCAGGGTTGAGCATCACCATCCAAGGTCCCTGGGCACCCCATGACGTCTGTCTGCATGGACTGCCCCCATTTCCAGGCCCCCCCTGCACTGCCAGCATCTTTCCTGCAGCCAGGATGATTGTTCCCTTCTTTCCAGGCCCCAGGCCCTGCATTCCCCAGCCTGACCAAAGCACACAGGATCAGCTTCCCCATTTGTCTTTCCATCTCACCTCTACTAATTAACAGGAGGGTTCAGGATGTGGCAATTGTGTTTAATCCAGCATTATGAAAATGTAGACGTGATGAGTCAAAGGCTTCTGTGAAGAGTTAAAGAGCTCACTTTCACACCTTGATGCACAATTCTGTGCTGGCTGTCACCACACACTGTTTAACCATCAGAAGGACCTGGGGCTGCTGCATCTCTAAATGTCCTGACAGCTGCAGGGATCTCATGGCACTGCTTTTCTCCTTGTGCTCACTCCCGACTGAGCCCATTCTGCAGGTGGCCGTAGATGATTAGCTGGGGGATGATGCTTCTCACACCAGTGGCTCTCCAGCCCTGCAACAAATTGTCCCTTTTAGAGTCATATGATTCCTTTGCATTAGCAGGTCAATTCCAGGCCGATTCCAGCCAGCTTAATGGAGCATGGGAACACTTCTCCAAGTGCCTGGCTGGCAAAAGGGGAAGATGGATGGTGGTGGCAGGAACTGTTGCTACAAGAGAAGCTCAGTGTGTCCCTGCTCTTTCTCTTCCTGCTCTTCTCAGCTGGGACAGCAGGAAGCTGTTCCTCAGTGCAGGAGCACTTGGGTGGGCTCTGGGCTGAGCATTAAAATCCATGTGGCTTTTGACTTTTGTCACTAAGCCTGAGGGTTTTGGAGTCACTGCCTTCCCTTTTCAATTCCAGGTTTGTGTATCTGCTGTGGTTTCCAGCTGTTGATGGTTCCAGGCACTGCAGGGGCCAGGGTTGACAAGGAGCAGTGCAGGTCAAGGCATGGGAATATCCTTCTGTCTCCATGGAAAGGTGCTGGAGCCCTGGGCATTGAGAATTTTAGACTTTCTGTGCTGGCAGGCACTGATCCCCAAGCAAACACTGCATTTGACCTGAGGCCTTGGAAAAGGCTTCCTAAATTGAGTGACAGCAGTGGGATTATGGGTATGGAGTTTGAACAGAAGTGTGTAACATCACATGGTGGAAAACTTAGAGTTTAAGATTTTAGAATGTAGTAATATATATAAAAAGCAAGATGGAGGTTTTAGGGCATAGGTTGAGTCCTTCTTTTTCACCTTCTTCTTCATGGGTCTGGGTGGTATTTTGTAATTGGGTAGAACAGTCCACATTGCAGGACATGGGTGGTTGGTTATTGGGTTAAAAGTAAAAATAATTTAGGTGTCACTTCTCAGTTGGACAGTTTATCCTTAAAAGGCCTTGTAGAGAGAGAGACAGGGCTCCATTTTTAGTTTGTTAGCTAGAAATGCTGTAGAACTCATGGCTTGTGAGACTGTAATGGAGATAAGAATTAATAAACATCTGAGTCCAAACAAGAAAAACTGTCTCACACATTTAGTCCCGACTCTGGCAAAAAAGAAAATAAGGTCAACACAACAAAAAGAGTGCTCAGGCACTGTAAGAGGCTTCCCAGGGAGGTTTGGAGTGTCCATGGCTGGAGGTGTCCAAGGAAGGGCTGGTGGTGGCACTGAGTGCTCTGGGCTGGGGACAAGGTGGGCATTGGGCACAGCTGGGACTCCATGGGCTGCGAGGGCTTTTCCAGCCTCAGTGACCCTGGGATTCTGTGATTAAACAGTAATGACACTCTCCTTGGTGCTCTGGGCTTCCAAAGGGAATGAGATTGGGAGGAGAGTTGAATGTAGTTGTGTGCAGGGTGGGCCTCAGGAGGGCCTTTGCCTCTTCCTCTCTCCAGGTTTCCTTCTTGGTAAAAAGGAATATTTTGGAGATACGGGAACCTCTGAAACTGAAACAAAGATCATGTTTCACCTGGCACTTGTGGAAAATCTGGAGATCTGAGAGTGCCAAACAAAACTCCTGTAGGTGAGAACTCAGCAGTGGCAGAGGATCAGTCTCTCTGTGCTCTGTAGAGGTTGCTTTGTACTATAAAAACTTAAATATGGATTCTTGGTTCTTATTCCAGCCATCCAGGAATTATTTTACTGAGGGCAGATTTTGCTTGTGGTCTCACAGTGAGCGCATACCCAGCCAGGAATGACAGACTGACCATGGTAATCACACATGATGAGACTGTTTGCTGTGAGTTTTGCTGAAAAGTATAATTTTAGGCACATTTTATAGCAGTCACAATCGTGAAATCTAATGGCTATGTGGGAAATGTCAGAATTCATCAAACAGTCAAATCCCAAAAGCCTTTTGGCACCACTAAATTCTGATCATGAGAAGGGAGATCATCACCTGAAATGTTCAAAGACACTGCCTCACTTTGCAGGCACTGACTGGTGTTGAAATATACACAGAAATACAGAAGGGTCACTATTTGTGCCTTCTGGGCTGGCCAAGGGATGTCTGTGCACATATGGAGCAAAACCAGATGGGCAAAGGGTGCAACATTGTCTTTTGGTGTTTTCCCACTGCCTCAGAGGTGAGGATGAGCTCCAGGTCCCATCAAACCTCAATTCTTTAATGATTCTCTGATTATTAAATGAGTAGCGACCAACAAGGACTGGAAAGACCTCCAGGCTTTCCCATAAAATAGAAGAAAATTGATGAGGCTCAGTGACTGCAGGGTCTCCATCAGGCCCTCCAGAGAACAACTCCCAGCTAAGCAGACCTTAAAACACAGGATCAAGTAGTCCTTTTATTTAAATGCTTTCACACAGTGTAGTGTGACCCAGGCTGCAGCCCTCACATGTCAGGGGTCACCAGATGTGTGATTGCCGAGGCTGGGAGTGTCCCACCTCAGGGACAGAAAGATGAGCAGGGACAGCAGCAGTTCAAGGGAACAAACTCTTTTATTCAAAAATCTGACTCCATTTATATACATTTGTACAGAGGTCGAGAGATTGGCTACTTCAGGTCACCACCTCTCTAACCTGGATGGTGGACATCACCATCAATCATTTCTTCTCTCAGAGAAGTATGCAAACATTCTAAAAATACACATTGTTTGCATGAAGCTGCGTGAGAATTTGCAGCACGAAGACAGAAGACAGAAAATTCAGAGCAATAGTGTATTATCACTTTTATTAGACTATTCCATAAAAAGTTCTATGCCATATAATCCCAGTAAAATAAAACGTGAGGGCTTGAAAGATTCTGCCAGATTGTGGTGGCTGTGACTTGTCTCTCAGGAGATCATTGGTATTCACCTGTGTCTCAGCCCTCAGTTTCGTACATTGTAATAATAAAATCTAGAAATACGGCTTCGTTTTGGAGGGAATATAATAATTTTGTGAGAATTACCCTAGTGAAAAATATGTTCCGTCATTAAAGATGGATAGTTTATAGGGTTAACCCAACTTCCAGAGTATTCACTGATATATTTACATAGGTGATATGTTCTCCATGTTCAGAATCCAGAATGGGTCAGGCTGGAAGAGACCACGCTGGGGCACCTGGTGGCCCCTCCGTGCTCCAGCAGGGCCATCCCAGAGCACAGGGCACAGCATTGTGTGCACACAGCTCTGCACCAGCCCCAGGGAGGAGCCCCCCCAGGCTGTGTGGACACTGTGCTCAGGGCAGAACTCCCTTCAGTCCCCTGCTGAGGGCACAAAGGAAGGTACAATGCCACAGCAAGGACAGGAACTAAATTTCTACTCTCTTTTTTCCAATCCTGATGTAAATCCATGTGCTGCTGCAGGGCAAGAGATGGTAGAGGAAGCACTTCGGATATAACACGGGGGTCCAGTGGCTCTTTCTTACAGCCAAAACCATAAAAAAATTGTGTGATGGCATTATCCTGAGCTGCAGTTCCCCTCCCATCTGCTCCCTCTGGAGTTTTCCTCCAGAATTCCCCAAAGGAGAATCCATAAAGGCTCCCTGCAGTCAGCAGGCTCTGCAGGCCACGTGCTGAGGCTTTCACCACAACCACAAGCCAGGCTTCCCCTGTGACCAAGATCACTTGCAGGAGATTTCAAGGGCTGGAAGGTGGGGAAAAGGTTCTGCAGATATCCTTGAACAAACTCAGTCACTTAAATCATCGTGCATTTAACATAATTGTTCCTGAAGGCTGTGAAAACCTGGAATTATTTCACATCAAGTTGCCTCATTATGGAGGTTATTGGTAGTGCCACATTTAATTTGCTGGAAATGAAGTGCTGTGAGAAGAGATGCAATTTTCACAGTCATGGAATCTTGTTTTGCAGCACGGATATATAAACACACTTTTAAAACTGGGGTGCATTTATTGATTTATAAAATGCTCTCAGAAACTTCTGGATCCAATGGAAACACCTTGTGTGAGAACTCACGGGTGGTTTTCAATGGAGAGGTCCCACAACTGCATGCTTTTAGTTCTAATTAAAGGGATTTTCAATATCTTTCTTAAAAATACATAAATGAAAATAGAAAGTGGAGCCTTGTGGTTCCTTGGTGACCTGAAAGCTTTTGTAAGCTGCTTGTGACACCCTGGGAGTGTGAGCAGACAACAAACACAAAGTCGTAAAGACACCTCCAAATGTGAAATTGTTGAAGGATGGGCCATGGAAAACATGAACTGATTAGAAACCCCTTCCTTCACACCTCTTAGGTTGTAATAGTTAAATATATTCAGTGTTTTTCCTGGCTGTAAAGCATCTGCTGTCAGAGGAGTTTTGTCCTTTGAAGAGATTCCACCTGACCTCCATCTGCCTCAAGTTCAACAGCTCAGTGGGAAAATTTAGGTGGGATATTGGGAAGAAATTCTTCCCTGTGAGAGTGGGCAGGCCCTGGCACAGGGTGCCCAGAGCAGCTGTAGCTGCCCCTGGATCCCTGGAAGTGTCCAAGGCCAGGTTGGACTTTGGGGTTTGGAGCAGCCTGGGACAGTGGAAGGTGTCCCTGCCCATGGCAGGGGTGGAATGAGATGAGCTTTGAGGTCTGTTCCCTCCCAAACCATTCCGTGTATGATTTTTGTATCTGGGACAGGCACAGTTGTGTGGCAGGTGATGAAGTATCAGCAGGAAGGTTGCTGAGGGTTCACATGCACCATAATTCCACACTATCTTTCCCATGCAGACATTTGCCCTGCGAGATACCGACAATTTTATGGCATTTCTTGCAACCCCTGGGAGTGAGTTATGGGTTCATTTCTACAGGGGAGAATGAACAACATTAATGGGACTTTGGAGAGCAGTTTGAGTTGCAGAATGATGTATCCTTATCTTTTGAAGTTCTCCTGTACCAATCTTTGGAGCAGATATGAAATCATTCAAATGGTGCTTTATGATCTCCCTTTAGGAAAACAAATGTCCGTAAACATCGCTCTCCTTTGATGCCCTAGGAAGCAGCTCCTACCTTTATATACTGATTATAGCCACTGTACTTATAGATCCTGCTGTCTTCCCCTTTTATCTTCTTATTTTCACCCCAGCTCTTGTGCATTATTTTGGTTCAGATTGGTAAAAGCTTTTGCATTCCGGGGAAGTTGGGTGTGGAAAAAGGAAACACGGGGATCTTGTGAATAGGTAGGCACCGGCACGACTTATTTCCACTTGCAGGCCACTGATGAGAATTAAATTGAGGTCAGCCCTGGGCACAAAGGTTTATTTGAAAATGTTGGTGTTGAGACGAGGTACAATTAATGTGTGACCTCGGGGTGCTGCAGCCGAGTACATCCTATTGTTCAGCAGTGAAAGCTGCTCCCCTGCTCCAGAGGGAAAGAAAATTGGCTTCAAAGGATGCTGTCAATGGTGCTGCTGGGGTGGTGGGACACTGCTGGGGTCTGGTATCCATAAAATGACTGTGGGACACCTTAAACTTGTTTGTTTTCTCCTTTAGGTCACAGTTTCTGGAATCTTTCCCCTGGGACCTGTAAATTTAACCTTAATGGTTCCCTGTTTCAGTTCCCACCTTGGGGGGTTCATTTCTGCTGTATAGCCATGGGGNGGGAAGGGGAAGGGGAAGGAAAGGGGAATAGCCCCTCCCCTGCAGTGGTGTTTAGTCCAGGGATATTTACAGCCTGGAGCTGGATCCCATGTCAGACCCATGATGCTCTTTGCCCGCCTGTGCACCTCTGCCAGTGCAGGTACAGTGGGTCAGGGTAGATGGGGCCAGAGCAATGATGGAAGTTCTCTTCACATCTTTTCCTGGTACCTCCTGGGGCTCTCTCCTGCCTTCCCCCACACCTCACAGTAGGTGTTTGTTCATGGTCATCTGGGATAGACTCATTTACCCGGACATTCCTCACACGAAACATGGATCACCACGATAAACACTGAAACTCGTTCTGACCTATATCCTTACACAAAGGGCCTCTTGCACACCCTCTTTTTATTCATGGATACTTTTGTAGGTGTGTTATTTTCATGGATTGTGAAGGAGGAGATGCGAAGCACTGCATGGGAGCGAGCACCTGGCAGGTTTCTGGGTTGCATCACTTGTTTGCCAACTGTGGGTCACTTTTCAGCAGCAATTAAAACCTGCTCTTTTTTTCTCCATATAGAAATCGTTCAGTGTAAATCATGTTATTGCTGTTATTAACAGTGCAGCATTAACCCTCGTGGATGGGTCAAGCTTCTTCCCACACAAACTGTGTTAAATACATGGAGGAATGACTCGGAATGCCACAGGCTATGCACCCAAATGTTATATTCTCCAAATCCTGGTATTTAATAATCAGTTGGTGTTCCTGGCCTCCCACATGTTGCTTGAAAAATGTTCTCATGAATTCAATCTGAAGCAAATCCACTGTTTTGAGCTCCTGAGGCTTTAAAAATCAGGCTTGATTTGGGATAGTACAAGGCTGGTAGGTGTCATCAGGCTCACACTGCTGTAGTATCGTTTGGGGTTTTGGTGTTTGGGTTTGTTTTTTTCTCCCCAGATTCACAGTATTTCTCTGTTAGACCTTTGTAAAGAACACATCTTGCTAGTGGGATCATTTGCATGGCAGTTTTTCCCATTTCACTACTCCCGCTGTTTATGCAGGGATGTAATTTCAGTTGTAATTTGACACCGACTCGTTTTTCTGTCACTGTGAAGATTTTGGTGAGGGGAGGTTTGCTCTCCATCTCCACTTGATGAACAATACAATATTCAGATGCTGTAGACTCTGCATTTCAATTTGGCTCATCATTGGATGCAATATGGAAAATGTTCAGTGCTGTGTAATCAAATAACTCAAACCTTGCCAAGGCAAGGAGGTGAGGGGTGGGAGTGCTGAATTTAAAAAGCAAACCCTGAATTCTGCATGATCTTTGGTATGTTCTAAAGTAGTTTTAGGAAAAGACTGAGGAAATACAGGCCTTTCTTGAAGAGGGAGCCTGGGGAATTTGGAGAACCAAGATAAATAGAGAAGCCCTTGGTGTGGGGTGCATGGAGAAGCTGGAATGCCACAAGCTGGAATGGTCTCAGGAGGGATTCATGTAGAGAATCTGTAAGGCTGAGTTGTTGTCTTGATTCCTTCCTGCTGAGTTTGGGTGGCAGAGCAAGGAAAACTGAGAGTCCTTGACTTGGAGTAAGCACGACCCAGCACCAAGCACAGTATCAGCAATGGAATTCTCATAGCACTGCACCAGCTCCTGGGAGGAAAAATAGCTCAGTCCCAGCCAAAGCCAGAGCTTCTGGGAGAGCAGGAATTTGCTTTGCTTTCATTGGTCTTCAGAAGGGCAGAACAGGATCAGACATGGAGGAGACACAAGGAAAATTCATGGGAGCATGTTAGATTGGGATCCTTGAATGTGTCCATAATCAAAGAAATGCAGAATCTGAGAGGAAACAGTTGAATAATATTATTTTTGGCTAGGAAGGACACTTGGAACAGTCACATTTTTTGGAGCCTCCCTATGTTTCTTCAATGATTCCCACACCATTCCCTGTGGGATTTGTGCCCCTAGCAGTTGGCACTCTGATGCCATCCATGGTCTATCACTTGTTTAGTTTTTCTCCTTGTTGTAGGGATTCTGAAGTTTTTTCACCATTTCATGTTCTCTACAGAACATTATTGTTATGCAGAGGAGAAAATGCCTACGTTTTATTCAAAAGTTTTTTGCTCATTTGAGGGTTGTGTTAAAAAAATAAAAAAGAAGTGGGTTTAGATTTTTTGAGTGTGATTTTCTTAGTGCAGCCTCTTCCAGTAAAGAACTTCTTGATAAGAAATAGATTAATAGAAGAGCTCTCATGATATCAGAATGAATTGAGTTGTTTGTTTTAGGCCTGCAATTATTCTCAGCAATGGTTTTAGAGTTGTAACTGATTTGTAAGTTTTAATAATCATAAAATGCCATCACACTTTGCAGCATTCCATGGATAAATACATCTCTGCTTCCGGCTCTGAGTATCAGCACGTTTAACGTGCTTGTGTTTCCCATGGCTTAATTAAAACTTTTAATTACCACGATTTCAAATTGCCCATTCTGGCAGCCTGCGGATGGATGGAATGGGGATCAAATTGTTGTCCTGGGAGAACACTGGAATTTACAGTGGAATTTGTGCAACCACGCAGAGCTCAGGTGGTTTTTGGGGCATTTGCAAACCAGTGTGCGCCTTCCTTCTCCATTAGTTTCTGTAAGATTGCTTTCTCTGGCACGTGGGCAATGAGAATTCTGTGCCCCTGACAAATAAAATGAGTGTTTTTCCCTCAGAATTAGTGAGGAGAGGCAGCCAGAATGACTCCCTGTCTATAATGCATTCATTCAGAGCAGAACAAATGGTGTGAGATCCCCGCTGTCTGCTCGGGTTCCAATTTCACTACATGATGACTTAAAAGGGGAAAAAAAAAATCATGGAATGTTATTTTGCTCTATTTGAGATGTGGAAGGAATTTTAAGTTCTTTTATGTCGAGACCACTTTGGCTTAGTAAATATTCTGAATATTCAGCTTCAAACAGAGACAAGAATAATATATTTTTTTTCATTTAATATGAAATAATAATATTACCACATAGTTCTATGACATTACATAGCAAATAACATAATTCAGATGAGAGGCTTCAGGGACGAAGGGTGAAACTGAAATCTTGGACAGCATTTCAAAACTGTCAAGAAAAGATGCCCCTTATTGAAGTAAATAAATATATTTAACTGTGGTCTTGAGAATGAAAACACCAAAATCATCCAGACTCTAAAGTAATTTTGATTTTCTTAAATTAAAATGCTTATGACACTCAAATGTGCGCAAAAATTAATGCTAATACAAAACCTCAAGAGCTTTAAAATTAATTTTTCCTTACCAGGACCAAAGGCTGAGAGTCACCTGTGATTTGGGAAGAGAGATATTTGTTCTTTTTTGGGGTTNTTTTCTACTTATTGTGGCTTTAGTCAAAGCGACGTTTTTTCCATTATAGTCAAGAGTCTTTAAATCATCACCCTTCAGCCTGCTGAAAGCAGTGGGGTGGTTCACTGGGCAACGCTGTCAGAAGGTAACAAAAAATAAGGTTAAGACCGGCCACTTAAATTCTGGATTTTTTAACAATTTCCTGTGGGATTGAACCAGACCTTCTGAATGTCGGGGTTTTCGTCTTTCTTTTCCTTATGGCTGAGGCAGGTGGAGGACGTGGAGCTGGAAAAGGGAGGAATTTTAATGTTCTCCTGCTCTTTGTCCAGCAGAGACTGTTCCAAGGCTGTACCAATGGGAAATTCCACAGTCATGTTACCAATATCTAATTCCCTTTCTTCTGGGAGGACTCTGTGATTCAGCTGATGAAATATTTTTCTCTGCATTTGATTTCACTGCTTGTTTTGTTCAGTATGAGGGAAAAGGTCTGCACAAGGGTCATGGAACTTCATCGTTTAATTTAGAGAGGGATGGGATCAGAAGGTCTGGTTTTCAGGGGAGAAATATGAAAAAAAACTCTGTGTATTATATGCTGGATTAAAAATACTGGCTATAAAATTGTAGATATATTTTGCAGATAATATTTAAGTAGTAATAGCATGATGTTTGCCAGCAATAAAAGATTCATTGGAAGGTAATAGGATACCAACAGCTGGATCATAAAACAATTTCCCCCAGTGTGGCATGAGAAGAAATTACACTTCTCATGGATGGCAGAGAAATCCTGCTGCACACAAATGGGATCAGTTAAAGGGGGATGCATGAAAGGAATCAAATTAGTATGGGAATATGCTTTGCTGAACACCTAATTGCTACATTAAAAAAAAAAAAAAAAAGGTTATTCTGAACATCTTCTGACTCCAGATACAGCCAGAGCCAAGAAGGGGAAACTGCAGCCTTGGAATTCCTCCTCTGAGCTGACTCTGCCTTGGGTTGTCAGGGAATCCCAAACTGGTTTGGGTTGGAAGGGACATTAAATCCCCTCCCATTCCACTCCCAGCCATGGGCAGGGACACCTTCCACTGTCCCAGGCTGCTCCAAGCCCCAAAGTCCAGCCTGGCCTTGGACACTTCCAGGGATCCAGGGACAGGCACAGCTGCTCTGGGCACCCTGTGCCAGGGCCTGCCCACCCTGCCAGGGAACAATTTCTTCCCAATATCCCATCCATCCCTGTCCTCTGGCTTCCCTGTGTCCTGCCACTCCAGGCCCTTGTAAAGAGTCTCTCTCCATTTTTCTTGTTGGCCCTTCATATACTGGAAGGTCACAACTAGGTCACCCTGAAGCTTCTCTTCTCCAGGCTGAAGAATCTCAATTTTCCCAGCCTTTCCTCAAGTGTTCCACCTTCCACAGGCTTTACTCTTGAATTTCAAGAAAAATTTCAAATTTCCTCATATAGTTTTCCTGTTTAATGGCCTTTGTTCATCCCTTTATCCATTGGGACTTGCCATTTCCTTTCCTGGATGGTTTCCTGCCTTTATTACTTAACTATAAAATAAATGGAATTTTATTTAGAAAGTTTCAGGTGTATTAACAATGAAGGTAATCACAAATCCTGTAATGGAATCACCATGGCTGGAGGTGTCCCAGGAAGGGCTGGAGGTGGCACTGAGTGCTCTGGGCTGGGGACAAGGTGACCATTGGGCACAGCTGGGACTCCATGGGCTGGGAGGGATTTTCCAAACTAAATGATCCTATAATTCTACAATGAATGGGCAAAAAGGCTGGGAAAATCCATCTAAGGGCTCCTTGTGGACCTTTTTTGTCATATGCCATAGACTGAGGCAGGTTTCTCTTCCTAGGGATGAAGTGCAAGCCCCTCTACATTTGTGTTTTGAGGATGTTGTTGAGAGCAGCAAAAACTTCAAAACTGCCTCATTACATGGTGCCCACCAGATTGAATGGGAAAAGTTGTTTCTTCCCCTGATTAACAGGGAAATATGTTAATTTTTAGCTCTCTCCTAAGGGAAGATCTGAGAATTCAACACTCAGATTGGATACCCAGCAAAATTGTGAAACTCCTGAGATCCATCCAGGTATTAGGGATCATTCTGGGATTCCAAATCCCCAAGACAAGTATCCCTGGAGTGGTGCAGTAGCATTGTGATCTGGCTGGGTGCCTCCATCTGGCCCTGTGGCGTGGGGATAGGTGCATCCCAGACCTCTGATACCAAGAGCTTTGTTGCTTGGGCTGCTGTCCTCACACATTCGGGGTCACCAGATGTTGCAGGCTGAAGCTGGGCATGTCCCAACTTCAGGAACACTCAAACGAAACTCACACCACAGCTGGTCTAGAAAATTCCTTTAATTCAATTTGATTCCAGTTTTTATACATATGAACAGAGGTCAAGAGATTGGCTGGACAGGTCGCCACCTCTTCAACCTGGATGGTGGACATCACCATCAGTCATTTCTTCTCTCACAGGAGAAGTATGCAAACATTCTAAGAATAGATATTGTTTTCATGAAGGTGCGTGAGAAAGTTCTACAGAAAGACAAAAAGACATAAAACTCAGGACAGCAGAGCTTTGTGTTGCTTCCCTGCTTGCCAGGCAGATGTGGCAAATGGAAAAGGGACAAAAAAACCTGCCTGGAACCAAACCCATTCCCTTCGTGCAATATGCTCTGCAGAGCACAAGCAAAGAAGCAGAAAAACACAGTAATTAGAATCCCTGTCTTGTAATGGATATTACAATTATGAACGGATAATTTCCCCGATTTTTCTCATCCTCACCAGTCTGAAATTCTGCGTGAGCACACCCAAGTGCTTTGTGTTTCTGCGGATCCCCTCCTGATCCGCTGTTTGAGGTTAGGTTCTCTCCCCCTGGCCTGCTCAGAGGTGAGCACAGCACACCCTGGCCACAGGGGACCTCTGGGAGGGGCAAGGATGGAGACCCGAGTGGAAAAGACTGGCTCTGCTGCCTGGTGGGGATGCAGGAGCTCCACACCCTGCAGCCCTTCCTGCTGTCAGGACCTCCAGGCACACTGCAGCAGTGGTTCCTCCTTTCTGTGGTGTCCTCTGGGTGACACTTTGCTGTCTCTCTGATCTTCAGGCTCTCTGCAGACGTGGCAAGATGCTCGGTCAGCCGTCAGCAGCACCGCCAGCGGTTTTCGGTTCATCTGGGTTGGCAAGAGACGGATCTTTGGTCTCTTGAACCCCTGGAAATGACAGCAAAAGGAAATTGAGAGGTGAACGTGTCTGGAGAAGATTTTGTGCAGCAGGACAGGATTTTTATGCAAGCACACTTGATCTTTTCCTGACTTATTTCCAGGAGTTTTTTGTGGGTGGGAATTTTGCCTTCTGTGCATGTAAGAATTACTGTGTTTGTTCCTTTAGGATGGCTGGATTTGTGCATTTTATGGATAGATAGGAGTGCTGGGAGCCTGCCTTTGCTTTTGTTTAACCAAGTGAATCCTGTATTTCTTGGCCAGCTAATATGTAGAATCACAGAACTCTTAAGGTTGGAAAAGTCCTCTAAGGTCATAAAACCCAAATATAAACCCAGCATTGCCCCTAAACCATATCCTCAAGTGCCACATCCACATGACTTTTGAACACTTCCAGCCATGGGCACTCCAAACCTCCCTGGGCAGCCCCTGCCAAGGCCTCAGCACCCTTTCCATGCACAAATTCCTGCTGCTGTCCAAGCTGAGCCTCCCCTGGCACAGCTTGAGGCCCTTTCCCCTTGTCCTGTCCCTGTTCCCTGGCAGCAGAGCCCGACCCCCCCCGGCTGTCCCCTCCTGTCAGGGACTTGTGCAGAGCCACCAGGTCCCCCCTGAGCCTCCTTTTCTCCAGGCTGAGCCCCTTTCCCAGCTCCCTCAGCCTCTCCTGGGGCTGTTGGATGTGTTCACATGAAGATAATTGTACAGATATGACATTATACAATGCTGATTTAGCTCTTCCTCTTTAATTCTCTGCTTTGCATTTCTGCACTGCATCACATTCTTCAGTCAGGGAACATGGAGAGGGAATATCTTTCCCTCTTGGCATGCAGATGTGAATCCACAAGCAAGTGAACTGATGGAAGAGAAGTTTGGGCTGCTTTTACTTTTAGTGACTTATTTAATATCCCTCTAATTATTTATGCAATGTTATGACCTTTAAGTCTCCAGTTTTCTGTGTCTTTAAAGGATATTAAAACCCTTGATGGCAGCATTTAGCTGCAGAAACATGTCCCTGAAATCCATGTCCCACTGGTGGGTCCTGAACCTCCACACTCCCCCTGGATTTGCTGCCTCTGTGAAGATCAATGCCCCAAAGTTGGCAGCAGCTCTGGATGAGCAATGCCCTGACTTCTGCTTTGTGCCCTGGGCTTTGAAGGTGTCCCCAGCCCGAGGAGGGGTCATGGAGCCCCACATAAACCCTCCTGTTCTGAAGAGCTCTGCTTTGTGTGATCCCTGTTCAAACACAGACTCCTGGCCTTTCACTAGCAGGATGTTCACTCTCCTGGGATAAAGTGGTGGAGATTTGTCTGAGCCAGGAGAGAATGGTCCACATGACAGCGAGGGATTAAATGGTTCTGTTGATGCCAAGGGTATTCCTTGTGGACAGCACCAGAATCAATTGATCCTGAAGCGCAGAATGATTCTTTGTTTTATTTTCAGGGCTAAGATTTAAATCCTTCCAGCTCTGTTCCTTCCCATAAAATACAGTAGGAAAAGCATTAATGAGCAGCATGACATGAAGCTATCGTGATTGGGAACCCAAAAATGCCATCAGATTTCAGTTTATCAGCGAATTAAGAACCAGACCTGGTGATGTTAAACACCATTTAGGGATTGTTTAGCCTCTCCAAGGGCCTGAGGGACATTAGGAGAAAGAAATGTGATGCTGGATCTGCTGTACTTTTGTTAGTTATGTGAAATTTAAGAGATTAAGCAGAGAAAAGACTTTGTCTCAGCAGGAGGTGCTCCCAAAGGGTGGGATAACAGATAATCCCCTCACACTAAAGCTGTATATCCCAGCTACAACAGCAATCAAAGCAAAGCCAGGACAGCCTGCAAAAATCTGCCTGAAAGGCTCTCCGGGTGCTACAGAGGCACTTTCAAAGTTAATAGAACGAGAACAATTCCCTCTTTATCTAAACACCGCGTGTTGGATGTTGGGGCTCCTCTGATGCTGCCAGGAGCTCTGTCCCGGGTGGAAATCTCTGAGATGTCACCTTCTTTAGCAGCTGTGTTTGAACCCAAACGGATAAATAAAACCCCTCTTTGAATGGGGCTGGTGTCTTTGAGGAGCATGAGGGTTTTTTTTAATTCTTATTTTATTTTTTGCCAGTAGCAGAATTATTTTATTTTTAGCCAGATGGCCGCTCCAATGGATATTCTGCAGGCACAAGGATCTGCTGACCTGCTGAAAATGGGGAGAAGAGGGAAAATAAAAGTGAATTCCACTTAGGAGTTGCAACAGAGGGTGCCAGTCTGAACTGTCTTTTAGCCACTGCCATCAGGCAATCAGAGCAAAAATATCTGTGAGGGATTCAATTTTTAGCCTTTCCCCTGGGGCTCCCTGAGAGAGCCCTTGTCTGGGGCTGCAGCTCCATGAAAACTGGAGCCTGGCACTGTTGGACATGAAGGTGGGACAGGGTTTCCCATGGGATCCATTCCCTTATGCAGGGAAGGAAGCTTCAAGCCAGGGGCTGTGGCAGCAGTGATGACTTTTCCACAGAGCCATTTCCACACTCACAGGGGCATTTCCCAGACTCTTCCCCCTTTTTCTTTGGTGTAAGTATGCCTCAGGGCTCTTTGGATCTGGTTTTCTGGGATTTCTCCTTGAAATGAAGCCCTTCTTTCCCTGCCTTGCCAGAGCCTCCTGTCGTGTGCATCGGGGTGTGTGGGTGGCTGTGCTCCTGTGATAGCTCTGAGTACTTCAGCACAACGATGCAATTTCAGAAAGGAAAGATTAGGGAAAGATTTTCTCTTGCCTTTCAGCTCTGAGGGCTCCTCCTGACAGCCAGGAGCCCTTCCAGACATTACCCTGTTATCTTCCTTGAGCTGTGACTTTTATTTTTTCCGGTGATATGCAGCCGTGACGTGATGAAATGCAGAACCATCATCAGGCTTTTTCAGAGGCAGATCTTTGAAGCTCAAAACACTTGCAAGCTCATTTTTAAGATTTGCCTTCACCAGCGAATTGTCACAGAAAAAAAATAAAAAAAAAAGACTAATTTTGTACTAAAAAAGGGGCAGGAGAGGTACAATTCTATGGGAGTGCTGCTGTATGTCCCAAATTTAAATAGCTGTCGGTGATGATGGCAGGTCCTAAAATGTTCCCAAATGATTGCCATGATGGAGATGAGTGATCCAGCACTGGGTGGCCACATGTGAGGGTAGTGTCAGGTTATTCTTTGGAAACCACCTACTGTGTGGTGCCTTCCTCCCCAGCCTCTGCTGTGCTCTGCATATGTTATGTATTTCTCCTCACTCCCTTCTTGGATTTCCTTGCTTCTCTTTTCCTACCCCAGCCTTTAAAGCACTTTGTTTAGGACTTTTTGAGGCCATGCTGAGAAAGGTGTGGAAGCACTTTGCACCCAGTTCACAGAGCTATGTGATTTGGGTACAGCACCAGATGGACAGTCCTGGGAGGCTCATCAAATCCAACCTTTATAACTGCAGAATACAGTATTAGAAATATTAGAAGAGTAACAGAAGAAAAAAAATCTCTTACTGCCCAGGCTAGACTCTTTAAATGCTGTAAAACCACCAGGAAAGCACTGAAACATTTCACAACTACCAAGTGAGGACAACGATGCAAACATAGAATTATAGGATCCCAGATTGGTTTGGGTTGTGAGAGACCTTAAAGCTCATCCCATTCCATGGGCAGGTATTGGGGTTCCCAACACCTCTGAGGGTCCAGCCCTTGCAGAGAAATGGCTTATATCAACTAGCGAGATGGAACGATTGAGTGTGTCTTGAAAAAGAAAAAGGTTTTAATAAGGAAAGAAAATAACATAAACAAAAAGAGTAAAGCTGAGCACAATATAGGGACAGGTCCCATACCTGCTACAACACCTCGAAAATGCCCCGAGCTTCTCTGTTCTCTCTCTTTAGTACTCAATAGTTCAGGTAGGCTGCTTGGCTCTTGGCCCAATGAAGTCAGCAACAGGCTTTGAGTTGCACTTTCCAAGCCCAATCCATGCCTCTGTGCTGGTACTGAGCCAATTACAATGAGAAAGGTACAGAACTTTCTAGTTAAACTTCCTAAGATGTCTAAAGGTAAACTGAAACTCTTTTCTTATACAGAGATACCCACTCAGGGATGGGGGATGCTTTAGGATGAGCAGGTGTCGCCCTGAATTTTCTGCCTTCTGTCTTTGTGCTGCAGATTCTCATGCAGCTTCATGCAAACAATGTGTATTTTTAGAATGTTTACATACTTCTCCTCTGAGAGAAGAGATGATTGATTGTGATGTCCACCATCCAGGTTGAGGAGGTGGCCCCTGTGGTGGCCAATCACTTGATCTTTGTACAAATGTATATAAATGGAGTCAGATTTTGAAATAAACGAGTAGTTCCCTTGAACTGCTGCTGGTGTGGCCTCATCTTTCTGTCCCTGAAATTGGGACATCCTAGCCTCAGCTAACACAGGCAGGGACATCTGCTGCTAGACCAGGTTGCTCCAAGCCTCATCCATCCTGGCCTAGGACACTTCCAGGGATGTGGAGGTGTTCTAACATTGTTCTGTACAGTGAACATGGATGGGAGGACAGCAGTGCTGAGCATTACCTGCTGTAGAAATAAAGTTCCCAGGGAGACGAAAGATGTGCTTGTAGCAGCCTCACTATTTAATCATTAGCTAAAAACATGGCACCAGTATGTGGGCAGTGAACCTTGAGAATGAGCAATTAAAGGGTTTGCTTTGATGCTGAGTGTTTGTAATGCTGGGTCTGTGCTTGAAGATGTCTGTGAGGTCACAGCTGAGCTCCCAAATCCACGTGTGTGTCCCCTGAGCACATGAAGCTGCTTGGTGGAGCTTTATTTGAAGAGCTTGTTTCTCTCACTCAGGTGTGCTTGCCTGGGTCACGTGGGGAGCTTTTTTCCACACCGCTGAGTGTCACTAGGGAGGCCTCTCAGATTCTATCCTGCTGCCTTTGCTGTTCTGCTGCGTTAGGCATTCCTCCTCCTTCACCAGTGCTTCAAAGGCAGTGGAACCCAGCCCAGAGCCCAGCTGTGTTCCTACCTCTCAATCAGCAGCCACAAGGCTCCCTAGGGGACACCTTCCTGTTCCCCAGCAGAGGAATTTTCCCCCTGGCATGTGGGAGACCAGCCAGGAAATTAAAGGTTGTTCTTAAGGCCATGGATGGAGATTTGCCTCAAAAAAGCACACATGATGCTTAGACTTTCTTTACTCCAGGAGAACATCAGTCCACTGTGGTGCCAACTTGATATAATTACATGCCTTGGTGTCTTTTGGTAGCCTTGGTGACCTTCTTGCCCTCTCACAGAATTATTTAGGCTGGAAAAGCCCTCCCAGCCCATGGAGTCCCAGGTGTGCCTGATGCCCACCTTGTCCCCAGCCCAGAGCACTCAGTGCCACCTCCAGCCCTTCCTTGGACACCTCCAGCCATGGGCACTCCAAACCTCCCTGGGCAGCCCCTGCCAAGGCCTCAGCACCCTTTCCATGCACAAATTCCTGCTGCTGTCCTAGCTGAGCCTCCCCTGGCACAGCTTGAGGCCCTTTCCCCTTGTCCTGTCCCTGTTCCCTGGCAGCAGAGCCCGACCCCCCTGGCTGTCCCCTCCTGTCAGGGACTTGTGCAGAGCCACAAGGTCCCCCCTGAGCCTCCTTTTCTCCAGGCTGAGCCCCTTTCCCAGCTCCCTCAGCCTCTCCTGGGGCTCCAGCCCCTTGCCCAGCTCCCTTCCCTGCCCTGGACACGCTCCAGCCCCTCCAGGGCTCTCTGGCCAGGAGGGACAGGACTGGACATGGCCCTCATTCTACACAAAACTCTATAAACCCCAAAACCAGTAGGTTTAAGAGGAGGAAGAGTCCTGGGGAAAATAGTCAGCTCTGAAGAGCCTTAAGTATAAAACTCACTGAAGTTGGAGACATGAGAGGTTCAGCTTAGAGGCCTCCAGCTAAAGCCAGTCTTAACCTTGGTTTTGGTGAGTGATCAACAACAAAAAAAGGCTCTGAGAAGGCTTTTGCTTTCAAGAATTTATGTGTTGATTCTCTTAAGGCATCACTGCAGTAAAGCCCTGGGAACTGCACAAGCACATAGCGAGTCAAGGGACAAATTGTGCAGAGGCGCTGTCATTCAGGCATAAAAGTTTATCTCTGCAAACACCTGGTGGAGAGGGAAAATTCTGGAATGAGGATCAGCACCAAGGTATCACCCTATCACCTCCTAAATGTGGAAGATGCTGCTGAGAAGTCTTATCAGCTCAGGCACCTCAAAATCCTTCTGTGAGCCTTTAGAGCTCAACAGTTCCTCTTTCCTCCAAAAACTGTGGCACTTGTTCACCATCTCTCAGTCTGCCAGAACAAACACTCATCCATTTATCATAAAACAATCAGAGTCAGATGAAGCAACCTTTGGGGCTTTGGAGTGTGAAGGTTTCCCCACTCTGTTTAGTAAAATAATTATCTCAAGGCATTGTTGAAGTTTAGTTTTCCTCCGAGGTAAGTGTAAAATGCATGGCACTGCTTTTCCAATGGATGAACTGCTGAGTAGTATAGTTTATAAATATTTTATTAAATGCTTCCCCTCAGCATGAGGAGCATTGGAAATACAATCAGAGTTTCTTCATTAATTTCAGGAGATAATGCAAGGGTCCAAGGAGTAGATAAAGTTAGAAAAATAATAAGGAAATGATTTTTATTCAAGTCACCAGACTCAAGAAGTTCACCCTGAAGCATCTTCAGAAGTGGCCAGAACACTCTGAAATGTTACCTGTGACCTACCCAGAAGACTGACAAGGGAAATTATATTGCATAAATCACTGGTTTAGAAGTTTTGTATTTTTTTTTCCAATTCAGTCATTCTTTTAAAAATTCAGAAGTGAACATCAGAATTATAATGTGGGATAAGTCTCCAGAAACATAGTCGTGGCTGAGTGTGAGCCCACTGTCTTCCATGCCTGCTGCCACACAGGGAGGTGTTTTCAAGCCTGTCCCAACCTTATGACAAACATTAAGCCATAACTGTCATGTTTAATTTTTATTTTTCTTCATTGACTGGTGCAAGATCATAGATTAGAACCGGAAAGTCACAGACAGAACAGCATCAGAAAGGTCTGGAGTAATTTCAACAAGGACAGACTTACGATTCTAAATGATGTTGACACAGGAAGAAATGATCTGAAATAATTAAGATTTATTTTAGTCACTGTGAGTGCTTGGCAATGCCAAACAGACAAGAAATGGCTGTGAATAAGTAACAGGTCTGAAATAGACCTCAGGAGGGGTCACTGGGTGAGTGGCATCGTGCGAGGAGTCATGGGGTGGATTTGGGGTGTTCACCCTGAGAGATGCAGCCAAGTCAGACAGAAGAAGGTGGACAGACAGAAGCTCCAAAGCCAGGGAAAAGGGTTTATGGGCAATCTATGAATTCTTTCTCCTAGCACATGGAGTAGGGTTGGCACATTTGCAATGAAATTGTCCAGGAGCAGATTTCAAGCGAGCCAATGTATTCTATCCCACGGCATGGGCAGTGCTCAGGGCTCGCTGCCTTAGAGTGTGAGGAGATGGGGAGACCTTGGAGCCCCTTCCAAGGCCTAAAGGGGCTCCAGGAGAGCTTGGGACAAGGGATGGAGGGACAGGACAAGGGGAAGTGGCTTTAAGTTGAAAGAAGTTGGTTTTATAGGGTATTGGGAAGGAATTGTTCCCTGGCAGGGTGGGCAGGCCCTGGCACAGGGTGCCCAGAGCAGCTGTGCCTGCCCCTGGATCCCTGGCAGTGCCCAAGGCCAGGCTGGACTTTGGGGCTTGGAGCAGCCTGGGACAATGGAAGGTGTCCCTGCCCATGGCAGGGGTGGCCCTGGATGGGCTTTAAGGTCCCTTCCAACCCAAACCACGCTGGAATTCTGTGGGAAAAGCTTAGGTGCGTTCAAGATGCAGTTTGGCAGCTCCATGCAGGAAAAGCCTTCCCATGACCTCAGTAGACCAAGGCAGCACCTCAGGCTCTGGCAGAAGATTTTGGCTTCTCTCAGGAGCTGCTCCTTGGCTGGGGAGATTCCCCTGGAGCTGAGGGTGCTGATCCCCTGCTCCAGCATCACTTCCCAAACCAGGCTGGCTCCAGCACCAAATTTCTGTGACTGTAATTTTTGAGGCAGTTCTGAGCCTTGTGCTGTTCTGTCGAAAACCCTGAAATTAGGAACAGTTTTTCTCTGTAGTTAAGGTAAAAAAGAATCTCTCTAAAATTATTTTTAGGCTACTTGCCATGAAAATAATTTCACTACTTTCTTTTATCGTGCAATAAATTACCCACAAAAGTGGATAACAGATTAATTTAACCAATTTAACTTAATCCCAAGTAGTGTGTTGTTTTATTAAGCAATGCTGTGGTGTAATTAAGAGTTGTAACTAATTAAACACCTTGTAAAGACAGGGCTGTTAATTAATACTAAATTACAATAAAATTAACAAAGTAACATAAACAAGCCATGTAAATGTTTTTAAATGACAGGGATAATTCATCAGCTAAAAGCTGCTTATGTGAACCATTTCCTAAAGAGTTGACTTCAATTAATATGTATATAATAATTGCAAAAATGGAAATGGGGCAAGAAGAGCTTTCCTTAAGATTTTCGAATTCAAATGACTCCTTTGATAAGAAACTTGGGAGTTTTTTTAAGCTGGATATTCTCTAATAATATTGAAGAAAATGCCTTAAACCCCAAGTTATGGTATGCAGAGAAAAATCTAAAATTAAACCTCAATGACACCTTCAAGACCACCTCTGCATCTGGCACTTGTTTGTCTCACTGGAATATGAATCTGAACAACTCCTGCCTTGCTAAGCTTTAATGTGAGTGTTATGTATTAATGCTACAGCTCCAATTCAGATCTCATTTGCAAGAATGTCAGGAAAAGGCTGAAATTTCTTTGCATACTTAAAAGGTTTGCTGGATTGGCTGGTTCACAAGGGCTGGAAATCCCACAGGTCCCCTTTGTCGTTGTGAATTAAGTAGAGAAAACACAAAATCTGGGATTTCAAAGTGCTGGCCTACAGGGACCTGTGGCTGCAGGAGACACAGAAATAGTCCTGAACTTTTCCAGACTTGGGATCAAATCTGATTAAGACCAAGTAAGCTGAAGCAGTTTTTAGCAGTGCCTGAGAACCGCCAGCAAGACTGCAGAGGTGTAAAATACACTCAGGTCGTGAGACTTCATTCTGTGTGACACAATGTACAAACTCCTCAAAATATCTCTCGGTTTTAATGGAATTTTGGAACTTAGTAAAAATTAAAATTGACTTTTTCTATTATCTCACAACCAGAAGCCCTAGAAATAGACCATGGTTTTTCCTCAGGAAGTTATTCAAATTTAAAGACTAAAATTATTATGCTTGTATCATGCTGTTGAATAATGCTGCTTATGCTTTGCTGAAATTACACAAAAATAGACCTGGTATGGGTACGAATTGAAGCCCCAATGTCTGAACCAGTAGGCAGCTGGCACAGCATTGTGTGCACACAGCTCTGCACCAGCCCCAGGGAGGAGCCCCCCCAGGCTGTGTGGACACTGTGCTCAGGGCTGGGCACTGCCCAGGGAAGAAGAAGTTGTGCCTCCTGTGCAGGGGGAATTGCTGGGCTCAGGCCCTGCCCGTGGCTCTGGGGCCATTGCTGGGCCCCCTGGGCAGAGCCTGGGCCCTGCTGGGAGCCCTCCCTGCACACAGGGACACCCAGGCCTGAGGGCCCCTCTCAGCTGGGGCTCCTCTCCAGCCTCAACAGCCCCGGCTCCCTCAGCCTTTCCTGGGCACCCACATGCTCCAGGCCCTTCCTCAGCTCCACCAGCTCCCTGGCCCTGCTGTGCTCAGCATCCAGAGCTGGACACAGCACTCCACAGCTGCCTCCAGGCCTGCCCACAGGGCCGCCATCCCTCCCTGCCCTGCTGCCAATGCTCTTCCTGCTGCCCCCGGGATCCCATTGGCCTCCTTGGCCCCAGGACACTCTGCTGCCTCAGGGACAGCTCCGTGTCCCCCAGGAGCCCCAGGACACTCTGCTGCCTCAGGGACAGCTCCGTGTCCCCCAGGAGCCCCAGGACACTCTGCTGCCTCAGGGACAGCTCCGTGTCCCCAGGAGCCCCAGGACACTCTGGTGCCTCAGGGACAGCTCCGTGTCCCCAGGAGCCCCAGGACACTCTGCTGCCTCAGGGACAGCTCCATGTCCCCCAGGAGCCCCAGGACACTCTGCTGCCTCAGGGACAGCTCGATGCCCCTCAGGACACTCAGGTCCTTCCCCACAGAGCTGCTCCAGCAGGTCTCCGCTGTGCTGGTTCCTGAGGCTGTTCCTCCACACAACCATTGATGAACAATTTAAACAATCCTGGGCCCACTAATACTGAACACTGGGGACACCACCAGTGACAGGCCTGGAGGCAATTTAGGGTACAGCTCTGGAAGGATTTGTGGGAATTCAAACTCGTGAAGTCACTTCTTGTGCATGATCCTTAACAGGAATGGCCTTGTAGCTACCACTCTTTGCTTTCAGGTGCCAAAATTCTTGCAGATGCAGGTGTTCTCTTGAGCATTAAAGGCCACGAGTTTCTGATTTTGTCTTTAGTTTTGTCTGTAGTTTTGTTTATCAGTGGATAGAGGGCTGGTGGAGGAAAAATAGCTGGGAATGCCTGAGTGTGGAGACATAAATCTATGCATTGCTGAAGGTTTCCTTGAATAGTTCTGTGTAAGTGGGAAAAATATTAACCAAGCCAAACACAGCCTAAAATGGGCTTACATAAATATTACACAGAAAATATTACACAGACTGGGGGATGAAAGACTGTGGGAGCCTTTACACCTCAATATGCTGTTCAGACATTCCTGAGCCTTATGAAGCTGGAGAGTAGGAGGGAGATTTCAGAAGGATAGGGATGAGTATGAAAAATGTGGAAGAGCATCCTTTTGTTTAAAAAGCACGGTGTAATTACATTGTGCAAGTTCATGTCAATCCTATTTAAAAACTTCTGAGCAGTGGGAACACCCGGAGCGTAAGTGAGGGATTGTGCCTGGGAACATCCATGCTCTGGTTGAGCCCAGGCTGTAGCTGAAACCACAACGTTGTGTTTATGGTCCAGGAGCAGCTGCAGCTCCATGTTTGCACAGAATAAATCTCGAATCCTGGGTGGGTTTTGCATTTGGTGCCTCTCACTGTCAGTTTGTAAATGTGGGAATGTGGATCTGATTGAACCCTGCATTGGGTGCAGACCTAAATTCCCCTTAAGACTGAGGTTTGAGGTGCACACTGCAGGGGTAGGTACTCCATCTTTCCAGAGTGGAAAGGCTGTTCCCAGTTTCTCCCTGTCTGTGCTGAGAAGGATAACGTGCAGCTCCCCACCTCCCCAAACCCCACAAGCTGCAGAGCTCCTGGGGCTTCTTGCCAAATGAACCCATCCCTTCCACTCATTTGGCTGTGATAGAAGCAGGTTCTGGAGCACTCCGTGGTGCTCCCAGCAGGGCTGGGGGAGTGGGAGCCTGGCCAGAACAGAGTGAGGAGCAGTTGGACGTGGGCAGGGACACGCACGGGCACTGCCAGCTTGGCACTTGGCGGAGCTGGAGCTGCTGAGGACAGATCCATGAGTTCTGCCTCTCCCTGGGTTTCTCTCCAGCTTCCTGAGGAACGAGAGCATTTCAGAGCAAAGGGCTGGCACTGTGTTTTCTGCATTTAGAAAGAAGTCAGGATTAAGAGAGCTAAAGCCACTGCAGCCCAAATAAGCCAGAGAAAAGGTATTTATTACATTTTCCTCATGTCAAATCATTGGGGTGCTCCTCATTGGAGGACCCACTTCTTCTGTGCTTTAAGACATCTTCCAAAAGGAATATGATGGGGACGAACAAGGCAGTGCCCCCGTGCTACCTGCACACCACATTCCAGGGATGAGAGTGTTCATCTGGACAAGAGAAGGTTCCGGGGACAACTCAGAGCCCCTTCCAGGGCCTAAAGGGGATCCCAGAGAGCTGAAGAGGGACTTGGGGGCAAGGGATGGAGGGACAGGACAAGGGGGAATGGCTTTCCACTGTCAGAGGGTAGGATTGGATTGGATGTTGGGAAGGAATTGTTCCCTGGGAGAGTGGGCAGGCCCTGGCACAGGGTGCCCAGAGCAGCTGTGGCTGCCCCTGGATCCCAGGAAGTGTCCAAGGCCAGGTTGGGGTGGGACTGGATGGTCTTTAAAGTCCCTTCCTACCCAAACCATTCTGTGGTTCTGCAAATCAGTTCAAATCCTCACTTTTTAGAATTCTCAGCTCCTGGCCAGGCTGTCACACTTGATATCTTGCAGCTGAGAATCCCTGTCATCTGTTGGGTGGGTTATGAACCTCCCACACGTCAAGTTTTCAAAAATCTGGAAAGTTCATTGCTTTATTGAATTCCATTTTCTGCTCTGTTTTATCAGAATACCGTGCTGGACTCTGAGATTCCACCTTGAGCAGCTTGAAATCCCTAAAACCAAACATTTTCCAAAGCACTGTGAAATTTTGAGCAACCTGCCCTTAGGAAAAGATCCCTAAGTCTTTTTAAAACTACTTTGGAGGTTTAATTTTATCATAAGCAGTAAATTCTTTAAATACACTTCAGATGCAGTTGTGAGTTTGTGTGGCAAAGAGCACAGAAAAGAAAACTTGAATTTTCATTTTGGATTTCAATCACTGCTCCCATGTGCAGCCAAGCAAGTTCCACCAGCTGGGTGAGAGCAGCATTTCCATGCAGTAGAAACAGAGGCAAACATAAATATATATGAAATGTATCCAGAAAACATGAAATAATGCTAAAACAAATCTTACTTTGACTCAAGCTTACTTCCCATTGCCAAGAAAAACACGACTGGGTTGATTTTCCAAAAATAATGTTGGCAGTAAATCAGATTTTCATGGCTCCAATTTGACAAGAAAACTTTTAATAAAAATGCCAGGGTAGTACTCTTTACATATTTGTACTATTTGATGGAGACTTTTTGGAGGATGGTTGTTTTCCATAAGGTTCTAGGAACAAGGCCTGTACCTTTTTTTACCAGTAAATGAGCGTATATTTGTAACTCAAACCTGGAGCAGATGAGTTGTAGTAGCTCTAGAGGACATAGTTGCATTTGTATTTTTTCTGCTGAAAACTTTTAGCATACTTTTCAGGCAAAAATCAACCCCTGGTTTTTGCTGTAGACGAGGAGAAAAAATGTTGAAAGCGAAGGAATTCTGCTGCCCCCACCCCAACCAATATTGGTTTATGAATNAAAAAAAAAAAAAAGGGAGTGATTTGTCTTTGTAGAAAGCAGATTCTGTGAATATTTCAAGGCCTGATCAGTATTCTTTAATTTCTTGAGTTAGGGATAAAAATTTCCAAAATTCTGCATCAAAATGCCAGATCAGCCTCTGGGAGAAGTACAGAGATGGAGTTTGCTGGAGGGCGATAAAGCAAAATGTACACACTGTAAGCATCATTATAGGTAACACTGGCTTAATTAAAATAAAGAGGGTAATTTTCAAAGCTGCAGGAGAGATTTAGGAGTCTTGCTTCATGAGAAATGTGAATTTGCTTTCCTTAGCTGAGATAATACTGGTCTTCATGCTGCTTTTTAACATTTCTGAGTGCTTACACGAGTTACTTCTTTGGGTGGAGAAGAGGCCGAGTGAAAATCTCATGCTGGGGAGAAAAAGGCAAACTTCAGGCAGAAACAAATAAGGCAGGGCCAAGAAATTAATGGAGGTGATCTTTTTTTACATTCCCAACTAATGGTACCTGTGGAGGTCAGGAGGGATCAGGTAGGGTCACACTGGGAAGGAGCTTGAAGGGCCTCTTTGGAGAGGTGCAACCACCAAAACCCTGGACCCCTGACTTTAAACCTAAACCTTATCACCACCTCTTACCCCACTTCCATAATCCAGTTCCTAGCTCTACTATTTTAATCAAAGAATCATGGAATGGCTGAGGTTGGAAGGGACATCAGAATTCATCCAGTTCCATGGGCAGGGATATCTCCCACTATCCCAGGCTGCTCCAAGCCCCAATGTCCAGCTTGGCCTTGGACACTTCCAGGGATCCAGGGGCAGCCACAGCTGCTCTGGGCACCCTGTGCCAGGGCCTGCCCACCCTGCCAGGGAACAATTCCTTCCCAATATCCCATCCATCCCTGCCCCTGGCAGTGGGAAGCCATTCCCTGTGTCCTGTCCTGCCATCCCTTGTCCCAAGTCCCTCTCCAGCTCTCCTGGAGCCCCGTTAGGCACTGGAATAGAGTTAGAGGTCTCTCTGTAAAGAAGACAATACAGGTGCCCTCACCCCTGATAAACAGCAGCTGTGTTAATTAACCAGTACAGCCTCAGCCCTGATGACTCACAGCTACAGCCAATAAGGATGAGTGAGATAAAAGAGGGGGTAAACTGGTAAGGGCAGGATTATTATGGATGAGGAACCTTGAGGAGCATGGAATCATGAAGCAGGATCCTGGGGAGAGAGAGTTGCTGCTGTGAGGTTAGTCTGGGTCTGTAGTTAGAGCCTGTTGTTGGAATCTGCAGTCACAGTCTGGCTGGGTAAAAGCTGCAGTCACAGACTGCACACTGATCCCTGCAGTCAGAGTTTATCAGGAAATAACCAGCAGTCAGAGGCTGCAAGGGAAACCTACTGTCAGGAGTTTACTGCAGCCAGAATGAGTGAATAGTTGGAGTTTAGATGACTAAGCTGTGAAGAGAAATAAACCAGGACCCTTTTCATGCTGTGATAAACAAGAAGTCTGTGCCTTGGCTCTTTTTTACCTTCTAACAAGAGGGCTGCTGCAACATTGCTGGAGCATTCTGTTCTCCAGGTGTACACTTCCAGATCCCCCAGCCTTTCCATCCCTTTAATCATCTCCATTTCCCTTAAAAAGATGAAGGCTGGCCTCAAAAATAAGAATCTTAAGAATGCACCAAAATAATGCTTCAGATTTAATGATGGGAGTTGTTTTTCAGGCAGTCACCAATTGTAGAAATTAAGTTATTGTTAAATTTCAGCCTGGAATATGCAGATAGTGAGCACAATATTGCACAATGATTCTAATGCCTTTAGTGCTTATTCTTGTTTATTGAATTTTGGGTCAACTCCGCGTGATTTTGTGCATGTGAATGATGAAACTAAAGCAGATTTGGTGTCCAGTGGGTACCAAATTCTCTGCTCCCGCTAACAGGCATATGAGAGTCTAAGGGTGTGACTGATCCTTCCCAGGGAGAGCATAAAATCTAAAGTGAACCCCAAAATTATAGACAGTGCGGATGAAACGGGTCCAGCAGCTCTTGCTTTCACCTGCTCCTCTCACACCAACTCTCAGGCTGATGGAACAGCCACAGCTCAGGTTCTGTTGTCACCTTCCAGGGAAACTCCGAATTGAAGACTCTGGCTCTATTTACAGCATTAAAATACAAACCAATTCCCATACCAACAGCCTATTTTTTTTTTCCTGCAAAACAATCTCCAGAACTCCAAGCCCTTGCTGATTAGAGGAGAAGTGTTCTGCAGTGTGTGAACAACACACAGCATGATGCATCTTCATTACTGAAATTCACAATGACGATCATTTATCATAAAAGCTGCTGACAGTGGGCATTAATCTCTGAGTAAAGCAAGGAGGAAACTGTTTTCATGGCAGTAGAATTCATTTAGTCCCTCTCATCCATGCCTGAGGAATTGGGAATTCTCTGGGCAAAGCAATTGCAGCCTTAGCAATGTGGATTTTTGGGGGGTGGAATGAGGAAGTCTTTTGCTGGGATGTGGAATCCAGTGGTGACCACGCTGCTGGCAAAACATGCCTGTGCTTCACACTGCCCCAGAGCAGCTTCCCTCCCATCCTCAATTTTGGAAAGAACCTTAAAGACCTCCTATCCCACCTCCTCCTCCTGCCATGGGCAGGGACACCTTCCACTATCCTAGGTTGCTCCAAGACCCAAAGTCCAACCTGGCCTTGGACACTGCCAGGGATCCAGGAGCAGCCACAGCTACTCTGGGCACCCTGTGCCAGGGCCTGCCCACCCTGCCAGGGAACAATTCCTTCCCAATATCCCATCCAGCCCTGCCCTCTGGCAGTGGGAAGCCATTCCCTGTGTCCTGTCCCTCCATCCCTTGTTCCCAGCCCCTCTCCAGCTTTCCTGGAGCCCCTTCAGGCCCTGGAATGGACTTTGAGGTCTCTCTGGAGCCTTCTCTTCTCCAGCTCTGTGTAAAGCAGAGAACAGGAATTCTTTCAGGTAGAAGTTTCAGCAAAATATTTCTATGCTGGAAGCATTTATTTTTTTTTAAATATATTAGAACTGTTGGATGTCTTCAGATATACAAACAAATGTCTGCTGCAATGAACTGTGTGCTGTATATGCCTTATTTTTGTCTGGTTGTACTTCTTTTTATATATATATATGTATGTATGTATGTATGTATATAAAAGAAATAAATGATTCGGTCAAGCAGACCTGGGAAGAGCGATGCACTCCCACACACATCTGGTGCCTTGTTAATGAGGCTTTACCCATTTTTACTCAGTTAAATTCTGAGGGCTATGAAAATACCGTGTTGTTTCCCCTTATGGAATACTTGGTTGGAAGTCAACACAACATGCATGTATTTCTCCAAATTTACGTCAGCCTTCAAAGCTTGGAGTTATCTTCTAAATATCACTGTCCGATGTGGTGTGGATTTATTCCACCCCAGAACAAGGCAGCAGTTTGGGTTATTGCAAAGCAAACTATGTGTGCCTAAAATTCCCTGTTTCTGCTTGGAGAGCATGGCAACCTGGCTAATTCCAATGGAATATGAACTCTGTGCTGACCAGCCTGGGGAAGAGAAGGCTCCAGGGAGAGCTCAGAGCCCCTTCCAAGACCTAAAGGGGCTCCAAGAGAGCTGGAGAGAGACTTTGGACAAGGGATGGAGGGACAGGACACGGGGAATGACTTCCCAGTGCCAGAGGGCAGGGTTAGGTGGGATACTGGGAAGGAATTGGATGTGTTTTTGAGGACCTGGATTTTCCCAAAAGGGAAAGGTGAAATGAGCCCAGCACCTGAACAATTTGATTTTCAAGCCCCCCAGTAAAAAGTTTCAGGGTGCTTCCCACTACCCTGGGTCTCTCCCTCCCCATTTGGAGCCCTGGGGTCTCTGCTTTGTGTTTCCCTTTGGTGCTGGTAGAAAGGTGAAACCTCCAACCCAGTCCATGCCTGGAAGCCCAAATTCCTCCTCAATTCTTCCATGGCACAGTCTCAGTTGGATAAACACTGGAGAAGCAGCCCCAAAATACCCCTGCACCCCCAGTTGTGTTCTCCATCCCTGGGATAATTCACACAGCAAAAAAGAGCTGGAAAGAGCCAGTGAGAGATTTTCCTGTTCAATATTTCATCTTGGGGAAGGGTGGGGAATACATTTGAGTCGAAACAAATTACAGATAAGTGCCTGATGTGTTTTAGGGTGGGTATTTTAGAAGGATAAAACTTGTTATGAATTTCTTCCCAGTTTCCAAGTTGACAGCCTTCATGAAAATATGTAAACTACATTAATGAAAACCTCAGGCGTTGTTTTCTCGTTATTTTTCTTATTTGAAGCTGCCTTTATCAGGAATAAAACAGCAGATATTGAAAGCTGTGTGTTCTGCTCTTCTCTGTCTGTTTGGGAAGTGAAAGCTATTTAAATAAAGGAAAATGTGTGAGATTAGTTGCTCTTCTTAATCAGTAATTAAGATATGAACAATATCATTAATCTTCTTTTTTACATTTTCCAGGTGATCAACATATAATCTCCACAGACATGGCTGAGAAGTGCAGTTAAGGTACTGTGATAATTCCCTTTTAATATTGGCATGTTTTTGCTGGAAATCATTCCCAAAATTCTCTCTTGAATAATTTGTAAAAACCTCTATTCCCTGGGGCTGAATTCACTTGTGGATGGTTTTCATTTGTCAATTTGTCCACTGCACTTCCTGAAAATGACACTATTTTTTTTCCCCTTGTATTCCTTAACTTCTGGTTTGCTGGTGTTAAATTCAGGAATGTTTTAGGATGTTTGCACAGACATACAATGAAAGCCACGCTTCCTTGATGAAGGTCATGTCTTTGAAATTACTAACTTTGAAAATGTGGTGGGGAAAGGATGGAAAATGAATCTTTGTGAAATGCTGGCTGCTTCACACTCTGTGGCACTGAGAATTTGTTGATTGGAATCACAAAATGGAAAGAATCTTGATTTTGTTGGGAATGCACATCTCATGACCAGGATTATCTCCCTTCAAGTTGTGTTTGAATTCTGGCTGGGATTTTGAACACAGAATGGCAGGAGGGGAGGAGTAGGAGGAGGAAATGTGGCAGGTTCTTTATTCTGGGCACTGAACTTGGGTGCCAATGTAAACTACAACAAAAAAAAGTCATTTCTTTCTCAGGAAAAATTCAGATAAAGATTCAAAACTCGATGAGCAATATGAAACAGTTGTTCTGGAATGGCAGGAACTAATTCTTGCCAAAGAAATGGTCAGGGCAGGATTTCCATTCCCCTTCTACATCCGTATCAGTTTAATGTTGCTGTCATGGGAAGGAGCTGGAAAATCATCCTGCAATTCCCATTCTCCTTTCAGTTGGGATTTTTGTTGCTGAGTTTGTGTGATTTATTTGACTAAAGCATAGGAAAACTCTTGGCTTTGTTAGTGACTTCCTTTGGAGAAAGCAAATCCGTCACTTTTTCAATTGCTCTCTCTGCTCCCTAGCAAAAACCTTTAATGTTTATTTCCATCTGGGAATATAATGCATTCTGATGTGAGAATACTGGGCAGAAGGAGATCCTGGAAAGCCCATGCAGATCAGACAATTTCTTAGGTCAGATTTGGAACAAAGAGTAATCCAGAATGTCCTGAGTGAAAAGCAGGATAAAAGGGAAAATTCTGCTCAGCAGGTGATTTTATCTGAGTACCAGGCTGGTTCTTTTTGCTGGGCCAGTGAACATCTCACACTACAGAGATGCAGGGAGCTTAAGATCTCTGGATTTATAGGCAGCATTTATTCAGTGCAGTTCCCAGAGGAAATTATTATTGAAAGTGGAGATGGCACAGATTAATACAGGAATTATAAGGAGCTGGCTAAGGCAGATAAGGAGCTTGGAAAAAAGGGGACTGGGACAGGATGAGGTGAGCTCCAGGTGCAGGGGAGGAATCAGAAGCATTCCTGAGGGATAGGTCTCATGAAGAGCCCTCCCTAGCATTTCTTTAGTGACCTTGGCACTAGGTTTTTGATGCAGGTTTTGAAACTCCTGTAATGCTGTGAAGGACACAAGAATTACACAAAAAGAATTTTGTTGACTTTGTGGATTAGTAGGACAAATGCAGCAGAAAATTTAATAATCATAAGCCGTTGTGTTAGGGACTTAGAGCCGGAGGGCTGCTGTAAACAAAACAAGAGTTTTAACATATGGAAGTTCAACTTTTTTTTAGGGGAAGTGTCTGGTTGTAGCTGAAGCTTTCACAACTCCAGAACTTGCCGGGACACCTGTTCCTCCAAGAGCTGCAATTTACTCTAAATAGTTCAGAGCCTAGGTATGATATAAAGTCAGAACAAATAAAATTTTAGATCTAAAATATCAAGTTCTGAACCTGATTCCATCAAGTACGAATCGGTGCAGGTGTGAAGCAGGTGTGAAGCCTGGGGAGTAGGAGGAAGGTGCCAGACTAGCACAAAATGGGTTATCGTAGCATACTTGGAACTGATTTTCGTGGCACCAGCCCATCTGCCTCCTCCCCTCCAAAAGTCCCCAAACAAGCCAAAAGATGGAACCAAGCCAGGGTGGATCTCAGGCTCTAAGTGAGCAGTCCTGTTCCTCGAGGTAGGAAACCTCCTTTAGGGATGGGAAACTGCAGCAGCTCAGCCTCTGGGACAGAGCTGGAGGCAGAGCCCTCCCGAGGGGAGCTCTTCTAGTTCCATGCTCCTGCCAAGGGCAGGGACACCTTCCACTCTGCCAGGCTGCTCCAAGCCCCATCCAAGCTGGCCTTGGACACTGCCAGGGATGGGAAATCTTAGCACAACCCCACCTGCAGAGTAGCATCCCCAGACTGATACCAAGATGATTGTTAAAAGGAGAAAATGAACCCCAAAACGGGTCCTCATCAGTGAAACAGGAATAGATCTTCACGAGTGTGCTGTGCTCTGTGTCCAATCCTCTGAGGATTTGGGATTAAAGCCAAAAGGATGAAAAAGAAAAGGAATGCTCTACAAATCAGTGAAAAAATTGGTCAAAGGATAGGAAACAGAAGGTTGGAGTAACTGAGCAGTTTCCTGAGTGAGAGGATGACAGCAGCACAGTCTCCAAGGGATCTGCACAAACCTGTGATACTCAACTGATAAATGAGCTGCGAAAGACACAGGGTGTGCTGCCAGTGCTTCCTCCAGAGCACTGGAGCTGAGTGCTGACTGTGGGAAACTGCAGGAGGATTGAGGCAGAATTAGCTGCTGGGCAAGGCAGTGGCAGGTGAAATCCTCCAGAGGTGGATGCAAAGGGAAGAAGACAAAAATTCCACCCACGGGTGATGAGTGCTGAGCTGGGCATTGCCACTCACCAGCCAAGAGCTGTAAAATACAAAAGGTGCCTCTCCCAGAATCATCATCAAGGGTTCATCCCAGAATGGTTTGGGTGGGAAAGCCTATCCCATTCCAACCCCCTGCCATGGGCTGGGACACCTTCCACTATCCCAGTTTGCTCCAAGCCCTGTTCAGTCTGGCCTGGAAACCTTCCAGAAATCCAGGGACAGCCACAGATTCTCTGGGCAACCTGTTCCATGTTAGCTTTACTTCTGGAAGTTTCATAGCAGTGCTTGAAAAATAAAAATCCTTTTTTGTTGATGAAGCGAGTGATCTGTAAGTCTTTCGGGTCAGTCGGAAGTTTAGGGAAATTGTCCCATGGGATGAATATCTCTGCTCTTCCTTAGGGGCTGCTTCTGTCAGGAAGGGATTTCTGGTTTGTGACTTTTGATGGACTCCCTGAAGGGACCATTTGTTGCTTTTCCTGGGGCTTAAAATGGGAGGAGCAAGGAACCAGTGGTGATGGAGTTCCTAAAAAATCCCACACTGCTGGAAGGGGTTTCAGGCTGTGCCTGGTGAGTAGACAAGTCTGTCCAGCTGTCCAAGGCTCACTCACGTGTGTGTGGTTGGGTTGGTTGTCATCAGATGAAGGTCTATCTGAACCTGGAGGGTGGAGAGAAGGATGAGGCATGGCATGGTGTGCCTCCCTTCCTCCTCCCTGGGGCAGAAGTGATTGGGATCCAATTCCTTTCCTAGCAAAATAGAGATGACCAGTTTTTAACAACACATTGAGGGTTCAGATATCAGCAAGGGAATAGAAGCTGATAATCCAGCTGGAACGGCTGGTGGCTAAAGAGTGTCCTAAGCGTGTTTAAACTGGAAATTGTGAGAAGAACTGCCAAGCAGTGTGATTCCCAAAGGGCTTTCCAAACACGGCTGGGACACAAAGCCATGTTTTTCAGGTAGGAAAGGGGTGAGATTTCTGAGTGCAGGCCCACCTGTAGTTCTCAGGAGCAGCTCCCAGGAACAAGATCTGGGCCCCCCGTTTGTGGGTGTCCCCAAGCTTTGAAGAAAAAAACCTGAGAGGTCTGTCAGTTGTACTTGCTCTTAGCCAGCAATGCCACTGTTGATTATTCCTCTGCCCTGGGACTCCACAGGTTGCCTCAGGAGTCCAGGAAGACTTTTGTGATCTGATAATTGCTTGATTTCTGGGATGTTTCCCTTCCTCCATAACTGGCTGGGTCTGATAATGTCTTGGGGAGGTCTCCATGGGATGTATTCAGTGTTAGTCATACCCTCCCCTTACCTCCTCCACCTTTCCCCTCATATTCGATAATTTTGGAGCCTTTCCAGCTCATCTCCTAAAGATCATAATGTGATAAAGGCTGCACTAGCAGTGGGAGCTCGAGAACAAATGGGTCTCACTTACCCACAGCCTGCTGAGGCCTTCCTGCTGCTATGTGGCCATCCCCTTCTCCCAGGGGGCTGGATGGTGGCACTTGGATGCAGCAGGATGGATTTTTGTTCAGGACACTGAGGTTAGATCTGTTAGGATCTAAAATATTTGGAGCCATACACACAGAACAGATGCTGGGAGTCTCCAAGTGTATTCTAAAGTGCCATTTTAAAGCACCTTAATTATAGAAATAATCTGATGGAGACCTCTGACTCTTGTAAAAGACTTGAATGAAAGAATAAAAGAGGCAGATTAAAAGAATGGAATGAACAGGAGACCCTTAGTCATGAGAGCCAACGCATTTTCATCAACTCGGTTTTAACAATTTAATAAATCAAGTAGTGGAAAATATTTCCCTACTCTGATGTCTCCAACGCAAACCCAGCATTGACATTTTTGCTGGGCGGCAAAAACTCATCAGGACTTGAAACTAATTTTTTCTTCTTGTTGTTGTTGTTTTACAATGAAAGGAAGCTGTAGCATTGTGGGGATTTAAAAAACAAACAGAAAACTGTGTGCATGTAATAAGATGGAAAATGGTGTCACTGTTACATCTAACAGGGCCCATTAAGGACAGATGTTTCCAGAGAACACATATCCATTAAAACATGATGAAAAAAGGGAGATTTTGAAAGGGAGCCAGAACCTACAGATGGAAACTTTAAATACATAAAAATCAACTTGTAAGTAGCCAGTATAAATAATGCAGGGGATGTGTAACACGTTCTGGATTGCTCAGAGCAGCAGACGGACGGTCCCTGCATTCCCAGCAGGTTGGAAGGGCTGGAGCACCTGCAGTGGGAGCAGCTGAGAGGGAGTCAGAGCCTCTGGGACAAAAGGGATGTCAGGACTCCAGGGAAGAGCAAAGACTTTGCAGAACTGGTTATTTAAACAGTGAGTGACAGAACAGTCCCTGGTACTGTCCAAGAGTTAGTTTGGGGATGCTCCATCCCACAGGAGTTCCTTGGCCTATTTGGAAGATAAACAAAGGTGAAAGGAGAGGATGTAGAAGGGCATTGCCTGTTTGAGTGTATGAAGTGATAAAAGAGGGGTAAAAGAGTCCTCCCACATGGTCCAGCCTTTTAGTTTGTTTCTTAACAGAAGAAGCTTTTTTTGGCAGAGTAGAATGAACAAAGACAGAGTTTCCTTTAGAGAGTGGCCCCCACGGTGCCCCACCAAGCCCAGGTGACCTCAGTGGCAACAGAGGGGAAGTGCTTTGCTAAGCCACACATCAAAAGTGGTCGGGGATTGCTGATTTTAAGGAACCAGCCACAAGACACAACAATTTTAATCTCCAGGCAACAACAGTGTTGCTTTGGGAAGACCCCCACACTGACAGGGAGGTTGTGCTGGTTGGGAAACAGAGGACGACAGTGAGAGGGGAGTGGTGAAGCTCTGTGTGTCCCAGTTGGCTGCTGTCCTGCTGTGAGGGGAGAAATAATTTAATTTGGACACGGAGAACCAGAAGCCTTGGGTGAGGACAGATAAAATCCTGGTTTTCCCAGCAAATGTGGCAGCCCCTCTTTTGAATGGCAGTGCAACTTCTCAGTCTTTGTGTAGCTTCTACCCCTCTCCAATTAAAAAAAAAAATAAATCCCTAATTGTGTTGCTTGCAGAGCTGTCCATCTCTTCATTTCAGCCCAAGGACATGCCTGTTGCCACCGTGAGCTGTAAATCCAGATATTTCCTGTAGCCCCTTCCACATGAAATCACTGGGAAATCAGGAACACCCTCAGCAGCTGTGCAGGAGACACTGAGCTGAGGGTGCAGGGACAGAGCTCAGGGATAGGGCCAGACAGAGGGGCCTGGACAAGCTCTGGAAGTGACCCATGGGAATCTCATGAGGTTTAACAAGGCCAAGGGTTTGGTGCTGCCCCTGGGTCTGAACAATCCCAGATGAGAGCACAGTCTGGGGGAATCCTTCCCTGTGAGGGTGGGCAGGCCCTGGCACAGGGCGCCCAGAGCAGCTGTGGCTGCCCCTGGATCCCTGGAAGTGTCCAAGGCCAGGATGGACTTTGGGGCTTGGAGCAGCCTGGGAGAATAGAAGGTGTGGCACTGAATGGGCTGTAAGGTCTCTTCCAGCCCAAACCATGAGTGATTCTGTGATTTCTGCCCTATTTTCCATTCCCTTAATGCCTCACCTTTTTTTTTGTCCTACAGTTACACATGACTAAGAAAATATCTACATATGTTGTGTTCCAGCTCTCACACGCGACGGGTAAAATACTGTCGTTAAAGGAACCAATTTAGAACCCCATGTTATTAAATAAATGCTTCCTGATAAACATCCTGATAGGGGCCTGATGCAAGAGGGAAGTTGCTGGCAAATGTGTCTCATAAACCAGAGACTTCTCGTTAATTCACAAAGAAGAGAGAAGGCTCTGCATTTCCTTATGCTAAAAACCAGTGTGAAGAAATTATTTTAAACAACTTCAGCTCGTTAGTGAAATGTTGTGTCTTGTGAATTCACCTGGCTTGATAAAAAAAAATGGGTTCTGTAAAATCTGTGATGCATCATTGAAGCGACTTGATGTAATAAAAAGCTGTGCCTTTTTCATCTCTGGTTTCTGGCAATTTGGGTGATCTGAGAGTCAGACATTTGCACTTTCCACAACTCCCTGACAGGAGGGGACAGCCAGGGGAGGTCGGGCTCTGCTCCCTGGGAACAGGGACGGGACAAGGGGAAAGGGCCTCAGGCTGTGCCAGGGGAGGCTCAGCTTGGACAGCAGCAGGAATTTCTGCATGGAAAGGGTGCTGAGGCCTTGGCAGGGGCTGCCCAGGGATGTGATGGAGTCCCCAGCTCTGGAAGTGTTAAAAAAATATATGGATGTGGCAATTGAGGATATGGTTTGGTGGAGAACAGGGTGGTGGTGCTGGTTGGTGGTTGGACCTGATGATCTTAAAGGTCTTTTCCAACCCTGGTGATTCTAAGATATTCTCTGACTTCCTTTGTGCTGCTTCGTTGGAAGCCAGGCCCGTGTGTTCAAGGAAGCTTAAGGGGGCAACACTGTCCTTTGTTACAACAATAATGAGTTTATTCTTCAGGAATTAGGATTATTTTGATAAATTTTGCTGCTGGAGCTGCATTGCTGCCGCTCCTCCCCTCAAAGCAGTGGTTGTGGCCCATTAAAAATGGTGTTTTCATATAGTGCTGTTTTCTTATTTCATCTGTCTCCCCAGCTAACCCCAGAGCTTGATTTCTCCAGCCACAAATTTTCCTTATGTTCACCATCCCATCTCAATTCTCTGCACTAAAACAATGCCATAAGGAACAAAATGTTTGGTTGCACTGTTGATCGTGGCAGTGGGAGCCAGCCAGGCAGCAGGATTGCCTTTGCCACAATGCCATTGCATTATAGAATTGGTGGTTTTTGGGGTTTCCAAGAAAAGGAGTGATACAGGGAAATACAAGTTTTTGTTGTGGTTTAAGTCTATCCCAGCCAAAACCAGGAGAGGATGGTTTTTAAGACTATGTAAAATTGGTGGGAAAGAGGTGCCAGTAAGAGACATTCCCATGTGGAATTCAGAGTGGATTTGGCAGTTTTGACTCCCTCAAGAGGAGTAGAATCCAAACCTGGGCTTGTGCCTGGACACTCCTTGGAGGACAATGCTCTTCCATTGCTGATTTTATTCTCAGGATATATTTCTGTCTGTAGGTTATATAAATGAATCCTTATGAAGATTCTCTTTGATTTAGGCTGGAGCTGGTCTTTTCTTGGTTAAAGCCTCCCATTATTATTTCTGTGGATAGTGGAAAAAACTTCCCTGACTTAAGAGTAGAATCTTTCCCCAGGAAGAATAAATAACATGCACACTGACCTTTCAGTCGCAAGGAGAGTGTCTGCTTAAGAACTTCACACCTCCTTGCCTCAGTGCAGGTTGACATTTGCAAGGTTGATAAGTTGGTTATTTGGATGTAAATCGACAGGGAAGGAAAACAGCTTTCAATAGTTGTGATAAGAGTCCACTTTTTCCTGGTTTAATTTAAAATAATGGGCAGTGCATCACAGAAACTCACCATCACCACCTAATTTAAATAGTGGCTGCTGTTATGTATCAGTCTGGAGGTCTGAAAAGGAAAAGAGTTAAAATTTATTTTAATAAAGAGGAAGAAAATTCCTATCAGGGATTTTGCTCACTGTGCCTTAGAGCATCTTTGCAAGCAACTCTGTGTGGTGGTAGTCTTTTAGGGATTAGAAGGGCCGTGGAATATGAGTCATCCTGAATTCTAATTGAGATGTGCAAGCATCTGATACAGAAAAGTGAGATAAATGAAGGCTTAGGTTGTTTTTTTTTCTTTATTTCTTCCTTTGAAGGTCCTGGATTTCATCCATGGTTCTGAGTAGTCGGCTCTGGCCACAATAGCAACAACTGCCCACACTCCTTCTTCCTGGTTTAGTCAAAGCTTCTTCCAAAATCTTTAGGAATTTGGTCTGGGCAGAAGCAGGTTGATGTATAATCATGGAATATCCTGAATGGGAAGGGATCCACAGGGATCATCCAGTCCAATTCCTGGCCCTGCCCAGACACCCCAACAATCCCATCCCATGCCTAAGAACATTGTCCAAATGCTCCTGGAGCCCTGGCAGCCTCGGGGCCATGCTCATTCCCTGGCAGTGCCCAGCACCCTCTGAAGGAAGAACCTTTCCCTGGTCTCCAGCCTGACCCTTCCTTGGCACAGCTCCAGCCCTTCCCTGCTCCCAGGGCAGAGATGGGAGCTGTCCCTCAGGAGAAGCCATAGCATGGCCAGGTGGCCTTACTGAACAACGCTGTGCTCTACAATTCTCCATCTTCCCATTAGCAGATCTTTTTGGAGATATGGGCAAGAGGTTACTCCCACACTGCTGTTCTGGGAAGATGGAATTCTTTTTTTAGAGGCTTCCCAGCTTATTTTGTGCTTCTGACCCTCAAGGACCACTAATTCAGTGTTGCTTTAAACATGCCTTATAAAATTTATCAAAAAATTTTAACTTACAAAATTTATAAAATGGTGCTGACTGGGTAAGACTGTTTCTGAATCCTCCATAGTCACTGTGAACTTTGAGTCCTTGCTTGGAGAGGGTTCCCAAAAACATTCCTTGGACTTTCTTGCTCTTAAACACACGCAGGTTGCTCTGCACTGGAGCTGCCCCAAACCACTCTGGAGCTGAGGCAGAGCATCCTGTTCTCTGGCATCGCAGCAGACTGTGAACGGGATATTCTGGAATTGTACCCATTGGAAGGCAGAGGTGGGAGCAATTCACCTCTCTGGGCAGTGCCTGCACAAGGCTCCAGGTTTCTGCTCTGGTGGACAACCCTTCCCCTGGGTCTGCTTGTGGCCCGTGAGTGTGAGAGTGCTGCCTCTGCTGCCTGTCCCTCTGCAGGATTGTCCTGTCATGGCCGGGGACACGGACTTTCCAGGGATGACGCCTTCACACTCAGCTCCCTCTTCAAATCCTTTTGGAGCATTGTGTTGGATTTGTTTTGTGTTATTTGAGGTGTGCTCTGGGCTTTGTCCCTTCACTAAGTGAGTGACACCAGACTCTGCATCACGCCTGTCATTCTGTAAGACAGGGATTGAGATCATACCCGAAATTAATTCCAAAGGTAGCCTGGAATTCTTACCTGGACTGATCCACCAACTCCTAGCCCTTCAAACTACTGTTACAGTCAGAAAAGAAGTGCTGTAATGCATAGAACATTTGCTAGATACATATTAGGCCCTCCTGGGACATTCCTACGTTTTATTTATCCAAACTTCCCCCTGTTCTCACCTCAACCCCTGAAACTCGTTATTAAATTTGTAGAAAATAGAGCCTTCAGGACACATGTTTATTCATCTGGCTCAAAATTATTGGCAAGCCTCCCTCCTGAACATCAAGGCAAAGCCAACCCCATCTCCTCCAGCGTCTGAGAGCTGCAAGTCAGCACAGTGAAACAGCCCAGTGCCTTTTATTAGATGTTGTGTACTTGACAGGCCAGTCAAATGCCAAGCTTGGGAGAGCAGTAATTCAATTCCTGCCTGAGTAATACGCTGAAAGTGTCATTCTTGTCCTCCAGAGAAACCTGTGACCTCTGCAGCCAGGGCCAGCTGAAAATAAAGAGTTGCCTCCTCGGAGATGAGTTTTTCAGGGTGATATCTGCAGTGTCTGGACCAACCCCCTTCCATAACCCTGGGTCACCTTCCAGAGGCTTTGGAACTAATTAATGAGAGGCCATCTCTGGTCCATCTCCAGAAGGACTGGAGACCTATAGTTGTTATGACAACAGAAAGTAAAGGGAAAACTGAAAAGTGGTCATTTTGGAGCAAATCCAGGGGAGGCACCAAGATGATCAGAGGGATTGAGCTGAGAGGTTTGCTTGGGATAATTTCCATGCGCGCTTTCGTTTCACTCCAAGGAAAATTTGCAAACAAAATTACTTTTTTCACATCAGCGTTTTTCACTTAAATGTGCTTTACATATCATAATGAGTGGTACTGCATTTAATAAATTAGCTTATTTCTAGCAGGAATGTTTTATAAATTGGATTTCACTATAGTGTAGATGAAGACTTGGGGTCCAAGCATGTGTCAAGCACGTGGCAATTTATTCCATGAAGATTCCCACTCTGCTTATTTGAAATCAATGCAATATTTCTCAAAGGGCACTAAAATCTCCTGAGAGTGTGAGGAAAAGTTTCATTTCTGTCATTAAAGGAGCAAATGAACACAACCAAATGGCCAAAGGTGGTGATGAAACTGTTTTAAGGAAAAACTTCTAAGAATAAACTAAATGATTGCCCGAGAGACAAAGAGGTCATGGGATGAAGTGGGATTAATTCATAGCCATAATTGTGAGTTTATTATTTACTTACTGCATTAAGTAAAATGAAACTGTGATTATTCAGCTTCCATCCATGTGGAAATTCATCAAAACCTGACACTTTGGGTGTTAATAATGTAGCTGAAACTTGCTGTTAGATGGGTTTACAGACTCATCAGATTCCAAGTACTGCTGATATAAAATGAATTTAAAATACCCTGGGGTTTCTAGGGGTTGTAGAATATCAACCCAAGGGCTAACCCCACTCCTCCATATTCCAAGAGGTGAAAAACTACTCAAGCTACAAATCCAACCAATCTCTCAGGGCAATGTTTCTGTCTTCCTAATCCTTCTTGCACTTTGCCTCCTTCCTGACTGTCCCTTTTGTCCCTGTCACCACTTCAGCAGGACCTCGGAGAAGACTTCAGCAAGAAAACCTGAATGGTGAAAGGGAGAGGCATGGAAAAGGAAAGGAAATAGTCTCTCTTACAATAGGGTTTAAAATAAATTAATTTACTGTTGGATACTGACATTTTCTCAGTTTCGTCTAAATCAACAGCTGTTCAGAAACTGAGTAGACGTGTTGGTATTCGGTCCAGAATTAGAATTGATAACCTTGGAGGTCTTTTTCACCTTGAATGACTCTATTATTCTATTGAATCCTAATTTCAGTGTGAGTGCAATTTATATTTCTTGCTCCTTCTCTTTTTTTTTTCTTTTTTTTTTCTTTTTTTTCCCCCTCAAGAACTATGATGAATAANTGGGTTGCCCCTCTCCCATGCCTGGGAAGGGCAGGAGGAGCTGCTTGTGCTGGAGTCATGGAAAACAACAACTGTGTGCACAGGGTTTCTGGTTCAGGCAAAAATCTCTCATTTTAAGGCAAAATAAGAACAGAAATCTGAATGTTACTGAGTTAAAGTCTTGTAGTTCGAAATTGTGAGATGCCTTCATTTAGGCACAAGGTTTGTTCTCTTTTTATTTTTTTCTTGTTGATTGATGGCAATGTTTTCTCTTAATTGTCCTCTGTTTTCTAGTTGATGAAAAATAGACTAAGAATGAGCACTGACTGAAAAAGAAAAATCTCCTTGAGCAGAATTGATTTGAAGCCACCTTAGCACTGTTAAAGCTCCTAAGAGCCACTTCAGGGCACAGGGACCTTCTTAGGGACATTGGGCCTGTTTGGAGAGAGAGGGGAAATTCCACTTCGGTCTGACATCAGGGAAAGTTCAGCTGGGGTGAATCCAGAGTCAGGCAATGATCAAATTCCCTTGTTTTTCTGCTGAGGGAAAAAAAACCAAAAACAACCCACATGTAGAATATTCCAAATAGTGGATATACTTAAATATCTCTCCAAAGATTTTTAAACAAACATGGATCAGATCGACTTCACCACATACCCAGACAATTTTAAACACAGGGATTTCGCTTTCACCTGTAAATTGTAGTGTAGGAAGACACAAATTCATTTTGCTCCAATTAAAGCTGGAAAAGGGCAGAGCTGATGGTGGGGATTGAAGCTTTCCCCTGTTTCCATTAAGTTAGCTTGGATATTCCAGGTTTTTTATTTCTATTTTTAATGGGCTATTATAATGAGCTAAAACAAATGGCAATGCTCGCCAGAAGCTTCTCAGTGTACTCACTAATGAGACAATGAAAATAGATTTGGGATTGTTTGAAAAAGTCTTTGGATTAAATGTGTTTATTTTTGAGTGACTTACCTCCCTGTCTGAATATTAACAATACATTCACAAAACCCTGCCTCATTTTGCCAGTGGCCTGAGGAGCCAAATGATTTCCTGCTGCTGCACAATTTTGTTGCTAGAGTATTGATTTCACCAAGTTTTCTGCATAACCATATGGTCAAGAAATTTGAAGGTGAGAGGCCATAAAACGGAACAAATACCTCTGAGGTTTCGGGTTTTGTTCTTCACAGTTATCATCCCCATCTTACATAATTTAAAATAATTATTTTTTATGAGCCAGTAGAAATGATAAATCACGGCAAACGCTCACATTTACTAGCAGAGACCTTCTCTCCAAACAGTGCTTTCACAAGGTCACATCCAGAGCAGGAGTGTCCAGGGAGGGGAAGCAAAGCCTGAGAGCTCCCAGTGCCCTCAGCTGCAGCACCTGCGCTGAGAATATTCTGTGCAGCCATCCCTGCACCTGGATCTGTGGATTTGAACAAACTGGAGTTCTTGTGTGAGGCCCATCCTTTTATATCGACTCTGAAAGGAACGAGGGACTTGTCTTTACAAACAAACTGTGGGTCTGCTGGAGAATAAAGCTAGATACTGAGAGATAAAAGAAACAGTGGGAAGGATTCCACTGACTGATAAATGGAATGAGAGATTTGTCTTCACAAACACACTGTAGGTCTGCTGATAAATAAAATTGGACACTGAGAGATGCAAGAAGCAATGAGAAGAACCATAAATTCCGTAAAAAGTTCCACTGAGTGACACAAGGGAAAGACAAAGGGGGTTTATGCATTAGAAGGGGGTATTAGATGGTAGGTGTTTCAGGTATTAGGTGTTTCAGAAAGTCTGTACCTCTCGAGTATCTCAGGCAATGGGGGAAGAGAGAGGCACATGTGGCTGGGAAATTAGGATAAAAAAAGGAAGCTGCATCCTCCAAAATATTTGACAGACCCCATGGGAAATGCCCCATGGACTTTCCCTTTATCTGAATAAAGTTGCAGGACTACACTGTCTCCTTTTTGGACATAAAGGTCTGGTGTTCCTGGATCAATTTTCCTGGCAAGTCCTTTGGTTCAAATGAAAACCTCTGTCACAGGAATGCTGGAGACAACTTCAGCACTGCATCTGGATCACTACCAGAGAAGAAAACCATAAGAAAATGGTTTTTTTAAAAGAACACAGCTTCTCTTCATTCGTATTCAATTCCATGGTCATTTTGCTGTGGTAGAGACAGGAAAATTAGGGTTATCCCAGCTGCTGGGCTGGCTGCTTGTAGAGCAGGCTTTAATTCTGCCTGGGTTTAGCTGAAGCCTCTTTGTCCGGGCCAGGGAGCCACTGGCTCACCCCTGAGCAGGAGATTTGGTCTTTGAGATGATGATGCACCAAAGGACTCATTTTTCACCATGGGAAGATCCAACCTCTCATTGTGGTTGGGAGAATTTCCCAAGCAGTTGGACTTGGCTGTGATCTGGTTGGAGAGCACTTAGGCATGACTGAGTATCAGGAATAAAGGCTGCACGGAAAGACAGGAACAACCTCCTGCCAAATGGGAACACGATCCTGCCAGGGTGAGACGCAGTGTGACCTGGTCTGTGTGAGAGAGTAAAAATACCACTAGCAGTGCTTTCCTCCCAGAATCAGGAGTTCCCTCCTTTGTGGGGTGGGCTGGCACTCTGCAGGTGGGTGTGGGTGTGGATGTGGACGTGGATGTGGATGGGGATTTGGGTGTGGATGTGGGTGTGGCTGTGGGCACCTTCCACAACTGATCATGTCAGAACAATATTTCTGATCTCCCCAGTGCCGTTCCCATCCAAAGGTGCTACTCCAAGACCTTGCACCCATCTGTTTTTATTTTGTTGTTGTAGCTTTTTGAATCAGAATATCACAGAACCATTAATGTTGGAAAAGACCTCCATGATCATCCAGCCCATCCCTGGACTGATTCCACCATGACCATGATTCCATGATCCATTCTTACTGTTCTTTCTTGGTCGCATCTGCCTTTTATTTTCACTTTTGCTTTTCCTCTTTTTTTGGCCATTTCCTTCTCCTTTCTGGAGACAGAAGAGTGCCATCACCAAAAACAGATTTCTCCCAGGAGAAAGATTCCTCCAGTCTCTGCAAACCCCGCTCCAAAATGTGTGCCCACATTTTTTTGACATACAGAGATCCATGTAACAGATGATGGCAAAATGATTTTGTTTCATTCCTCTCTGAGCATGAGTAGCGCTGTCCCAATTTTTCATTCCTACAGGCTCTCACTCTGGGACACTGCAGCAACTGTGCCAGAGTATGAGGAAGGCTCAGAAGTCCGTGTGAGTGTTTGCCTTCAGAATTGCGTGTTACAAAAGCAGCCATTAGCTCTCCGTCCCTGTTTAAATCCGGGGGAACTGATACAATAGGGAACGCTGATGGGAAAGAGAGGGGACGATTGGCAGGGGGAGGAAAAAAATGAAAACATCACAAACAAGGTTAAAAAGCGCGGCAGGTAAGAGTGAATTGTCAGCGTCTGACTCCTCGGGAGCAGCGGCAATTTATAACTCGGTGACTCAGCCGGGAGTCGGGGAGGAGGAGAGCGCAGCGCCGATTCCCTGGATTGATCTCTGCCTTTCCGGAGGGGCCGGGATGCAGCAGGGACCGGTGACTCACCGCGGGGCAGGGACAGCTCCCAGTCCCGCATCCCGGCAGCTCCAGACCGCGGGGCCTTTCCCAATTAACTCCCTGCCATCACCTTAACGCGTTCTCCAAGCCCTATTTCGCCGCCTTCTTCTGGTGGTTTTCCTGGTGGTCGTGGTGCCTTTGCGGATCTAATCTGCATTCCGGAGATTAACGGGGCATTAAGGAAGGTGTGGAGAGCTCTGCCTGTGGTAATTGCGGAGCCAATTTTGGGATCGCAGGAGGTTTACAAAGCTGGGAGTAGTTAGTGCAGCACGGCTGAAATGAGGTGATCATAAGCACCCGTGCTGTATTGATTAACGCTCTCATGTGCGAGATAAGGCAAAGGGTCCTGTGCTGCTTTTATCTGCTGTGCCTAATTGGAGTTTTACCCCGCATTTTACATATTCCATCAGCAGCGAGTTAACTGTATATGCCAAACGGATAATGAAGTTATTAGCAGTGTGCCTGAAAACCACAGAGGAATTATCCAGGAGGCTGCTTTCTGCTCTGGGTCCTGGCTGGTTTGATATTAAATTGATATTAATTGGAACACTACCGTCACGCTGTTGTATGTTGTGTAAACACTCGGCTTTGCTCAGCTGTATTTTCCCTGTTCCTTGGCTTAATGTGGTTTTCTGTGGAGGAGGGGGAAGCTTTGTTTGCCCACGAGCACCATGGCAGTGGGAAGGCCAGCTGCACATCTTAGCTTAGGTGCAAGATTTCTGTTGGAAAAAACAACAAAAAAAGTAAATCCCAAGGGAAGGGCTCTGCTGTAAAACCTGTGAGTGCAATCTGCCAGAGAGCCTGGGATTTGGGCTTGGAAAAATCCCATTGCAGTAATCCATTAATCCCTGGAATTACCAGTAAGCTTTTCAATATGAGGAAGCCCTTAGATGAGATCCCAATTTTTTTATTTATTTTTTTTTTCGTTTGTATTTAACATCTATGGCTCTTTCTGGTGCTCGATTTTCTTTTATCCACTGCCCTCTACAGGTCTCGTGGATGGAGTTAGACTGAGGGAGATGAGGTTGCAGCAGTGGCTGACTCTGGCTTTAAAAGAACTGCAGAGATGCTCTCAGAGCTGTTTTCCACACTCTCTGGGAAAAGGAAAAAAAGATTTACAGTGGGAAAACCTCAGGTTTTCATACAGTGATGGCAAATTCCAGAGTTTATGCGTACAAAAGCAGGATACAGCATTCCTTCCTAAAAACCTTCCTGCTTTATTCCAGGTGATGAGAGCTATGCCCCAACACTATCAGTGCATCAAACGTTTGTCTATTTATCCCTTCTTAGTGTATTCCTGTTAAAAACCATTTTCAGGGAGAGATCATCCTTGTGGATGAACTGAGAAATGCTGCTGAACCTAAAAATCTTACTCTCAGTAAAAGGAGGGGTGAATTCCAGGCTCCCAGTGATTCCCACTTCCTCACTGGGCTCTGGGGGCCTTTCCCTCTCCTGGAGACTGGGAACAACTGCTTTTCCATGGATTTTCCTTGCATTTAATGACCAGGAAGTGAAACTGCAGCACGTCCTCTCATAGGCATGTTTGGGAATTGCTCTCCTCTATCTTGGCTGCAGCTTTCCTGAAGTGATTTGCATCTTAATAGCTTTGATGCTGCTATCAAAGGATTTTGGGGGAAGGACAAAAAGGCAGCAGCGTGGAATGATTATGTGAACCTCTCTTCCCAGAGAAACTCGGCTGAAAATAGAAATATTGGCTTTAAAGCATGCCAAGGCTTCAGTTCAGGCTTTGCTGTGCCCACTGGTGCTTGGCATCACTCGGAGAAATGAATATAAATTTAGATTTTGCTCTTAAGTGGGCACCACTCAGCAGAACTGCTGCAATCCCACGGCTTGGCCAGTCAGGGAAAAGGCAACAGGTTGGTGTTGAGTAAGGAAAACTATCCCAGACTTCTCTGAGCACCCTTCTGTGAGGTGTTTTTAAGACATTGTCATTTATCGTTAGAGTTAATTCCAAACTGGCTGGAGCACGGGGGCTTCTCCTGAGCCAACATCCAGCGAGGAGCCCGCTGTGGGGATTTTTGGATGGACTGAAGTGTGGTGTAGGTTGGAGCATTTCCTGCTGGGGATCTCACATCGCTCCAACATGTACTGGATGCAGCCTGGGGCCTGAAGTGGCTGCAGGAACAGCCACACCATTCCACGGATTCATGGTTCTGTCCTCCAGGAATCCAGTTTCCATGCTCCCAGAGGTCCCTGCAGTGCAGAGCAGTGTGCAGGGCACGGGGACAGTCCTCCAGAAGTGACCTGAACTGGAGCACTCTCCCACATCAGCATCTCCATCCTCAGCAGGAGAATAGGATTCATCCCAGATCTCTGGAGCACTAATTCTGTAGCTTCTGTAGGTTTATATATGATCCTTATCTCCATGATTTGTCTTTCCCGTGCACACTCATTAATTTATTTTCCCTGCTCAAAAGATAGAGTTATAGATAATCTTAAAGGCTCTGCAGCTGGAGCTTTGGTTGAATTGTATCTCAGCACTGGGGAATTCCTCCCCAAAGTGGATCTGTTCCTAAATCATCCTCCCTAAAGGACTCTCCCTAAAGTTCCTGCAGCTGTGCAGTGATACAGAAAAAGGCACAGAGGTAACCTCTGCTCAGCATGGCACCCAGAATCTGTCAGCTGGGCTTGAAACTTAGCTGGGGATGTGGAGGGAGAAAGGGAATTCTGTTCTGCAGCTTTGCATTCTTCTTAATTTTCCAGTTGACTGGGGATTTGGGGCGTCACAGAAGAATTTGGCTGGTATCAAAATCTTGAGGCACAAATAAGGCACTGCAAGTTGTCATTTACAGCAAAATGTTCTCTTGTGGTGAGGTCTGTGGGATTTAAACAGAAAGGAGAGTGGAAACATTGGCCACTTTGCAGGAGTTGTGAGCACAGAAATGAGGGTAAGAAAAGGATAAAATACTCAGGGAGAATTAATCCAAATAACCACAGGGCTGGGTGGGGACATTTTGGATGCACGTAGGTACAGGTCAGAGGTCTGTGCTCATGAGTTACAGACCCTCTGAGAGAATGGGAAAAGAATTTTCCTTCCTTGGACAGCAGCAGGAATTTGTGCATGGAAAGGGTGCTGAAGCCTTGGCAGGGGCTGCCCAGGGAGGTTTGGAGTGCCCATGGCTGGAGGTGTCCAAGGAAGGGCTGGAGGTGGCACTGAGTGCTCTGGGCTGGGGACAAGGTGGACATCAGGCACAGTTGGGAATCCATGTGTTGGGAGGGATTTTCCAACCTGAAGGATTCTACAATTCCATGGTTCTATTCTCTAGTGTCTCCCCAGAAACCAGCTCTTGCCCTCAGGAGCGGCTGTTGGAAGCTCCTGACTGGCTTTGTCCTCTCAGCTCCTTGGCTGCTCCTCTGCCTGTCCCTGTGCACTGAGATGTGCCAGGGATGATCAGCTCTGAAATTGTGGTGGTGTTTTACATTGCCTCAAGCTCGATTTGCATTCCTGGGCTTCCCACTGGCACTTGGGATTGCTCTGCCTTCACCCAGATCGTGGCCATCCCAATATCTGGGGAGAAATGTCTGGGGGATTTACTGCTGCACTAACAGAGCCAAGTTTTGTGAGGGCAGATGTTGAGAGGTTGATAATTTAGGTGTCAGCATCAGCCTGAAAGGCTCTGCCAAGAACACATCAGCTTTAAGCCAGAGCAGGACAAAATGGGTAGAACTGTGTTAATTGCTGGCTGTTGGATTTTTGGATCAGAACTGACTTTTACAGAGAAGAGAGTCGGGTCTGGTTTTGCTCTCATTTTCCCCAAGTAATTGTGTCAGTCAGGATACGTTTCCCACAAACACATTGCTCTTCCCATTAATTCTACCCACAGATGGCTTTGCTGTGCAAGTCCCTTCCTGCACACCTTTATGTGGTGACAGGGTGGTATAAATCCCAATGTTCTCCTTACAAGGTACAACAGAGGTGGATTAAAAGCAGTTTCTCTTCACTGAGCACTCAGCTCATGGAATTCTTCTGCCTTCACATGAGCAGAGAGTAGCCAGAAACACAGGAAAAGGACACTGCTGCCCACCCAGACAGGCACTAACAGATCCCTCAGGATGCTGTCAAGTGTCTACACCTTCATTTGTCCCTTCCTTAACACATCCTTGAATAGGATTTACAACAGACAGAGCCCTAAGTTCACATAAATGCATTTATGGAATAAAATGCAGCAGGGAAATACAATTCTCCTTAATTCCTGACTTCTCGGAGCTGTGATTCCTTCCTGAGCCTGTGTTTAGGATGAGAACAGAGAGCTGCCCAGCTCCAGCAGGGCCTGGCTCACTTGGCCATCAACACATGATTTTGTTTGGGTTTGTAATTGCTGCTTAAGGCAGTAATTAATACACAAACATGCAGTTTGCCACATCTCAGCTGAGGTTATTCAGGCTGGGGAGCAGAGGATCTGAAGGGTTGGGGAGGGCTGGTGGCTCTGGGATGGGCAGGAATAGGAGAAGCCTGGTCTGGGTGGGAAAGGTGGGGACAGGGACATTGGATTGGGCTCTCTGTTCTCAGCAGCCAGAAATAAAAACCTCCCAGTGCTGGAGCTGACCCATAATGGTGTTTAATCTAAATCACCTCTTTCTCTTTCGTCACCATTTGAAAGCTTTGTGATCAGCTGCTTAAAAACGCTCCTGGATTGTTCACCCTGACAGAGACCAAGATAATCCTCAGGCCACTCCAACCACTCAGGTACTCTCAAAGCCCAGTGTTGACTGAATTGATTTATGTGGAATCAAATAGAGTTTTTGGTTTTGTTTTGTTTTTTTAATCTAATGGGAGCAGAATTCTAGCCAGGTTGATTTTCTCCCAAATGAGCTTCTCTGTTCCCTGGTTAATCTCTCCTTCACATGGCTCCCATGAAGGCAGCACTCCCTGGTGTCTCTTCCCCCCAGATCAGAGCCTTGGCTGTGATTCCCAAAGGAAACTGCCCCTCTGCACTTGCAGCAGTGGAAACTTTTAAAGTCACTAACAATTCAGAGATCTCCAACCTGGAGTGGAGTATTTCCTGGAATTTGGGAATCTCGTTCTCTCCTCTGGGAGCAATTATATTAAAGCCAGCAAAAAAAAAAACCCAATTATTAAGTAGAGGTTGATGTAACTCCTCCAGACCAACGCTCATGGGCAGATCTTTTCTTCTTAACCTTGGGGGACATCCCCAAACCCCAGGGAAGAACCTTCCCTCACTCCCAAGTGGAACAACCTGCCCATTTGCAAGTGAGAATGGAATGTAGTAGCCTACAGGGGTTCACAGCCAGTCCTGTATCTCCAGGTCGGTTTAGCAGCTTCTCTGCCAAGTCTTGGCCTCACTCTCAGAGGATATTAAGTCAGGTTTAGTCACCAGACTGGCTTTAGCATCATCCACACCCAAACCAGCACGTGGCCCCCGCTGACAGCTTGCAGGTAGAACGTTGTCCCAGCTCCTTGACCACATTCCAAGGGCAGAGAGGAGCACCCTGCTCCACTGCCCTGGGCCCAGCTGCCTGCAGAGCCCTCGGGAGCTGCTGGGCACCCAGCAGAGCCCAGGCTGCCTCACTGCCTCACGGCACCACAGCTGCTTTCTGCACAGAGGGCCCCTGCTCGTCAGCAAGGTGACATTCCAGCTCCTGTGGAGCTCAGAAATACATCCAGCTGGATTTTGGCCAGTCTGGGGACTGCACTTGAGCCTTGCTCCTATTCCTTGTTCCAGCAGCAGCAGCTCTGGAGTGGCTGGGCAGGGAATGAAGGACAGTGGGATGAAATGGCTGAGGTCGACTTGGATTATTTCATCTCTGGGATGAAAATGCCACAGATGTTCCCAGATCCATCGTTTACTCAGACAATTCATTCTACAACCCTTTTTTTCAGGTTCAGGCCAACATCAGATGGGAAAGTGCTGAAATCCCAGGCTGTGCTGAGCTCAGGAGCTCTGCATTTCAGTTTGGGATTGGATATTGGTGTAGCTCTTCCAAGATACTCCTCCAAATGGCTGTGAGGGGGAGCAGGTAGCCTGGGCACTCCTGCTGTGCTTCTGTCCCTTGATTTGGAAGTGTCAGGGTGTTCTGCCCCAAGATCACCTGGATACTCAGTGATAACTTCAGGTCATCCCCAGGGGGCAACATAACCTTGGAAGTGTGTGTGATGTGGCAGAAATTGGTGTTCACCACTAATACTGTTTTTTTTTTTAATTAATGTCCTAGGAACAGCATTCAGAAATTCCAGCGTGCACTTTCAAGGTATAAATCAAGTATAATAATTTCCATACATTCTGAAAAAAGATTCTGAGCAACCAATCCTTAGTAAATGGTATTAAAATGAAAGGTGTTGTCAGTAACACGCTCTGGGTGCTGCATTTTACAAAGCGCTGGAGTAGCAAAGAGAACTGGGACGAAAAGGCCAAATGTTTCTGCTGCTGCTGGAAGGGACCTTAAAGCCCTTCTCATTCCCACCACTGCTCCAAGCCCCATCCAACCTGACCTGGAACACTTCCAGGGCTGGGGAGTCCTCACATCTCCGGGCAAGTTTCCCAACCTTCCCCAGTTTCCCAGCTCCACACAGGGAATTCTGCACTCAGCCTTCCAGGCTCTGAAGGAAATTCAAAGACAGTGAAAAGCTGGGCAGGAAATTATTCTTGATACTGCAGAAGTGTAGCAGGAAAGTCAGACTGCCCCAGAGGCTTCTGATTTTGGGTGCCAACAGCCCTGGAAAGATTTTGGGGAACCAAAAGTCCTGAGGCTCTGCTGGGATTGCACCCAGGGAGGTCAGCTGGAGGATCTGGTTTGCAGAGGAGCCACAGAGAGTGAAGGCTCACCCAGCTGAGGACACAAGGACAGATTGTTGGGACCAGAAGAAGAATAAAGTGGAATTAAGGCTCTGTCTGAGCAGAAATGAGGGAAGCACATCTCTGCAATGAGCAGGGGCTGGCTCGTGCTGCAGGAGCAGATGGCTGGGGGTGTGTGGAGCCCAGGGAGAGGCACCAACAGGGGACACTGGGATGTCTCCTCTGTCCCACCATGTCCAGAGCAGGGCTCCCCCAGCACTGCCTCACATCCAGATAAATCCAGGAGCATAACCAGAAGGGGATGGACTGACAGCAACAGGGACTGGCAAGTGGAGCAGTGGCAGCCTGAGTTCATCCCAGGTCTGGTCCTGCCTGTGGCTCCTCAGCAGCCAAGATCCTCCAGCTCACCTTCCCGCACTTCCAGCAGTGCCTCAGGGCTGCTTTTGCCCCAGAATCTTTCCAGGGCTCTTGTTACCCCAAAATCTTTCCACAGAAGCCTCTGGGGGAATCTGTTTGACTTTCTTGTTGCATTTCTGCAATATCAAGAATAATATCCTCCCCAGACACCAGTGTCTTTGAATTTCCTCCAGAGCCTGGAAGGCTGAGTGCAGAATTCTCTGTGTGATGCTGGGAAACTGGGGAAAATGGGGAACATCACCCAGAGAGATTCCCCAACCCTGGAAGTGTCCAAGGCCAGGCTGGACACTGGGGCTTGGAGCAGCCTGGGACAGTGGAAGGTGTCCCTGCTGGTGGCAGGGGGTGAGACTGGGTGGGCTTTAAAGTCTCTTCCAACCCAAATCACTTTGGGATTCTGTGATTCCATGAAGAGAAGATGTCCAGGGAATTGGAACAGCAAAAGGCTTTTCCTGCATTTGATTTTGCTTTCTCAGAGGAATAGTGCTCAAATGCACACCGCACTGCCTGCTGCAGACAAATCCAGGGATAGGGATGGGAGAGACAAGGCTCAAGGTACAGGACACTTTTTCTCTGTCCCTTGCTGTGTGATTTGGAAGCTGAGGCACAAAATACTCCTTCACTGGCATCTTTCCCCCCCTCCCCCTGAGTTTTGGAATCTTGAGTATAAGCAAAGGAATAGCAAAAAGAGGTTTTTAAGGAGAAGCTTGAAAAAGGAATGGGCACAATTCAGAGCTCTGTGGTGGTTATCACCCTTCCCATTTTATTTTGTGGTGCTGCTTAGAATTTATAAACTCGGTGTGAATAAACAGGAGAGTCCCTGCAGGTGGATAAGCCAGGGAAGATGGGATGAAGGATAAAAGAGCTGAGCCAGCTTGTCTTTCCCTGTCCCTTTTGCCACCTCTTGTTCTCCAGCTCTCCTGCAGAGTCCTGCCCTTATAGCTATCCTCACTTCCATTTCTCCAGCAAAGTCAAAAGGAATTTAAACCTGGACATACTCGGGGGTGAATCCTAAGAAGTCTTAAATCATTCAGATTTTGCAGGCAGAAGGGTCTGAAAGAAGCTCAAGTGTCATTGGCTTAGTCTGTCATCAAATCAGAGTCTGGGAGGGTTTTTTTTTGGATGAAGCTGGAAAAGCCATTGCTGTGAGGGGGGATCAAAGGCAGCAGCATGAGCAGGGGAGTTTGGCTGTTGGCTTCATGTGCATTGCTGGGTTTGGGCTGTTGGATGTGTTTAGCTGCTTTAATTACCAGGATAAACAGAGCCATGGGATAATGAACCCATCCTTAGATGTTGATTAAGGAATAATCGTTGTCAGATTTTTCAGTGCAATGAGGCAGTGACATTGTGGCATTGTCAATGCTCTGTTCAGCACTGGAAGAAATCTGTCTGGAGCAGGGCTGGGAGGTGGCACCAGACACCAAGCCCAGGATGGGGGCAGCTGCTTGAGCAGGGGAACGATTTTAAACCATGGAATTCTGGAATGGTTTGGGTGGGAAGGGACCTTAAAGCCCATCCAGTCCCACCCCTGCCATGGGCAGGGACACCTTCCACTGTCCCAGGTTGCTCCAAGCTCTGTCCAGCCTGGCCTTGGACACTGCCAGGGATCCACAGCTGCTCTGGGCACCCTGTGCCAGGGCCTGCCCACCCTGCCAGGGAACAATTCCTGCCCAATATCTCACCTAAATTTCCCCTCTTTCACTTTGACCCCATTCCTCCTTGTCCTGTCCCTGCAGATCCCCAGGATGATTAAAACTATTAAAAGGGTTAAATAACCTAATTTGTGCAGGAGCATGGAGGACTTGGCCAAAAAGAAAGAAAAATAAAGGAGCTTATAGCTCTGCAAACAAATAGATACATTCAGAACAGTCCTTGGAGTGAAACTTCTCCCTCCCTCAATTTAATAAAGAACTCAAAAAGCTGTGACTGTGATTCTGCACTGCACAATTCACCGGCAGGAGAATTTAATATGTATTCAGTCTATTCATTTTTGCACCTGTGAGCCACAGAAGTGTGTGGTTTGTGACGGCTATGAAAGCACCTCTCCCTCTCTCCCCGGGAGGACATTTGTCTCAGTAATTATTACAAGGCAGGCAGGAGTTTTAGAGGGCAACTTTCAATTTGTTTCTTTTTTCCGAGTTATTTTTTGGCATTGTTTGCATTCCTTTAAAACAAGGGGTGGGGGGGGAGAAACTGCTGAATGCGGCACAACCAGTTATGAGAGATGCGGTAAAAGATTTTGTGCCTGTGGAATAATTTTTCCAAATATTTTTTCTCAGGGTTAGATGGGATATGGGCTATATTTTAACAAATTAAAAAACAACCTTGTCACCCCTGCTCTAAAAGCCTGGCTATTTTAACCCAGCCAGTGGAATTTACATGGGAAAATGAGAATAAAATAAAATGCAGTGTTTTATCTTTTAGGTGTAAACGTGGGAATTCCTCCCTAATCTCAGCTTTGAAATTGTAAGCTTTGGTGCCAGGAACCTTCCATGGTCAAATAACACTTCACTGCTTCATTTTCCATTGTCAGCCTCTTGCTGAGACCAAATTTGGGCCTTCACCAAGTAAGGTCCTTATTCTGGAGCTCAGCATGAATGAAAGAAGTGCCAAGAGTCAGAGCTACCAAACCTTACCACTAAGAAAACCCCTAAGTGCTTTCTCTGATATTTAATTTGATAAATAAAACCCAAGCCTTACCCACTCTCATGCTCAATGCAGCTCCAACATTGCTCATAAATTCTTTTCTTTTGGTAAATAAGTCATTGCTGCTGATATTAGTTAATCTTGCCCTTATAAAGTTGGGTGGATTTGGGGTTTTTTTGGTTTTTTGGGGTTTTTTTTAGTTATGAAACAAGACATCAAAGAGACACGAATCAGAGTTTTCCTTCCTCAGAGAATAAATACCAAATTTCTCTTTGAAGTGGAATCAAAGCCAGGGAGTCTGCAGCTGATTTGAGAACCAAGACAGGTATCCTGTGAGAGAGGCAAATCCCAGTTTTGGTGGTGACAGAGATACCTTTTTTTAAATACTTGTGTTCCTCGCGATTTTCCCCTGACTCGAGGCGGTTTTAGTCACCAAGAGTCTGCAACTCATGGATTTCTGTGTTTACATTGCACAGGAAATGCAGGCAGAGCAAGGAAAGATTGGTCTGTGCTACCACATTATCTTTAAGACACAAAGTAAGAAATAATGTAAATAATCGAACCCAAGGTTTCTAAAAATACCTTGAGAAGTGTTTGAGCCACCCAGGAGCTTCCCCTTGGATCTGAAGGGAAAGGAGGCATCAGGAAAATCCATCTTATTTTCACTTCTTGGGGGACTGGCAGCTTGGTGCTGGTTTGGTGAATGGAACTGAGCATTAATGAGTGATCAAAATCATTGTGACACATCTGCATATAATTCTGAATACTGGAAAATAGATCCATATTTCTTTGGGGGCTTCCCAAATCTTTGCCTCAGCAATATTATTTCATATACCCACAGAGTCCCAGCATGGGGTGGGTTGGGAGGGACCTCAAAGCCCATCCAGTCCCACCCCTGCCATGGGCAGGGACACCTTCCACTGCCCCAGGCTGCTCCAAGCCCCAATGTCCAGCCTGGCCTTGGAGACTTCCAGGGATCCAGGGGCAGCCACAGCTGCTCTGGGCACCCTGTGCCAGGGCCTGCCCACCCTTCCAGGGAACAATTCCTTCCCTATATTTCACCTAAATTTCTGCCCTTTCAGTTTGAAGCCATTCCTCCTTGTCCTGTTCCTCCAGCTCCTGATGAAAAGTTGCTCTCTGGCTTCCCCGCTTCGAATACTGGAAGGAAATTTAATCCCAAACTCCCCAGATGGAAAAGAGAAAGATAAACTGCTCTTTTTCTCCTGTTAGCTGTCATCCTTGAAATTGCACCAGCTTCCTGCTGCTTTATTGTCTTGGTGAGGTTTATATTTCTTAGTGTTTTGGTGGGTTTTATGCTTCAATTTCTCCCTCATGTTCCCAAGTCCTCCTTCCTTTTAGCCTAATTTTGACTGTCAGTCGTTGAATGAAGATGAAATCTAGATGCAGATTTTCTTGGAGAATTCCAGTAATTTTTTTGGCTTATCATGGCCATATTTTGTCTTTCTTAGGGTTAAGAGCCGTTGTCACCTCTTCTCTGTTTCTTTCAAAAACCAGAGATTTGATAAAACCCTTTGAGAAGCGGGATCCGGGCAGGGAGCAGCACTGTGGGGGCTGCAGCTTCCCCTCATTTCTCACTTCCCATCTTCCCATGTGCCCCTGACCTGTGACAACAGGAATTAGTGTGACTTGTGGCAAAAGTTGGGTGGATTTACGGCAGCAGAGCAAGTCAAGTTAATCAGGAGCACCCCACAACCTCTATTTCCCCCACAGGTGTGTGTCTGCCTCACCTCAAGTCCACAGTGGGATCAGGAAACCTGACAAACACGGCTTTGAATCCCACAGCTCTTTTTCCCAAGCTTTTTCACAGCCCCCACATCCACCTCCTTTGGACTGTGGCCCCCCAGAAAGCAAATAATGACAGTGCTGAGGTTCATTTTTCAGATGTCTGGGCTATCAGATGGAGGGTTCATTTCTGGAGTTCTGTTTACATCAGGATTTTAAAGCAGTGCCACAGTTATGTTCAGATTAGGAGGCACTTCTGTACTCTGCTTCTAGAAAAATACTGAATGGCCAAATGTTGATGCTGATGGATAAAAGAGGGACTGACTTTTATTTTGTAAGTGGAAGGTCTCATTTATTCAGTGCTAAACTTCTGCTATTTGACAACGACAAAAAACAAAAAAGAAAAAAAAGAGCACAAGAAACGTTTTAAAGTCCATTAATGGGGAGGGAGGCCCATTTTTGCCACACGCACTCCCAATTTAGCCCTGCTACTGGGAGTGGGAGCAAAAAGTCCCTGCACAGCTGATCCCTCAGAAGAGTGTGGAATACTGAAAATGATGCCTTAAGTTTGAGTTTTTCAGGTTCTGTGCTGCCCAGGGGTGCAGTTCTGAGCCTCACATTCAGTGTCACTCAGCTCTGCACAGAGTAGGGAGACAAAACAAATCCTTTTGCTGCTGAAGACCAGGGACAACTTCCAGGCCCAAAAGCACAAACAAGGGTGGGCTGAAGGGAGGAACAAGAAGGATGGGACCTCACAACCTGAAGCTGTAATTGGACAATTAAACCCCAATATGCAAATGGGCCAAAACTTAAAAAAATGTGAGACTTCGTGACCGCTCAGCCATTTTGTGACCATTTTGGGTCCACCTGCAGATGCCTCCTGAACACTTCCAGAGAGAGGGACTCACCACCTCCCCTGGAAACTTATTCCAATCTTATTCCAATCTCTGATCACTCTTCCAGGGAGAAATATATATATATTCTAACATACAATCAGAACCTCCCCTAACTAAACATTGAGCACTGAAATAATAGCAAGGGTTACATTCATTCCAGGGCTGGTTAAGGTGTGTCATTTCTGTTTTAAGGGAAAGAGTCACAGTTTTTAAAGCACCTTTTCTACCTTATTTAAGTGCTATTTTATTTATTTGGAGTGAGATTTAAGTTTCTTTTCCAACCAATTGGTTTCTGATGTATGAATATTAATTTTGGAGAAAGGCAAAAATACGAACGAGGCACAGACAGATGTCCCGACAAATGGGGAAAGTGTAGCAAAGAAAACAGGAAACAGTGGAAGGAGAAACTACATTTTGAAGCAGTTAATTAAAATCTGGCTCCAAGGCAGGAGCAGGGTGATGGATCGCAATGATCAGCGGAGCAGATCCAACCTATGAATATTCATTCCAAGAGCTCACTCCTGCTGATCTCCTGGCTCCAGAGAAAGTCAGGCCCTCCCTGCTTTTCTCAAGGAAATGGAGAGAACAGGTGTGCTTAAAGGAGCTGGAGCAGCAGTTGAGATGGAAAACATTTTGTGTTGAAAGGTGGCTGATCTCTTTGCCCAAGAACAGGGCAGATGTTCCAGGGATAATGGGATGCAGCCTGGCACTGGCACAGGATACACAGGAGTGTCCAGTTGCAGGATTGGAACGTGGCTGCCTTTTAACTGTGCTTTAATTAACAAAACAGAACAAAGTTAGGCATGAACAGGAGTTGTTTGCACTTACAAGAGCCTTGGGAAGCAATGCTCACAACCACAAGAGAGAGGAGCCCAGGATCTGGAAATATCAGAGGCTGCTGCGGGCTGGAGTCGTGGGGCACTTGGGGACACAGGGGACATGGGGCACTTGGGGACACAGGGGACATGGGACACATGGGGCCTGCGGGACACAAAGCAGTGGTTAAAAAGCAGAAATGGAGAGCTGGAATAACAGTTCTCAGTTCAGGAATTGTTGCCTGTGGATTCTCATGGGATCTTCTGCTCCTCCGAAGTTGGTTGTCGATGCTAAATCTTTTAGGATAGGGGTTGAAGGAGGTGGTTTTGGTCCTGGCTGACTCTGTGAGGAAACTCTGCATGCTGTGGTGTTCAGTGCAGGTCAAACAGTGAGCACTGCCACCCTGATATTACCTGAGGATTAAGATGGGTATTTTTGTTTTAGCTAAAAAATATGTCTAAATGTCCTTTGATAGTCAAGAAAGTAAAATTAAAAACGGGAGCCACTGGAAACAGCACAGACTTTGAAGTGGAAAGTGCAATGTCAGTCAGAGGGGCACATGGGCAGGTGGGTGACTCAAAGGAGTTCCTTGATGACCTGCTGAAGGTGGAGAGAAGGGGCAACAAAGATGATCAGAGGGATGGAAAGGCTTACCAGGAATGAGAGCAGAGGCTGGACAAGTGAAAAATGAATTCTGTATGACAGAAAAGAATAAAATCCTGAATGGAGGAG